>CAJHNH020000542.1:0-107500 GCA_905116865.2 Candidula unifasciata | reverse complement strand
GTGACTGGCATGCGATTGTCACCGTAGCATTGTTTTCTTTTATGGCAGACCTGTTCAAACAATGTCACAACAAGCTTATCTACGTCACGCCTGAATTTCTTAAGCGTAACAAAGTAAACAGTTTATAATAACCATCATCACCACAATCCTTACATGCATCCTCATCAGCAACATCATCATCACCACCACTGTCAACTCCATTATCATAGTCAACATCATCCCCTATGACAATAATAACAACTTCTTTCCTTCATCTGCTGTACGGCTATGTGTTCGTCCGTCAGTTTTTCCACCAACTGTCAACACCCACTGCATCATGTACCCCAATAATCCATTTTGTGGTTGTTGCTCTCTGCATGATTAACTGGAGTCTGTTAATAGAAAACAAACCTTCCGTTAAATACGGCAGATAGGCATTTCTGTTTTTAGTCGTGGCAGGTTTTTACTTCTTATAATCTATTAGCTATTGCATTTTCCTGCATATGTAGAATGAAATGATATAGTTCCGTACACAGTTACCCAGCTGAGTGCATGGTGCGACAACGTGAGCTGCCGATTTGTAGTTGCCAACATGTGGTACCGTATGTGATTATTTGCGGGTGCAACTACTAGTCTCTTGTAACTGCTGCTTTCATCGATTATAACCTACATTTCTACGGTCGGACTGTTTGTGTTGGCATTTCTGACAGTTGTCATATGCGTTTAATGCATGTTATGCTGTGGGATTGACTAAGACTGCAGTCTGCGTGAATGTTTATTCTCACAAGAGACAGTGATGGACATTTTGTGTGGTTTTAGTTGGCACACAAACACAGCCATCATGTGGTGACCCGTTTGCTGTGACATTAGAACTGCAATCGCCTTACATTGACCTATTAGGTCGGCGTCTGTGGCTTTAGACGTTGAGAACGAGCTTTGTAATGCCGGGGTGCCGGGCTCGATTCCAGCTGTGGGCGGTTGTCTTGCATTGGTTTCGACAGTAGTACCGAGAACTGACCGTCCAATCAGCAGTGGCTTACTACTGAACATAACATTTGCCTAGAAAAACCACAAAAGCCAAAAAACACGCTACGGCTGGTTCTGCAACGTCATGTAAAGGATACATTCGTTTCTGCCGTGCGCTATCCTTACACATCAAGGCAGGAATCCAGTCTAGCACCTTTAGCCTCTCTCATCAACTTTGTCATAAGGTTTCTCTTCGACATCCTGGTTTCCTCAGTCCATTGGTTTCGCATATCAGCGATTGTTTAGAGATTAGGTCCGATTCTGCTTATGATGAGGTCAACATATTTCGATCCTCTTGTTTTCTCTCATGTGCCGTTCTAGAGTATAAACCGGATATTTAAATCTGTGGTTTACAATGCAGGTTCACAACCTCAGCATACCATGTTCGAAGTCAGCTTCCCTTTTTAGGTTCCCCGAGAACAAAGAATAGTTCAACTATTTCCTAATAAACGTGTCATACAAGTCGACTAATTGGGGGTGTTGCCTTCAAAGTAGGATTTCATCTGACTATGAAGCAATGAACTAGCAGTCTGCATACAGATAAGCCAAAATCTGTAAAATGGAAGTGCACGCAAAACTCAAGTGCTGTGTCAAGAGTAAAATTCAGATGTGGTCAACAGAGACAAAAATCAGCAGGGGTTGCCCATGACTTGGTAACAGACCCCTTAAGTTGACTCTGACATTGGTATAAATAAATGAGTAACTACTGAACATATCTTACCGAGTAAATACAACGTAATTGCCAGTAAATGTTGGGATTGGTGTCACGATACGATCTCAGTGATTCCAGAAGTTAGTACTTGTAATAAGTTCTTCTGGTTATTGAGAGACAAGAGACTATGCCCTTAAACCAAATGTTACTTTAAACCGTATTGATTTAAATGTTTCCAGTCCTTAGTCCAGACAAAGCGACTGAGTCTTGGGTAATGTTACGCAATTACACCGGGGCTAGAGAATTTCCTTTCTCATGCCAGTGTCAGAATGTTATCTCCTGACCACACTGTAGAGGCCAGCGAACGGGGAACTTAGCATCACACCTGAGCTGGACCGTAGGTCATAAAGATTACCTTACACGAGTTGAGCGGACTCTAGACACTGAGGCGACGAGAAGTTTAAAGTTTAACACGTCAGTGTAATTCTGGGGAGAACAGGTGTTTGGCAATTAGGAATGTTTTATCTTGGTCAAGGTCGTACTGTAGGCCGTTCACTGTGAGTGACAGGTCACTGGTTAGCCAAGTTGATCTGATAGTTACCTCAGAGGTGGGGCTTAAGTCATCATCTTGAGGGTTGGGTAAAACCTAGTAAAGGGAGGAGTTTAATTTGGACAATAGATTGATACTTATACTGCAAGCATTGTAGATTTACCTCATAGTGCCGCCAGCAGGCCACAGACTCAGACCTACCGTGGAAAAGTATTTTCTGACTGGTTGAGTCGTGTTTGGCATGTGCTGGAAAGTTCCCAGGTGAATATTAATATTAATCTTGTATACTTAGGTTAGGGAGTTAAGCTTAGTCTATACTACCTTTTCCTAATTTGTCTGCACATTCTGCTTGAAATAGTTCTTTGTGAGTATTCAGTATCTCAAGTTAGGGAACTGCTAAACTATTCCTATTTCTTGTATGTTTGTGTCACATGTTTTTCAGTGTATGTTTTCATGTGTATAAAATAAGATGTGAACAATGACATTTGCTATAATGAAATGTAATTATATTGTTTCCACCATCTACCAAAATATGAGTTTGGACTGTGGGAGTTGATGCCCAAATATGTGCAGGGATGCTGCTACGTTTCGTGTGCCCACCATGTGCTCACTTAATGTGTTCACCTGAACAGGTGATTTATAACCCCAGGGGAACAATGATGGGTGTACCGTATTTACTGTCACTGAAAGATAATATTCAGGACAGCATGCACATATAAAATGGTTTGAGTTTCAGCACATAACCTGCCCCACGTGTTGATGTAAAAACAATGATTCGAAGTCTGAATGATGACGGACAACAGACTTAGAAAGTCAACTATCATGACATAGCATTGGAGGGAAGGCAGGATATGTGACGGTGACTGTCGTATGGCAGTTTTGTCGCGCACCTTACTTACAGGATATTTTCACAAATCCCTCAGGTGCTCTGAGACAGGAGAGTTTTGAATGGTGGCTCTCGTTCGTCTAGAGGCCTAACCCTCGGTTCAAACTTTCCATTCAACCTGTCTCAGGGATGAGGTGACACGAGCTCTGACTCCACAGGGTTATTATGAACACTTGGGTACCTCTCGGCCAGACGTCCTCACCACAGATTGCCCCCAGACTGGAACAAAACAAGTCCAGTCGAACAAATAATCAACAGCGAATTTGACAAGACAACACTGCCTCTCTGAATAAGACAATAAAATTCAGTAACACAAAACTTTTCTATCAACTAGAAGACTACTGAATTATATCACGATTGTAATTAATTTACTATAACAAAGTTAATGAAAACCATAGCGAAGAAATAAAAGGAACGATCGCAACTTTGAAAATCTAACACAAGAGAAAGAATTCCTCTAAATAGACCTATAGACTATCGTGTTCATCGCGGCGAAGGAGAAAACATGACCCTGAAGGCACGTTTGGAGATGAGTTATCTTAGTCTGCCACGTGACTTATCTGATCAGATCTCGTAGCTCCTCAGCGTCTCAGAGTGGAGTAATACGCCACAGTACTTTACTGCACGGTTACACAGGAATGAATCAGCTTCTCCGGATGCCGGAAAGGAAACTCTCTCTCTCTGCCGTACTTCCCAGTACGACCACACATGAACGAATCAGCTTCTGGTATTAATCAAGGACTGTCGACTCACTTCACCGGAACGAATCAGCTTCAGTTGCTGATCCAGGAAACTCAACTCACTATTGAGGGACTCCGGCACCAGTGTCGTCCGCACATTCAACACCGTAATTCAGCAGACGTAAATCTTTTACTGGGTCGTGGCAGTTGGAACCACACTATCAAACATAGACACTTGTTGGATCTTCAGAAAATCCTGAAAAACGTAAAGTAACAGACATGAGCGAACCGTACTCAACGTACCTATTTAATCAGGGTCCTTACTTCCTCCAAATGCTCAGATATATTTTAGGTTATTCCAAACCATGAAGGTTGGTTACCTCAGTCTTAGAATCCTTTTTGTTTCCTAGAGTGAGCACTAGATCATTAACTCGAAGAGTTCCTGGTTTCAGTTCTGTGGCAAAGGTTAGACAGATCCCCATTATTTACCCTTCCTTCTAACGTAGAAAATAAGGGATCGGCGATGAAGTCAAAACCAAGACCCACTGAAATATGTTATGAAAACAATACGACAGTCGAAGCTTGTTGTGGTTACCAAATCACCTAGCAACAGCGGACATGACGTCATGTCTGCCCATAAGCTTCTTGTCGTTCAAAACCATTCAGAGACTTACCAAGTTCTGATACCGAATACTAGCAAATAACTAATAATATAAAGTTATCAATACTACAAACCCACTCCAGATATGTAGATTGATTGAATTGAAGAGGTTTAAAAGACCATTTCGAAGCCTTCTGTGAGAAATGTCAGCCGAAAGTGCATTCCGATCCGGAGCTCCTTTCGCCACCTTCCTTGGCAAGAATCGTAGGAAAACAGATTCGCATTATCCAGCTGCTTATCTTACTTACCTACATCACATACACTATGAACGCAAATATTCAATTAAAAAGTCCCTAAGAAAACTCACCCATTGTAAATAAAAAAGAGAATAAGGAATCTTGTCTGTATAACGGTCAATCGGCGAGACACAAGGAAAAACGCCTGCCTCCAAGACCGGACTGTAGAGAAGTGACGCACACAAACACGTCCCCTAACTACAGCAGTTAGCGTACGAATCCCGCTCACTAATGCAGTGCAGTGGTCAGACAATTTATTTAGAATAGGCGTAGAAAATGTGTCCTAACATGTAATTCGACACTCAAAGCCTAAAAGAGTCATTATCAAAGGGTTTTATATGGATTTTTCCTATCAGGACTCCCCCACAACAAACGAACTATCTAACTATGCTTGGCCTATACTAATACATAGTTACGATGACGAGTTTGGGGGTTTCAGCTTATGGACCTTCCTACTGCGGCAGATGTGTGGATGCTGTCATGCGACACCCATGTAAGACAAAAGACCTTCAGACTAGACTGGAGAGGATGTGGAATATGAGGAGGAGTGATGAGATATATTTTAGTATTATATGTTGTATTAATTGATACATGTATTCTTAGTGTAAGTCAAGATACTACACGTATGTGTTTTGTTTCCATGATTACAGCGCCCATGTGACGATCAGTCCATGAAGTAGACTACATTGTGTTAGACTCGGCCAGCTGGGAACGAGGTGGAGAACGATGTGGAGACCGAGGAGGGGATGAAGTGGAGAATAAGCTGAAACAGGCAGAAAACAGGCAAGGAAGAGTTGGACAAGCTTGACAGTTCCTCACGGCTGTCAGAGGCTTATAAGCTAAGTTAACATCTTTTAAGTTAACATATCATCATTATCATTCCACTCTAAACCCCGGAGCTGTTTTTCTCGCTGAAGCTTATCACTCATCACATTAACCAGTCACTGTTTGTGTAAATCAACAAACTGGTAATTTCATTGTAGTAAATAAAGCTGTATGTCAAGTTTTAAACTACATCGTTTGTTAAATTCCAAGTGTATTCAGTCTTGCCTGTTTAATTAAACTGTTAGGATAGAATTACATTTGGTGGGGGCTCAAATAATACAATAATTCTTTAATTATTCATAATAAAACCGGGAGAAGGTAGATGACGGAGGAATCATTTGCCCTGTCTAATAATTCATTAAGTTTAATGCTATAGACATCTAAAATTCCTTTTCTTCTCTTGTGGGTACCAAGTTCAGCTAATGTTAATGTACTTAACGAGCCAATATGGCTGTTTTCTTGGGTCTCCAGGACTTTGTCTGAGAGCAACATAGCTCAGATTATAGTTCCGTTAATCTGGTGGAGGGAATGTGTTGAGAGGAAGATCCCTACTCAACATTATAAAACATTTTAAACCACACGTCACGTCACAATTGGTTTGTCGATGCCCCAAAGAGAACATGCATCTACCTTCACCTTCCTTAAATGAGTCTCCAAAAATATTAAGTTCCAATGCCAGTCTTGTACTTAGTTTCTGAACTAGGAGCCCTATGAAATACAACTTAGATTTAGGGTCGGGAGTAAAGTCTCTGCTTTACCATTACCCTGATGGAGGCGAGCCCCTGTAAAGGTTCATATAACATGAACATCAAAGTATTAGAGTTGACAATTAAAACATAATCTTAGAAAGTGTTCAAAATTATCCATCCACGCAACCAACCAACAATTTAACGAACCAGCTAACCAGCCAACAAAGTAATGCACCATTCAACCAACCAACGAACCAGTTTACCAACCTATCAACGAACCAACTAACCAGCGATCAACCAACTAATGGCTGATTTAAGAATCGACATAATAACACACCGGGCGTAGACTTAGATGATCCGTTTTCCGCAATAAATGTCTGATACACTGTTTATACACACGTAGTTCTCTTTCTCTCATACGTCTTCCCTTTCTGGATCCACTGCTAATTACACGTTAGGCGAACACATCAATAAACTACCCAGCTAGCCAACCAAATACTTGATGAACCAACCAACGAACCAGCCAGCTAATCAGTTAACCCGCCACCAATCAACCAGCCATACAATCCCCTACATAGCCCACCTGTCCTAAGCGTTTGATATATGTAGGTGTTTCGTTCTTTTAGGACGAAATTTTTTGTTATTTGAAGCCCAACCCTGGCTATTGCCAGGCGCCGCAATATAGGCAGGCCATAAATATGGCCAATTGTCTGAACGCGGTTTCTGGGACCTCTCCACGGCGATCCTCATCCACATGGTGGCACTTTTTTCATCAGGTGTTTATCGCTTGTGTGATGTCCTAGTGGGGTAGAAAGTCAGTCAGTCAGACTGTCGCGTTTGACTGTTATATCAACATATCAAAAGTGGAACTTATGCTCATAGCTACCTGTAGTTCTATTAACATATCTGTTCGCCATTCATTTAGGTATTACTTGAGAGCAATAATCGCTTGGTTAAAGACCATAGTTCCTATTTTGATAGTACATCATTTTAAATTTCAGATCGTTTTATATTCTAGGTCGCGTGATAACGTGATTGCATGACCAATCCCCCTCATCCCACACTTTTCATCCCGGACAAAATATTATGAACATTATCTGAGGTTGGATCGACTATATGTCCACCATGGTTGGACAGAATATCTGCTAGTGGTGAATTCATGCCACCTTTTCGAAAAGCAAATCTCAGACCCCATTGCTATTGCAGTTTTAAAACTATCATCACGTGCCCTGCTATATGTCACAGGAATTCATGTCCCATCACAGATCACAGATTTCCGTCAATTATGTTCCCATTCAGTTCTTTGATGACAATCCTCTATGTCGCAATCTTTGATTATCGAACTTCATTTCTCCGTTTTCTTGTGAAACTGGTAATGATATGTTCAATCCCTTTTTTTCTGTAAATAGTAAAGTAAACAGTGAAGGAAGGGACCGTGTTTCCACGGTTTCTGACCTACTGAGCATATATGGCTGTATAGACCTGTCTATATGGCTGTATAGACCTGTCTATAGGGCTAGCTAGACCTATCTATATGGCTGTTTAGACCTATCTATAGGGCTGTATAGACCTGTCTATATGGCTGTATAGACCTGTCTATAGGGCTAGTATAGACCTATCTATATGGCTGTTTAGACCTATCTATAGGGCTGTATAGACCTGTCTATATGGCTGTATAGACCTGTCTATATGGCTGTATAGACCTGTCTATAGGGCTAGCTAGACCTATCTATATGGCTGTTTAGACCTATCTATAGGGCTGTATAGACCTGTCTATATGGCTGTATAGACCTATCTATATGGCTGTTTAGACCTATCTATAGGGCTGTATAGACCTGTCTATATGGCTGTATAGACCTGTCTATATGGCTGTATAGACCTGTCTATATGGCTGTATAGACCTGTCTATATAGCTGTATAAACCTGTATTTTATAGACCAGTCGGCACTTGATGAATGATGTCAGCATCATACCGACCGCCTTTACTTCCCATGACTTTACTTGGTATCCGCTCAAGGCAGTCTATATGGCTGCAAATAGACCAGTGGAAGGGACCGTTTTCCAGGGTTTGTTATGTACTGAGATATATGTTATGCTATCACAATCGACGACCTTTGCACATTGCTGTATAGAGCTGTACTGATGTGTGCTCAGTCCTTCAAAGCAGCAGCCACTCCAAGCTACCTCTGCTGACTGTTCCCATGATGAGTTGGCTATAATATCCAATGTCTTTACCTCGAAGACGTCATAGTCCTGCTTCACCTACCTTAACTTCTCGGTCACGCAGTCGTGTTAGCATCAGAGATTCGTCATTATCCCCCAAACTAGTCCGTACAGCATTGATGATATCAGCCCAGTGCATGTTTCTTCCAATTTGCATTGGTGCATTACTGGCCAGTTGGTCAGCTCTTTCATTACAATTTACTCCTGCGTGTTTGTGAAAAGCCTGGCTCCGTCAGGAACTGAACCCACGAACTTCGGATCCGCAGGCAAGCGTCTAGCCACTTCACCACGGGCGGCTCCCAAAAATTTAATGTAAAGGACCCCATTTCCCCATTGGCAAATCGGACATGTAATGCGTCACCCCACGGGGTTATAAACCGATGTGCCCTCGATGGACACTGGAAGTCGACATCACATCGGTCAGCTTTATTTTCCATGTAGTTTCCTGGTAACCATTTAAGTCTAGGTAAGCCTTGAAGCCAAGGACAGGTATAAAATAAATAAACAACCTCTTGTATTACCTAACAGTGAAATACAGTTTTGCTGCATGGCTATCGATTTTTTTTGGGGGCGTTCATAATTTCATTGTCCGCGGACAAGAATCCGTATTAATGCAGTCGAAATAAGGATGTGTTAAAAGGAGACGTAAATAACACGGATAGTGTCATACAATAAAAGACGTTTAAACTGAATTTCTTTTTTGTTTTTTTTTTTTTGCGTTTAAATGTCGCAAAGTTTTGGTTGTTCATCCACTTCTGGACGTTAGTCTTGTTCTAGAACTTAAGCTTTGCGTGTACATCACACGGTGTTTTTAGAAAAAAAGAAGAATCAGATGAACGAACGTGTTGTAAGGCACAAATTGGGCACCAAGGTCTTCTTACTTCGCCTCTCAAACACAAAAAGCAATTCAGATCTGTTGAAGGGGACACTTCTAATTACAGTCGGCATTTTACGACATGCCTGTTATACCACTTGGCATACACCCCCCCCCCTGCCTTTTTCCTAGAATTGATCCGATACATTACTACCTATATATTCACAATACTACACACACGGTTTTTACCTATATATTCAATAATGAACAGACGATACATTATGATATATTCGAACGACACGAAATGTATTTTTTAAGTGTATTCACACATTGGGCACACACACACACCGTCTGTCTACCTATATATTCGCACCTTCACAAACCGACTGTCTACCTTATCACAAATACACACAACCGACACATTACTACCTATCTGTTCACACATATTACACACATTACACATATACATAATTTCACACATACACAAACACCGACACATTACACCTATATATACCACACACACACACACACACACACACACACACACACACACACACACACCGATACATTACTACCTATATATTCACACATTCACACACAAAAATTTGTACATATACAGTAGAAGTAAAGGACTCTTTTCCACGCCTTTCAGGCGTATTGGGTATATAGAGCTAGACCTATATTTTATAGACCAAACGGCACTTGGTCGGTGATGTGGTCAGCATCACGCCGGCCGCCTTTACGTCCCAGAACGGTACCTGGTACCCACTCAAGGCTGAGACGACCTGGGAGCAAAGGTCATTTTTGAAAGAAGTCTGGCCTTCGTCAGGAACCGAACCCATGACTTTCCGATACGCAGGCTAGCGTCTAGCCGCTAGACCACGGCGGCTCCCCATACATGTACATACTGTGGTAAATACACTGACACTCATTCATACATACACTTGTCTACTTACATATACATACACACACCCATAAGACACAAGTAGTAGGCTAGGGTAATTTAGGTATTATTTGGGAAATCGATCCCTCTTTATCCTTAGTAAAAGATGGCGGCCATAAGTGATTGGTTCTTTCCGGCGGTTGCAAACGCCAGCGTCTTTATCCTTAGTAAATATCGATCGGGCGGTTGGTGACGGCACGCGTGATTGGTTTTAGGGAAAGGTATAGGAAATCAATATTTTGTCTCTCGGGGTGTCGTTTGTCAGTATTTCTAGGGGACAGAAATGTTTTTAATGAAGGCAAATCGATATTTCTTTAGTGTATCACTGCTCGGACTGACAAAGCGCTATTTTGCAGGCGCATTATTATCTTCAAAGCCGTGGACGACAGGTGGCCTTATATAAAACGGGACAGGCAGGGCAGGGGACCCGGGGCGACAGGGCGACTAATAGAGTTGGTGTTAGTTTATGGGTTCTGTGATAGATAAAAATTAGGAGTTGTTTGTTAGCGGGGGGATATATATGTTACAATAAGTTAGGGGATATGAAAAGAGACTTGTAGACGGCAGTGACAGGTGGCACAGAGGAGCCGTTTTAGGGTTTAGATAAAGAAACCTAGGAAGGCAGCTTGATGACCGCGGATATATGAGAAAGGGCGGCTCTGGCGCCGGCATCATCATCATCTGTGCCATGGGAGCGAAGGTCGACCGCTCAGGGATGGTTTGAGCTATAGTAAAAAGGAGGACATACGACAGAAGGGTGAGTGTCTGGTAATACTGTTGAGGGCCGAAGAGAAGAGACGTAATTGGCAGACTATCTGACTTTATAAATAAGTATTCGCCGGTTCTGATTGGTAAGTAGGCTTCAGTGGTAATTCTGCTGGAGCAGTTGAGTTAGGAAAAGTCGTCAGGTGTTTGGTGTATTGACAGTGACGGGCGATAGTTTTAGGGTTTAAGAAATTTAGAAAGATGGCTTGATGACCGGGAATATATGAGAAAGGGCGGCTCGTGCGCCAGCATCATCATCTGTGTCATGGTATCGAAGGCTGGTGACTCGGGAATGGTTTGATAAATAAATATTTGAAGGTTCTGATTGGTCAGTAGGATTCAGTGGTAATTCTGCTGGAGCAGTCGGGTTAGGTAAAATCGTCAGGCGGTTGGTGTGGTGACAGTGACAGGTGGCCGTTTTAGGGTTTAAGAAACCTAGTAAGGCAGCTTGATGACCAGGAGCACATGAGAAAGGGTGATTCGAGCGCCATCATCATCATCTGTGTCATGAAAGCGAAGGTCGACCTCTCAGGGATGGTCTGAGCTGTAGTAAAAAGGAGAACGTACGTCAGAAGGGTGGGCGGCTTGTCATAGTGTGTTAGATGTTGGTGCTTTAGGAGGGTTTAGGTTGTAGTAAAAACGAAAACTTTAGCAAAGTGGCGACCGTTGTGTTATAATATTGGATGTTGACAGCTCCTGGAGGGTTTGAGTTGAAGTAAAAAAGGAGGAATTTATGGCAAAACGGCGACCCTTGTGTTACAGCAGCGATTGCCGATCACTCAGGGAGGGTTTGTGTTGAAGTAAAAAGGGGAATCTAAGGCAAAACGGCGACCCTTGTAGCATAGCAGCGAATGCCGGCCGATCATAGAGGGTTTGAGTTAAGGTAAAAAGGGGAATTTATGGTAAAATGGCGACCTTTATGTCATAGCAACGAATGCCAGTTATCGCCTTGTCAAGACTATTAAAAGACATGTGCCTTTTCGTGAGTGCTTTAAGCTGTCCGTCGAGAAAGATATAGTGCCCTTTTGGCACCTAAAATTGCCCTAGCCCTCATTCGTCGCCTGGTAGCGCCGCCTCTGACCTACAACCTAATCCCTCCATGATCGGTGATATCTAACAATATGACACAACAGTTCTCCTTGTTTACTATAGCTCAACCACATCTGTATAATATAACACAACGGCCGCCACTTTGCTAAAGTTTTCGTTTTTACTACAACCTAAAAACAACCTAATACCACATAGCGGTAAAAACATCATATACCACTGGCGTAATAAGGATTTTATATAATAAGCATGCAGTGTGCAGTCATAAATGGCCAGTAGTTGACATAGAATGTTCCTTCTGCCAGACTCGTTTTCTCTCCTTTCATTTGCCATGCTGCAGTCTGCAATACCGATTTATCACTCTGTCTTGTGTGCCCTGGAAAGAAAGTAATTGTACCGATTGCTGTTAGTTCTATTTCCTGTTATAAGATTTTCGCTTATTCGCCTTTTCCATTCAATCCATCACTCTTTATTCCAGTTTGTAATACCCCTGTCTCTGCTCTGTTTATATCATCTTTCGAAATTTCACCGCCGTAGCTAAGAAATCATCGAAAGAGATATTTTTAGGCGGCTGGAGTATAAAGGGGTTTTAACTATTTTAAAGTAGGCAATAATAATAATCCTTTTATTCTTACTGTGTGCTGTATGGCAAATAAATGTGATAATATATGTGAGGGAGAAAAAGGTGATAACATATTTGAAAAAATAATATAATGTAAAAAAAAAAAATACTTACAAATAAAACGTATATACATGATGGTCCTCTTGCACCTTTGACTGGGTTGGGGTGCGAGGGGAGGGGGAAACCTTCGTGGCTCGAAGGTCAAGCCGCTTGCCTCGCACTATGAAGGTCGTGGGTTCGTTTCACGGCTGCGTCGTTAATTTCACGAGTGCAATTTTTAATCCCTGGGGATCGTTGCTGGAGCTACAGAGTTCGTGCTCTGTACGATGCTGTCGGCAGACGGCTGGCCGTTTTGCGAAGAGAGACTGAGCCAGATGGGATAAAACCTGGTGCAATGAAGTCGTTCCTTTCGACTTTAACCTTTCGACCTTTAACTGAAAGGGGTAGGGTGGTGGGTGGGGGGGGGGTGGGGGGGAACTGCATAGGCAGCAAGGTGTCAGAGACCTAGCCTTTAGTTATCTTGACTTGCTTCTCCGTCTTTCATGACTTCATTTATATTACAACTCTTGTTCCTTAGAATTGCTTTTAGGTTTCTACCTTTGCAGTGTCCTACTCTTTCATCTTCCTTTTCCACTTTTTCTCTGCCGCTACTTGTCATCATTGACGCGAACACGTACCTTTTCTTCAGTTTTATTCCTGAGGATCTACAGCTGGAAAGTAGTGTGGTAGATAAGTAACTTTAATTGTTTAAGGTGTAAGTAAAGTAATGGACCTTTTCCACACCATCAGGCGTATTGGACATATAGGGCTAGATCTGTATTGTAAATACCAGTCAGCACTCGGTCTCGCCGGACGCCTTTACTTCCCAGGACTGTACCTGGTATCCACTCAAGGCTGGATCGACCTGGGAGCCAAGGTCATTTCTGAAAAAAGTCTGGTTCCGTCAAAACCTGAGACCACGACCTTCCGATCCGCAGGCCAGCGTCTAGCCTCTACAACACGGCGGCTCCCGGTTTAAGGCGTGGAATGAAAAGGTTATTCTTAAAAAAAAAAAAAAAAAAACACTACGGCGGATGTCTGAGAATTAGTGAACTGGGGAACATGGATCCAGTGATGAGGAAAAGAATAATAAAGTTGCTGACAACTCCAGGTCAGGCTGTAGCCATGTGGCGTTAGAAGAGATTGTGGGAATATGAGCCTTGAGCAGGCTGCTGTAAGCACGCACGCACGCACGCACGCACGCACGCACGCACGCACGCACGCACGCACACACACACACACACACACACACACACACTGAGCCAGCATTCATGGGGTGGGGTTAAAACAAGAAGATAGCTTTTTTTTTGCGTTACGACATGTAACACGGTGTGCGAGTGTATGTGTATATACAGTTTCGGTTGTAGGCTTTTTGCTGTTTCCGAGCAACAGTATCTTTTAGCAAGTATTTTCTGGGGGGTTTTCTTTCTAGAAAAAAAAAAAAGGTGCCGGTACTCACCAATGTCCAAAAAGGTGCCTAACTAATCACTAACTTGACAACCTGATGCTTGAATGTAAAAAAAAAAACTCGTATCGTTGCGTACCTCTACCACACACACAGACACACACACAGACACACACACAGACACAGACACACACACGCACACAGACACACATACAGACACACACACAGACACACAGACACACACACACACAGACACACACATAGACACACACACAGACACACACACACAGACACACACACAAGCGTACACACACACACACAACTGACTCGCCCTTTACTTATAATAGCTCATGTATCATTCCCCCCCCCCTCCCCAACACACACACACCGCACTAAGTGTGGCTGCACTAGTTGATACAGATGAGGCGACGGAATCTCGGAGCTTTGGCACCTTAAGCGTCCCCCCTTCCCTTTGCCTGGTCATCCCTTCCACCCCCCCCCTCGTCCTCCTTCCCCCCTTTCTCCAGAGGGGTTAAAGAGGTTCATCGATTACCCGTGCATACCCCACACCCCCCCCCCTTTTTTGTTGTTGTTGTTGTTGAAAACAATGTATTGTTACCTTGCAATGTATTGTGTTTCATTTTTTGTTTCTTCACATGTACATGTCACGTTGTTTCATTCACATTATTATATTCATTTCGGGCATATGGGAAGAGCACCCCATACTTTTTTCAGATTAATGAGTTATATTCGTTTAGCCATTCATTTAAACATTGTTAGTTGCGTAACCTTTACATGATTTTGCAGAGCTAACCACAGAATTTGTTGGCTGTTGTGGTTTTTTAAGACAAATTTTACTTGCAGTAGTTTGCTATTACTCTTTAAACCGTCAGTTCTCGGTACCACTCTTGAAAAAAACCACTATGGTTCCTATGGTCACAGCAATGCAAAGATTAAACAACTTTAAAAGGAGGATGGCCATAGCTATGCAAAGATTAAACAGCCTTAAAAGTAGGATGGTCATAGCAATGCAAAGATTAAACAACTTTTAAAGTAGGATGGTCATAGCTATGCAAAGATTAAACAACCTTAAAAGTAGGATGGTCATAGCTATGCAAAGATTAAACAACCTTAACAGGAGGATGGTCATAGCAATGCAAAGATTAAACAACCTTAAAAGGAGGATGGTCATAGCTATGCAAAGATTAAACAGCCTTAAAAGTAGGATGGTCATAGCAATGCAAAGATCAAACAGCCTTAAAGGGAGGATAGCCATAGCTATGCAAAGATTAAACAGCCTTAACAGGAGGATGGTCATAGCAATGCAAAGATTAAACAACCTTAAAAGTCTATGGTTAAGAACAGCTAGAAATCAAAATGAGAAATTTGAGAGCATGCATCTTCTCTGTTGCATTATACGTATGTTGAGTCGTGAACTATCTCCCAGTCCTTAAAAAAGAGAATAGGGGCTTCTGAGCTGGAATGCAATAGAAAGATTCTCAGAATATTTTGGACAAAGAAGAGGAGACATACTGACATCTTGATAGATCTGAACATCATATTTTGGTCATGTCAAGCGCCACGACGGATTGGAAAACATTCTAGCAGAAGACATGGTAATAGGAAGGAGGGACAGGGGCCGACCAACACGAAGATGGGCACAGGATATAAGTGCCTTCTTGAGTGTGAAAGTTCATGAGGCGGGAGAGCTGGCGAGGGACTGAGTTTCTTTCAGGCATACCGTGATGAGAGCGACGTTCTGCAAAGGACCTGCTACATTATATATATATAAATATTCCATTATGTTTAATGACTACCTGTCGGATGCTGCCTGCAAGTCTTTACTGTCTCTTCGCTCGACAGGCTGTCTCTTTCACTACATCTATTTCTATCCAAATAATCAAAAGCTGCCAACTCACAATATTGATCCTGTTTTTTCCCCACTTCTCACACCAAGTTATCGCAGCTGTACCGTTACCCTTTGAAATCGACCTGCATGTGTGTGTGTGTGTGTGGGTGTGTGTATGTGTGTGTTTGTGTATGTGTGTTTGTGTATGTGTGTGTGTGTGTTTGTGTTTGTGTGTGTATGTGTGTTTGTGTGTGTATGTGTGTTTGTGTGTGTATGTGTGTGTATGTGTGTGTGTGTATGTGTGTGTGTATGTGTGTGTGTATGTGTGTGTGTATGTGTGTGTGTTTGGGTGTGTGTGTGTGTGTATATATGTGTGTGTGTGTGTGTGTGTGTGTGTGTGTGTGTTTGTCTGGCTAGGTCCTTTCTTTCACTGAGAGATTTCTCCAAAGAAACATATTAGTATTTTCGTGTGAATATTATCTCTCCTCTCTCTATCTCTCTCGTCTCTCTATCTCTCTTTCTCTTTCTCTCACTCTCCAGTCTCCAGTCTTCACACATCTCATTATCTGGTCTTCCAACGTCTCTCTCTCTCTCTCTCTCTCTCTCTCACTCGTCTCCTCACATCTTTCCCCCTCTCTAGTCTTCTCACCTTCCTCTCTCTCCCGTTTCCCCACATATCTCTCACTCTTCCGTTTCCCCACATATCTCTCACTCTTCCGTTTCCCCACATGTCTCTCACTCTCCCGTCTCCAAACATCTCTTTTTCTCTTCCGTTTCCCCACATATCTCTCTCTCTTCTTCATCTTCACATATATCTCTCACTCTTCCCTCCCCACACATCCCTCTCTCTCCATTTCGTCTCTCTAAATGTCTTTTTCTCTCTAACTCACTCGCTCTCCGGTTTCTCCACATCTTGCTCTCTCTCTATTTCTGTCTCTTTCTCTTTCTCTCTCTCAAGCACACACGCACACACAAGCGCACTCACACACCACACACACAATTACTCCAGTCTCGCCGTTGTCTTGTTTTGCTTGGCCGTGTTATTCTGGGTGTGTGTATCTAAATAATCAAATGTAGCAGACGACTACATCGATCGATCCTTCTTGTGGAACTCTCATCCGTTCCCTTCTACAACCTCTTTCCCTGTTTGGACCATACTTTGTGTACCCGTGTGCTTTCATTTATTGAGAGATTTCTCCAGAAGTGCATGTTTACACGTCCGGGAAAATATGTCTCCCGTCCCTCGATCTCGTTTTCCTTCTCTATTTCCCTCTCTCCCCCTCTCTACCTCCCTCTCTCTGTCACCTACTCCAGTCTTCCCGTTGTCTCATTTTGTCTGGCGGTTTTGTTCTGCTTTTATGTCTGTCTAAATAATCAAATATAGCATACGACTATATCGATCTTTTTGTGGAACTCTGATCCGATACTTCCCACTACCTCTTTTCCTGTCTAGATCGCACCTTGTGTGCCCACGTGCTTTCGTCTACTGACAGATTTCTTTAGAAGTGCATGCTAACACCCCCGTGACAATATGACTCTCTTACATCTATCTTTCCTTATTCCTCTCTCTCTCTCTCTCTCTCTCTCTCTGTCTCTCTCTCTCTCTCTCTCTCTCTCTCTCTCTCTCTTTAGCTCTCTTCGCGTGTTTGCCTGTTTTTTCTTATTTATATCTATGTAAACAATTAAACGTTGCACCTGACCATCTTGATCCGTCTTCTGCAACTCGCACCCAGTTATTCCTACTAGGGCTGTATCAAATATTCGCTTCGGGGTCAAATAGTGGACCTAATAACTATTCGGTATTCGGCCGAATAGTTGCGGTTGGGCCGAATACAAATAGTGGTTACCTTACACCCGTTTCTGCATACACTCCAACAGACTGAAATAACTCTCTCACTAACACAATAGTTACAAAAGGTACAGAATAGCGACATTCGAGGTACTATTAAAACAGAAGTGAATAACTACCTGTCAGAGCCGTGTATCTCAAGAGACAATGACCCACTGGTCTGGTGGAAAATAAACATATCAAGATTTCCCACCTTCGTTCATACTGTCAAGTGCTATCTTTGTGCACCACCTACCAGCGTACCAAGTGAACGTCTGTTTAGTACAGCTGGAAATACCTTCAGTGAAACGAGAAGCTGACTTAATGCTGACAACATGGAACGATTGGTTTTGTTGAAAGCTAATGCCGCTTTCATGCATTTACTAAGCTGTCAGTGACAATTTACAATTTTAGTTACTTGTTATAAAACTGAGAATACTTTGATTCCTAGGTATTAGTTACCACAGACTGACTCATTGAAGGATGCAAAATATGAAATGTTTTTAAATGTTTACTATTCTGTACTACATTTTGTGAAGTAAAATTTCAGCGTACATCTGACATTATGAATGTTTTTTTTTTTTTTTTAGATCTATTTTATACACTATACACTATTCGAAAGTAGAAGAATGGGCCTCAGTTTGAATATTGGGAAGACAGAAGTAATGGTGGTATCAAAGAAAAGAATTATTCCTAAATGTGTAATAAAAGTCAATGGTGTTATTTTGGGACAAGTACAGAAATTTAAGTATCTAGGTACATGGATAACATCAGATGGAAGATGCATTACTGAAATAAGAAACAGAATAGGACAGGCAAAAACTGCCTTTTATAAAATGAAGAACATCTTATGCAAAAAATCTTTGTCTTTGAAGGTTAGAAAAAGAATTCTTGCTTGCTACATACATCTAGTTTTAACATATGGCTGTGAGTCCTGGACAATCGGTAGGCATGTCAAACAATTTCTTGAGCCTCAGAGATGTGGTTTTACAGAACAATGCTTAAAATACATTGGACAGCCAAAAAAAAAAAAAAAAAGCAACCAAGAGGTTTTGAAAGAGGCGGGAGCCCGAAGACAACTAATCACAGACATCACAAGGAGACAGTCATTATTTTTCGGCCATGTTATGAGAAGAGGGAAAATGGAACATGTGGTGACCATTGGAAAGATCTGTGGAAGGAAGGATGGAGGAAGACAACGAGAGAAGATGCTTGACAGTCGTGTTGCATGGCATGGAGGTGAGTCAACTAATCGCCACGCAGATTGTGGCGAGGCATAATCGCTCACGCAAGACACTTGATGATGATGATACACTATTCGTATTCGTATTCGGCCGAAATAGTTGGTCCCGCTATTCGTATTCGATCGAATAGTGAAAATCACTATTCGGTACAGCCCTAGTTCCTACTATTACCTTTCTCATAGAGTTTACACTCTGTGTATGTGTCTGTCTGAATGTTTGTCAGAGAGAGAGAGAGAGAGAGAGAGAGAGAGAGAGAGAGAGAGAGAGAGAGAGAGAGAGAGAGAGAGAGAGAGAGAGAGAGAGAGAGAGAGACCATGTGCTGTCCTGTGTTGACAGATTCCTGTACAGATAAATTTAAGTAAGTTTTTGATGAGATAAATAACGGATAGATTGTTGGTGGATGAGATAAGTAGACGGACGGATGGATGGATAGATAAAATAAGTATACAGACGGATGGATAAATGGAAGGATGCATGGATGCATGAATGGACGAATGGATTGATGGATTGATGAGATAAGTAGACGGTTGTCGCGTAGAGGTCGCGCACTAAAACACACCAATACTGAATAACGCAAATAGGACCTTAGAAGTTTTTACATGTTGTCGTTAGGAGATCGAGCTCCAAGAGTTGCAACCAAGAAATCTAGGACGGAGGACGTCTAGATCCCAGAGATGGATTTTACCCCGGGATCTCACCATGAATATGAGCTTCAATGCTAGGCCGTGAAGCGGCATGTTATGCGTACCAAAGGAAGTCGCATCGAAGAAGTCAAAGAAGGTGGTCGTGTATGTCCGAGTGTGGTTCATTCAGTTTGGAATCAATGATGTGAAGCGTCAGATATCTGAGCCGTGGTCCTTAAGAGACTGCAAGAGAACTGAAATCAGCGTTCCTGTTGTACTTTGGAAGTGTCGACTTATTCTGGCTCTTTGAAAATTTTCAGCTGCATATTGGAACTGGTGGAAGAAACCATTAATGTTCTCAAAGGTCGAGGCGATTACCTATAAAAATGTCTTGATAACAGAATAGCTGTGACTAGATATCTAGTCTAATCTTCATCTAGAGCGAATGTGATGACGTTAGCAGTGATTAGCGTTAGATTGCATGATGGTAGGTTCTTTGCATTTATTCATTTTCGCTCGCATAATTTGCATGGAAATTATAATGCACCCCTGGTACATTCACTCCCTGGTGCTGTTCAGTTGGAAGGGTTACTTATTCGGGATTAGATTGTAATTATCTCCATTGTCCAGTTGTAGTCGGAGTTCAGGGTTGTTTTCACAGTTACTTTGATTAGGAAATTGTTGATTGTTCAAATCACACTGACCTTAGCGTTCAAGCTGACTTGTGTTGAATTTTGTTGGGACGGATGCTGCCCCTACGCAAGCATCAATAAGAACCCTCGCAATCATACCCCTAAACACCCTGCGCACCCAACGGACGGACTGACGGATGGATGGATAGATGAGATAAGTAGACGGACTGACGGATAGATGGATAGATGAGATAAGTAGACGGACAGATGGATAAATGGAAGAATGGATGGATGAATGCTTGGATGGGTAGACTGGCAAAGAGACGAGTGGGTAAATAGATAAGCTAATTAGATAAATAGAAGGATAGATGGATAGATGAACTGGTAAATAGAGGGATGGATGAATGAATAAGTCAATAGATGAATGGATAATTAGACTGGGGGATAGAAGAATAGCCAAGAAGACGGATAATTGATTAAACAGATGGACATATTTATGGATTTATAGATGTATACATTGTTGTCGTACGTGCATATAATATTGATATGTGGATATACGTTATGGATACATAGATAATTTGATGACTAATGGATAAATGGGTGGGGGAATAAATGGATGGACAGACAGACTCCCAGACGGACGGATGGATTGCCTGCTAGACGAATGAGCTGCCAGCAAGCCAGTGAGTCAGACGAACAGACATACAAAAACACACTGAAAGGGAGATAGACTAAAGAACTGGTGTTTAGATGGATAGGCATACAGAAAGATTAATAAATACACCGACAGATATACACTTAAACATAGTGTCCAGTCTTGTCACAAATCGAATGGGAAAGTAAAAGGACCCTTTTCCAGCCTTTAGGTTGGTTGGGCATATAGGCCTATATTTTATAGACCAATCAGCACTCCGAATCATCATCATCATGTAGCAGGTTCTTTGCAGAACATCGCTCTCTTCGCGGTTGGCATGAAAGAAACTCGGTCTCTCGCCTGTTCTTCTGCCTCGTGCACTGTCATATCCATGGAGTTACTTATATCCTGTGCCAATCTTTGTGTTGGTCGGCCCGTACTCGTCCTTCCTGGCACCGTGCCTTCTGCTAATAATTTTTCCAATCCGCCACCTGCTGAATTGAGTCACTCCGAAGATGGAAGTAAATAAAAAGTCGGTTTCTACCAGAATGACGAGACAAATCGTTGTCTGGTCGGATGTGTATGAGACCAACTCCAAATATCAGACCGCGTTCAATATTTTGCCAATAACTGTAGCAAAAACATTGACATTGTGCATCCAGTCAGTGTAGCGATCAATTAAGTAACAAGTGTGTATTAGGACCAGCCTCGAAGTACACTCGAAATTTTTACCACTCGTTGGCGTGAGGATGAGTGGCTGGTCGAACGGTTAAGAACTCAAATCTACGGTAAAGCTGGGGATTTTTTTTTCTTCTGTCGGAAACAAAAAATAAATTTCTAACCTGCACAGTCCATGGCGACAGCACTAGCTTCAAGTTCAAAGACCCCCATCCATCCTCACCTAGTGTTTTTGTTTTCTGTATTTATCCTGTGCTTCTCCGGTGCCCTAAATGATGAATTTGTTTATCTTTTCGCAGGATTCAGCCAGAAACTCTATTTATATTTTCTTTGGCCTTCGTCTCGCCATGTGCCTAGATTTTTTCCCCCTAGAAAGTCTTGTATACGGTTAGACTGGTTCATTTTCACTAGATGGCCGAAACTCTTCATTTTCTGTCTTCCGATTAATTCAAGCACATTCTGATTCCAGTCTTCTTTCTGGGCCAGTATTCGTATCCATCTCTCCTCTTGTGTTGTTGGTGACCTTCCATTCCCCAGCTGTTTGTATGTTCTGTTCCCGCCCTACGATCTGCTCACTGTCAGTGCTTGGCACTCGATGACATGACGTGTGGATTAGAAACCTCTTGTCTACTTAATGAGAAAAGTGCAAGAGGAAGGCAAACAATAAAATACCTAGGTGGCTTGGTCGAATATTTTAATCGAGACAAGAACTCAGACTTAAGATTAAATGATCGTGTGTCGTTGTAGAACACGGCCTTCGATGCTTTTTCTTTTCATCGTTCCGTCCCCACCCTCAACCCCCGCCCTCGTGTTTGCTACCTTTAAATTTGGCCACCATCTAATTACAATTTCACCATCTGAATGGCAAGCCAGCGCGGCAAATCACAAATACCCCGTTCACCTCCAGAGAAGTTGAGTTATGACTGGTACGGTCGTAACGGCTACATAGGTTCTGAGTTCCTGAGAAAGAATACATCTGGGTGTCTGAGCAGCTGCGCTATTTGTTGGGTGACATCGTTTATCTGTCTCTCTCTCTCTCTCTCTCTCTCTCTCTCTCTCTCTCTCTCTCTCTCTCTCTCTCTCTCTCTCTCTCTCTCTCTCTCTCTCTCTCTCTGTCGAGTCTACCATCGTCTGTAAATTTTCTTCCTAGATATTTGAATTCCTATACAGTAGAACTTCGCTCAACGAGCATCTCTCATAACGAGTAATTCGCATACCGAGCAAAGCAAATTGTAAAAAAAAAAAAAAAAGAATGACTTGCTTACCAAGCGACGTTTCTCATAACGAGTGGCGAGGAGAGATGTCCCGGACTGTGCGCATATTAATCAGTCTGTGTTTAGCACTCGTTCTAGTAGCATTGTCGCTTGTGATCACACATTTTCTCAAATTTTTGTTAAATTGTGATATATTGTGATATATGCCTACAAGATGACCTCCCTGAAGAATTTAAGCTCATTAAGATCCAGTTTTTGCCTCCTAACACCATTCCGTTACTCCAGCCCATGGACCAGCAAGTTATTTCTATCTTTAAGAAGCTCTACACTAAAGCAATCTTCGAGCATTGTTTTCAGATGACTGCAGGGACCAACCTCACTCTCAAAGATTTTGGAAAAATCACTTCCACATCGTTGCCTGCCTCAAGATGATCAACAAGGCGTGGGGGGTAACCAAGAAAACCCCAACTTCTGGTTGGAAGAAGCTTTGGCCGGACAACATTGTCGAATGTGACTTTGAGGGGTTCGAGACAGTACCTGTGGAACCTGTAGTCAACGAGATTGTGTCTTTGGCCACTATAATGGGATTAGAGGTGAATAACAGTGATATCGAAGAGCTAGTGGAAGGGCACAGCCAAGAGCTGACCCTTGAAGAGCTTATGGAGTTGCATTGTGTTTCACACCAAGAAGTTTTGGAGAGGAGGTTTATCAGAGTAGAAGGAGGTAACAGAAAAGCAACAATCTTCTGGCAAAATAAACGAAATGCTGAAAGCATGGCAAACTGTTGTCTTACATTAAGAAGCATCACCCTAAAAAGGAAGTGATGCGCGCTACAAATTTATTTAATGATAATGTTGTGTCGCATTTTCGCCAATTTTTGAAACGTCGGCAAAAACAAATGTCTCTGGACATCTTTCTAATTAAAAAAATAATTAGCTATGTATCATAATTATTTCGACTTTTTTTCAGCAGTTTGAATTCGTCGTATTCCAGATGGGTTCGTTCCGCGTTTGAAGAAAAGATGAAGATGATCCACTCTCCTTGACAATTTGTATATAATTTTCTTTGAATAAACGTTATACACAGCATTTTGTGAGTATTTGTTTCGACATGGAACGCATTATCGTATTTTACATTAATTTATATAAGAAAAATTGTTTCGCATAACGAGCATTTCGCTTAACGAGTATGATTCTGGAACGAATTATGCTCGTTAAGCGAAGTTCCACTGTACCTGTATGAGTGTAGTAACATTGAAATGAACGCTGATTTCATTATGATTTCTACGTATTCTCATTACTTCAATGTGCATAGTGTTTATTTTCATGTTATAGTTTGTGCACTTTTAATATAAGGAATCAATTATGTGTTTCTAAAGCAAGAATATTCTTCTTCTTCTTCTTTTCCACCTTTTACCTCATCGAAGTGTCGGGGGAGATGTAATATTCGTTGATGGGCTCTGTCAAGAGCACTGTTAAGACTGATGTTCATTTCTGTAAGGCTGTTCTTAATGCCATCACTCCATATTTTCCGAGGTCTTCACTCGCTCTATACCCGTTGTAACGTTTTAGTGTGGCTCGCTGTGGCAGATAGTATCAGGGCATTCTTGTTAGGTGTCCAAACAACTTCATTTGTTGTTCTTTGATGACCTGTAAGACAGGCTTTATTCCTAGCATTCGTCTGATTTCATGATTTCGTATTCTGTCTTTCCTTGAAACTCCTGCAGCTCTTCTAAGGCATTTCATCTCTGGTGTCACAATTTTGCGTTCAGCAAGAATATTACACTTTCTAAATTAGTACACACCGATCACAGTAATTCCCCCATGAGTGAAACCGATAGATTGTGAATTTTTCTTCAAAACTTGCTTAAGCCTGTCTTGATTCATTATCTTAAGTGTTTGAAAAACACCAATACATTAAAACAAGGAAAAAGAATCGTTATTTTAGTCAATTATCCTACCATGTTGACAGAAGTTACTTTCGACTGACAGCATTTCTTTCTCCCGCGCCCATAGCTCATTGTGTCAAGAAGGGAATACCAACGTCATGCGAATAAATGTCAGATATTGACAAGGTTTCACTAACAATAACATAAAACCTTTAAATGTAAAACTGGAAAAGGGAGATGTAGACGAGAGTGAAAAGGGGGGGGGGGGGGGAGAGAGAGAGAGAGAGAGAGAGAGAGAGAGAGAGAGAGAGAGAGAGAGAGAGAGAGAGAGAGAGAGGAGGGGGTGGTGAGTGCGCTTTTTTGACATAAGCAAGATATAAAATTACTGTAAAACTGGCATGATTCATTTGAAGCAGGATTATAAAGGCTTGAGCAGACGACAAGATGCTTGCTTGCGTCTGATGTGTTTGTACTATATTGAACTTGATTGATGCAATGAAAAAAAAATGTAAATTAGACTTACAGACCTGAAGACTGTCGGAGAGACTGAATGACAGGCATGTAAGTGACTGTTTGAAATGAATTCACTTAACAAGAACTATTGAATTGGGGGGGGGGGGGGGGTTGTTGACCAAACAGATACAGATGAATATTTCGACTTAAGGCTTTGCCAGCGATTATAACAAGAAGAAGAATGCCAAACCAAAAAACGGATGAGTCATCTAGAGAAAGTCGCGTATTTTCAAATAGCTGTTAGGTATAATATAATTATTAATGGATAGTTGATAGCAAGCGAAGCTTTCATGGCACCGAGAAATGTGTGGAAGCAAAATAAAATAAAACTAATACTAAACTTCAATTGTGTATTTCTAATGTCAAATCTGTACAATTGTATGGAGGGGAAACATAGAGAATAACTAAGACAATTACTAATGAACTATAAACATTCATTAACTGGTGCCTGCGCAGAATAGAGGGAATTTAATGGTATGATGGAATCACTAATGTAGAGCTTTGGGAATGACTTAAAGTTCCAGTGACCAAGCGGCGAAGAAGAGACGGTGGCGTTGGATAGGACATACGTTGAGAAAACCTGTGAACATTATAACTAGAATGTCTTTTCACTGAAACCCATAGGGGCATAGAAATAAAGGAGGACCAAAAAAAACACACAAAGAAGAGAGCTAGAGAGGGAAGTTAAAAAGATGGGAAGGATTTTGCGTGAATTCGTTGAGGGCATGTGCTCTATTGGGGGTTAGAGGGCAGAAGAAGAAGTTGATGAACAGTTCAAAGGTTTGACTTTATTGACAAATGTTTTACGTGTGGATAGATAATGGATGCATACATAAACTGACAGATGGTTGGAGGGAAATCACAAACAAGATGTGGAAATGATTCACTTCTTATGCAGCAAGCGGACGAGTAGACAGACCTACAAACAGTCAGAGAGATGAGTGGATAGAAGGGTTTGATTTAGACATACAAGCAGACAAACCGATTGACCAACCGACCGGCAAACAGCTACGAGCAAAAAAGAGATATATATATTTTTTTAAGGCAGATAGACATACACATATAGGCGAGTTGGATGCTTTCTACAGAGTGATATTTTATGGCTGTTTGGCATTGGTAGAAATACTCTAATATTAGTTATGTGTTAGTCTCGTCTGTAGCTTACATATCTATCTTTATTTATCATCTGTAGCATTTTTCTAATATTTCTTATGTACTAGTCCTGTCTGTAGCTTATATATCTACCTTTATTTACCATCTGTAGAAGTTCTCTAATATTAGTTATGTGTTAGTCTCGTCTGTAGCTTACATATCTATCTTTATTTATTATCTGTAGCATTTCTCTAAAATTTCTTATGTACTAGTCCTGTCATTAGCTTACATATCTACCTTTTTTTTTACCATCTGTAAAAATTCTCTAATATAATTTATACGTTAGTCCCGTTTGTGACTTATATATCTATCTTTACTTATTATCTGTAGAAATTCTCTAATATAATTTATACGTTAGTCCCGTTTGTGACTTATATATCTATCTTTACTTATTATCTGTAGAAATTCTCTAATATAATTTATACGTTAGTCCCGTTTGTGACTTATATATCTATCTTTACTTATTATCTGTAGAAATTCTCTAATATAATTTATACGTTAGTCCCGTTGTGACTTATATAATCTTTATTATTATCTGTAGAAATTCTCTAATATAATTTATACGTTAGTCCCGTTTGTGACTTATATATCTATCTTTACTTATTATCTGTAGAAATTCTCTAATATAATTTATACGTTAGTCCCGTTTGTGACTTATATATCTATCTTTACTTATTATCTGTAGAAATTCTCTAATATAATTTATACGTTAGTCCCGTTTGTGACTTATATATCTATCTTTACTTATTATCTGTAGAAATTCTCTAATATAATTTATACGTTAGTCCCGTTTGTGACTTATATATCTATCTTTACTTATTATCTGTAGAAATTCTCTAATATTTCTTATGAACTAGTCCCGTCTGTAGCTTACATATCTAACCTTTTTTATCATTTGTTTAATTTCTCCCCTCTATACCAGCTGTTTTCGTAGGGATTAAAGGAAATTTCAAAGATGATTCATGAAATTTTGTAATCGATTTCATTTATACTTGTTATAATCTGTCATACTAACCTTTTTTCCAGTTTAATTATAAATACAATATTTTTAAAATTATTTACAAAACATGTCTGACTAAACACAGATATGATTAAGGCAATACAGTATCAATAATGACATTACCACTCATAAATAATTACTTCTTTCATGTTATTTGACTCGTTGGTAATAGCGCTTGGAATTGTACGTGTTGTTCTCTTTTTAATCACTTTTTTAAAGTTCTGGTCTATACTGGCACAGAGTTACCTGTATTTATCATCGGTAGAAACTAGGGCTGTACCGAATATTCGCTTCGTTTTCGCTTCGTATTCGCTTTGGGGCCGAATAGTGGACCTAATAGCTATTCGGTATTCGGCCGAATAGTGGCGGTCGGGCCGAATACGAATGTTGATTTCTGCCTACACTGCGATGGACTGAAATAACTCTCTCATTAACAACACAATAGTAGCGTTGCTTAAATCTGTCGTAGTGGGGAAAACTGCGACCCGGTTGCGTGGTAACAGCCGGTGGCAAGGTCTTTACCTGCTGACTCGACCGAGGCATTACAGCAGAGGTTCTAAAACTGGGTGCGTATGCTAGGGGTGCCGCGGCGAAAATCAAGAAAATTGTGACATTATTAAATAAAGAAGGCATGAAGAAACTTGAAAGTTAAAATTTAAATTGTCTTTCCTCGCCACTGTCTTGTTTCACACTCAAAGTGTATCATACTGCATAAAATGCCAACTGCAGCTTGCTAAAAATTGTCTTTGTATTTCTCCCGACATGCGACCAATCCTCCATCTGTATTCGTGAAGATGCAGCAGATAATTAAGGTTGTGACTACATTTTTGCTCAAATTTAGAAGTGGAAAATGTGGTATGTACAGTATTAACTGTTAGCCTAGTCAAGTAAGAACATATCTTTAAAGGCAATGCGTTCTTTTTTTGTTGTTGCTTTTGTGCGTGTGTATCTGTGTATGTGTGTGTGTGTGTGTGTGTGTGTGAGAGAGAAAGAGAGAGAGAGAGAGAGAGAGAGAGAGAGAGAGAGAGAGAGAGAGAGAGAGAGAAAGAAAAAGAGAGCATGCATTTTTTTGTTCTTTCAGGGGGTCTTTACCCAAATCAAATTTGAAAATATTGCTAACAAGAATATGAAGGTGCGTTTAAATTACATCGAACAAACGCCTCAGCGAACGATGATTTAAATGCGAATTTGGCACATGGATACAATCGGATGAAAGATGCATTACTGAAATAAAAAACAAAATAGGACAGGCAAAAACTGCATTTTATATTAAAAAAAAATCTTATGCAATATATCTTTGTCTTGCTTGCTACATACATCCAGTTTTAACATATGGCTATGAGTCCTGGACAATCTGTAGGCATGCCAAACAATAGTTGTGTACTATTGCCGTCTATAGTGGCAGACGTGTCTTTCTTTGGTGAAACAATAGTTGTGTACTGGTGCCGTTTATACTGAGACACGTTTCTTTTTTTTTTACTTATATAAATTCTGTAGCAGTCATTTTTGTACCTGTCCCGTCTATACTGATACATATTTATCTCCATGGCAACAACAGTGAAATTTATACAAGAGACAAAATTGCTGATTTAGACAACTTATTTCAGGCGAACGAAAGAAGAAGAAGAAGAAGACATTTATCTCCATTTATCGACTGTTACAGTTATTAACCCACGTAAGGGTTGGGGGGGGGGGGGAGGCTATTGTGGGAAGAGAATAGACAGAACTGCCGCGCAACAAGCATGTTTATAAAGGCGACTAATTAGGGGGCTTGGTAAAACTGACTGGTTGGTCCTGAAATGCGCCGGTATCGCTGCCTAGCTGTACACTACTATACTGCATGTTAACCGCCTTGTTAAGGGAGATCCAGAAGTTCTATTGCAGTTTCAAAACAATCGCTGCGTACTGACACCGTCCTCACACAACGACACACACGGATCTATGTTTATCACCTGAACAAGTTCCACAACAATCGTTGTGTTCTGACACCGTCCTCACACACACACAGACACACACACCCACACACACATACACACATGCACACCCACACACATGCACACACACACAGACACAGATCTATGTTTATCACCTGAACAAGTTCCACAGCAATCGTTGTGTACTGACACCGTCCTGACACCCTCCCCCCCTCCCCCCCCCCCCCCACACACAGATCTATGTTTATCACCCGAACAAGCTTCACAGCAATCGTTGTGTACTGACACCGTCCTGACTAACACCCACACACACACACACACACACACACACACACACACACAAAGATCTATCTTTATCACCTGAACAAGCTTCACAGCAATCGTTGTGTACTGAAACCGCCCCCCCCCTCTCTCTCTCTCTCTCTCTCTCTCTCTCTCTCTCTCTCTCTCTCACACACACACACACGCAAACACAGATCTATTTTATCACCTGAACATTTCCACAGCACTGATGCAACATCGATTGAACTGCTGCAGTTAGCGGTCTCTCACCCGGCACAAGCACAGACTGGCGTCAGCTGATCATTCTTGAATGTTAACAGTGACATCACCAAGACCAAACAAAGACTACCCGATTTCGTCATGTCTCACCATTTTTAAAAAAAATTGTTTTATAGTTTTTCCATCTCAGTATGTGAGAGCTACCATTGTCTAGCGGCTAGACGCTCGCCTGTGGATCGGAAGGTCGTAGGTTCGGGTCCTGACAGGGGCCGGACTTTTTTTTCTCCCCAAAATGACCTTGGCTCCCAGGTGGACCCAGCATTGAGTGGTTGTCAAGTACAGCCCAGGACTGTCAAGGCGGCAGCGCGTGATGGTAACCACATCACTCGCCAAGTGCCGTTTGGTCAGTAAAATATAAGTCTACCCCTATATACCCAATATGCACGTAGACGTGAAAGGGTCCTTTACTGTACTTCTCAGTCTGTAGAATTAACATCTCAAGAGATAGAAATGAAACATTGCCGTGTGCGTTCTGGGGCCCCATTGTGGGGGGGGGGGGGAGGGGGGGGGGAACTAGAATATTGCCAATGTTTTTCATATAAGCATGTCGTAAGAGTCAACTAATTGGGTTCTTCCTTCAAAGTCGGAGTGCATCTGCCTGAGAGGCAAGAAACCAACAGTCTACAAACAAATAAGCTGTCAAATTGGCATACACACAAAACTCTACTTCTGGTGCAAAACTGAAGTCCAGAAATAGTCCAACAACCAGAACTTTCTTTGGAATTTTCAGCCGGTGAACGGAAAGAAAAAAGAAGAAGAAGAAGAAGAAGAAGAAGAAGAAGAAGAAGAAGAAGAAGAAGAAGAAGAAGAAGAAGAAGAAGAAGAAGAAGAAGAAGAAGAAGAAGAAGAAGAAGAAGAAGAAGAAGAAAAAGAAGAAGAAGAAGAAGAAGAAGAGAAAAAGAAGAAGAAAGAAGAAGAAGAAAAAGAAGAAGAAAAAGAAGAAGAAGAAGAAGAAGAAGAAGAAGAAGAAGAAGAAGAAGAAGAAGAAGAAGAAGAAGAAGAAGAAGAAGAAGAAGAAGCTAACATATTATAGGCTGCCGCTTATTCTGAATTAATTCAAAATAGCGTGAGAGAGTAACGTTCAACACTACTAGGACTGTACAACCAGCGATAAAGACCCGGTGACACAAAGTGCCACCATTCTGATGAGAATCTCCTGGCACAAGTCCCAGATACCAGGTTCAGCTGCTAAATTAAGTGCCCCTGACGACAGCCGGGGTGTGGCATTGAATTAACCCTCTCTCTCTCTCTCATTCCTCTCTCTCTCTCTCTCTCTCTCTCTCTCTCTCTCTCTCTCTCTCTCCCCCCCCCCCCCCCCCCCCCCCACCATCTGAAAAAAAAATTGAGCTCCATGTTGGGGATGACACAATCACGAATAGCGTGAGTGAGGTTTATACGAGCAGACAACACTTTTGATGTAAATTTGAAGTTAGACTTCATTAACGTTTGGAATTATCGACTTCTATAACGTTTTTTTTTTCTTTTCTTCTGGCGCTTGTTAGCAGACGGGAAGGAAATTGTCACAGAGGTTTCAGTAAGAAGTTGGTGATTGGCAGCACAAAGAAAACACAGGGTAGTGAGAGGGGACTTAAACACTTATCATTTTCAGTTGAATGGGGATGTCTCAAGGGGCTTGCGCTTTTGGTGCGCAATAATATTAAATATTAGTTTTTATTATTAATTTTATTCAAGTCATCATGTACTCACTGGAAGTAACTAAAACTTTATATCTGAAATAATATGAAATGTAGGAATAAAATACTTTAAAAGATAACATACTTGTTATGAAGCAGTAGGAGCACCCTTCCCGGCCTCCAACTAAGGGGCCCCAGAATCCCAAGGGCAGTCAGTGTTATGACAGTATTTTGTTAACTCACTAACCGCACCCTACAAGGCAAAGATCAAGGTATATATGTATGAGAGTGAACGGAGAAGAGCCGTCTTAGCCGACACATCTGACTTCAGACCCCTTGTAGCAGCAAAAAAGCTAATTGAGTTGACATTGCTACTGGCAACATTTGGGCAGGAAGTCGATAATAGTACTTATGGCTGGCTCTCATGTGAGTTCTCCATCGGATGCAGTCTAACAGGTCCCATGTCGCATTCTTGTTCTGTCGTTGGATGTCATTAGTGCCGCAGACAGTCAACGGGGCGATAATTATTTTCCTTGTATTTTCCCTGCTGATTAAATAATTTATTGTACTATAGAAACGCATAGTTATTCGATGGCGCGTTTTCATTATTTGGGCAGGAAGCCGCTAATTGTACTTATAGCTCATTATCCTCCCCACGTAGGACTCAATTTTTCATTCTTTTTTTCAGCCCCACCCCGCAGTATAACCTAACGGCTGAACGCGGTTTCTGGGACCTCTCCACGGGTGATCTTCATCTGCATGGTGTCACTTTGTGTCACCGGGTGTTTATCGCTCTGTATGATGTCCTGGTTGGGTAAAATTTACTTAGTTACTAATTGTACTTATGACTGCTTTTCACGTGAGTCTTCTGTCGGATGCATTTTTACAGGTCCCATGTCGTCACCTAAATTCTTTGCTCTATCGTTGCATGTCTTCAGTGCCGCAGACAGTCAACGGGACGAGAATGATTTTACTTATTTTTCTGATTACATTATTTTTTTGCACTACCGAAACGAATAGTTATTCGATGGCGCGTTTTCATAATTTAACAGGAAAGCGTGTACGCCTAAACATTATCGATTACAAAGATGCAGAAGAGGTAGACAGGTAAGTTGTACCTCACCAGGACAACACACAAGTGATAAACACCCGGTGACACAAAGTGCCACGGTGCGGATGAGGATCACCCGTGGATAGGTCCCGGAAACCCCGTTCAGCCGTTAGGTCATATTTAAGGCCCGGTTGTATTTAAGGTCCCGGCAAAAGCCAGGGTGGGGCTTTAAAAAAAACACTAAATATTGCATCCCATAAGGGGACGACTTGGATAGCATAACGCAGAAGAGCTGTCAATTGATTAGTTAAACCTTACATTATTCGCGTGTGCAATCTGAACTTTGATTAGTTGAATCCTATATTTTTGTGGGCAGTTTGAACATTGATTGTTTGAATCCTATGATATTCTTGTGGGCAGTTTGAACATTGATTGTTTGAATCCTATGATATTCTTGTGGGCAGTTTGAACATTGAATGCTTCAATCCTATGATATTCTTGTGGGCAGTTTGAACATTGAATGCTTCAATCCTATGATATTCTTGTGTGCAGTTTGAACATTGAATGCTTCAATCCTATGATATTCTTGTGTGCAGTTTGAACATTGAATGCTTCAATCCTATGATATTCTTGTGGGCAGTTTGAACATTGAATGCTTTAATCCTATGATATTCTTGTGTGCAGTTTGAACGATTTCACTTACTAAATGACAAAGATAATGATAAAAACAGGTTCCTTTCAGAAGATGTTTTCAGCAGTAAAGCGCCATCTGATAACTATAGTCCCATCATGACCGCGACCTACATTAGACTACTGGTTACATCGAAACCGTCGGGTGCCCTAATATAAATATCTGTAATGTTCACATTATTTTCCCCAAATAGAGTAGGTCACTTTTCATTCACAAGTTTGTTGGGCTGGTCTACTTTCCTAAAGGTTACGTGTGTGTCCCGCTTAGTTGTTTGCTTTCTGTGAAGTCTTCGACTTACGTTTTCAATCAGAGAAAGAGAATGGTTGCAGCACTCTCTAGGGAGATTGTGTACTTCATGTTTTTGGAGTGTTAAAAGCCCTGGCGTGCTAAAATTTACAATACGCGATATCAACGACATTGCGGAGCACTTTCGTAACCTTGTACCGAGGTGACAGGCTCATTAACTAACAATCAGATTTGAGCTGGTAAGTATATGGACGAAGCGTTGGTAGACTAACGGTACTTTTACCTAACTATCTGTTATGCAAAATTCAATACTGTAAAAAAAAGGGGGAAAAAAAAAAGGGGGGGGGGGGGTTGGGGTTGTCAGAAACAAAGTGTGTTTTGGACTGGAGTATAAAAGAACGTGTTTTTTTTTTTTTTTTTGGGGGGGGGGGGGGGGGGGGGGGGTAGGCTTAGGGGGGGGGGGGTTAGAGGGGAAAAGGAGGGAGGGTATACTAGTATTTTAGTATTTACTGCGGCTGCGGCTGCAGTTTGAAGCCACATAGGGGGGGGGGGGGGGGTTATTTGTGTATATTTTATTTTCAATTAACTGACATTCATTTTAAGGTGAAGCCAGCCTGACAATGATACACTATGAGGTATATCCTGGGAAGTAAAGGCAGCATGCGAGAATGTTGACGGTACCACTCATGGGGCACCGACTGTTCTAAACAAATGTTTTAGCATCATATACATGTTGGCTCACTAGCTTGAAAATGATCTTTGACTATTTAATATACAGATCGACCTCTAAGCTCCCAAATGCGAACATCTGCTCCAGAACCCAGCATTAACTAAATCTGCAAAACACACATGCACGCACCCACACACACAGGCGCGCGCGCAAGCGCGAGCGCCAGCCCTCGCGCATACGATGACACACACAAAACAGCCGGAAGGAAACACGTTGCTATTCAATATTCACATTAAAAAGTAAGACAAGCTTCAAAGCCTGGGGCCTGAAAAAGAGCAAAGGAAGTGATACACCTTTCCATACTGTCAGAATCTTTTGTACAAAACATATTTTTTTGTTTAAAAACAATATTGTCCAAATCCTACAGAAAAACTATATATTATGTATATATACATATATACATATTTAGTGATGCGACAAATGTTTCTTACATAGGGAATAAGCTGAAAATCGGTCAAAAGGCCACAAACGCACTTTTTTTAAAAGCCCAACCGCTTTCTAAAAGCAGATTTCTCGAATCTGGTCTTGAAAAGGCCAATTTGGCAACCCTTGGCTACATCTATAGGTGGGTGTGGCAAAACTCCGCCAGCTTGGCGACTGTGAGTCCCATATTTGGCATAAACCTGAAATAAGGTGACAAGTTGCGATACCGCACTTTTTCCAGTGGTTCTCATACTGTTTGGCTCTTGCTCATGTTCGCTAAATTTTGTCTACAGAGCGCCACAACATTTAGACTGTGTGGTCATTTATGCTGTTGGCGTTCTATATTCCGTCCTCTATTTGTTTTTCCATCCAGCATTCTACCCTGTCTTATACCGCCTTAAAAAGTGGTACATAAGCAGTAAGGACTGTTGAACGAACGAACGAACATTTTTTTTTTAAATAAAGGGTCACAAATTGGGCACGCAGGCCCATCTTACATTCGGTCCTTCCAAACACCCGTCCTTCACACTGCAGTTTTATTAAATCAATAAGCATGTTATATTCATATTATCACATGCATATTATGAATATCAAGGGGGGAAAAAAACACAGAAAAGCATGGGTGGTAAAATGCGTGCACACTAACGCAAGCACACACATACACACCCACACACACCCGCCTACCCACACAATCAAACACGAATATATACACACCCACATAACTTTACACATAAACATTAACACACCCCCATACATACCTACCTACCCACACATACAAGCACATTACTCACACATACATACACAATACATACATGTATTTACACACATGCACACACCCACAGAAACAAACGAAGACACACACATAAACACACATATTGAAAAAATAACTAGCATACATTTATCGCCTATTGTTGTGCGACGCGGTGGCTTAGAGGTTAGTAAATTTGTTTCACAATTTCATGATCCTAGAGTACTATGCAGGGTTGCCAGATATTTCGTTTTGAACAAATTAATGTTTGTGCGCGTGCGTGTTTTCGCGGATCGGTATGCGTGTGTGTGTATATATGTGTGTGTGGACTCATAACTCTTTCTGTCCAGAAGATTTGGCAAGAATTGCCCAGGTGAAAAAAATGAAAGTTATTCATAAGACTAAACACGGTGGATATGACCACTAAGTAAGCCAGATTTCTTTTTCATGCCCCGGCCAAATTGAAATTGTAAGAGAACACGTTATTCGCTGGCTGTAACTGACTAGGAGTATCCTGGCACACACTATGCACGGTGTGAGACTGAAAGAGTTAATAGGGAAAACATGTCTCTGTAATCAAACAAGTCATCGGTGGTTTATTCGTAATTTTACAAAATCTGCAAAGACCCGGTTTTATACTGTAGTTCGATTTCCTCGGTAGACCGTTTATGTAAAATCAAAATAAAATGTTCTCGGGGTTTTTGGAAGTGGTACGAGAGACTCACCGTGAAAGAGACTGGGTCATCACCACGCCGCATTTCTAGAGATAACTGTGGCTTGCATGTTTCTTGCCAACCTTTGTTGTGGAGACGGCACCGAAAATGTAATATTTTTTTTTTTCAAATATATTTTCATTGTCACTGTTACAGTGCGTTTACAGATTTGCAAAGGGAGCCTAGTTTGGTTTAGTTACTGGAGGAGAACCACTTATTATGCAAAATATATTCTTGGCATCTCACTATCCTACATGATCTGCTACAGTACTGTAAGATCCAGCGTGCTGCTAGCTTTAGCGTTTTAGCGCCATTAATTAGTTCATTAGTGTCCATTTGTCGCCACTGTAGCCGTGGTGAGTTCTTCGTCTGCTCTAGGAGTGGTTAAATTGCCGTGTCAGGTTCATTTGGGAAAATACAGCCTTGAGACTTGGACAGAAAAGGGGTGGGAAGGGGGGAATAGTGATTGGGCGTTCTTGTCATCATCATATGCCCTGCCAACCTGTGTAAGCGCTCATGCGTCTCCAGATATCACGACCCCGGAACAGTTCTCTTGATGATATCCCTCCATGCCATCGTTTCAGCATTGTTTCGGTCTTTTATGAGTTTTCCACATGAGGTATTTTAACCTATACCTTTGCCCGGCTGTCTAGCCTAGTTGGTTAAACCTGACTCTTGCGGCGGTCGGGTGATGAACTCCTTGTGGTCCGGTTTCACTCCCGGGGGTAGGCAGAAAAGCCACATTTCTCCCAGATTAATGGTACCTAAAATGAAATCAAGGCCGAAGGGTTGCGATATCCATAGTACCGAGCCAAAGGGTTTAACAAACTCATGGTTTCTGGATACTAAAAAAAAAAAAAAACACCTATACCTTTGACAGTAATTTACCACTGTCAGAACAAGTGGATGCTTTTCTCTGCCAAGCCGCGGAGTGATCCACTGATTCCGGTAATACTTGGTACCCATATCTGCGTTATCACACCATGGTGTGTTTCCCACCCTTCACCACTTGGAGGTGCAGTTTGAGATTTTCATTCTCATCAAATTTGAGACCAGGATGGCATTTCCCAAACTCTCTAGGTACTTTCTAGTGGGCATTGAACGTTCTGCTTTGTCCATATCGTTACAGATATACGTCGGGCTCTCACGCGGGAGGCCCGGGTTCGACCCCCAGGTAAGATATGGCGGTTTTTCTGTCGGGGGCAGTATTAAACATCCTAACCTGTACAGTCCGTGGCGATAACACTAGCTGTGCAGCCCTAAATCGTCAGGTTCTGACGCCCCAGTCTACACCGCCTTAAAAAGTGGTACGTACAAACAGCTGTGACAGCTGACAGTTTTTGACAGTTACAGATATATCTCCTACACAATTTGCTTTTTGTCGAAGTCCAGTGTGTGTTTTGGGGCTATGTTTTCATAGCCAAATCGCAATCCTGCGGATCTCTGCCACCAAAGCTACCGGTTATAGAGAAACTGCGAGCAACGATGAATAGGATATTTCACAATTGTTTTCGCAGTTGTGGACGATTTGTCTTGCATTAGTCTTGACACTGTACCGAGAGCTGACTATGCAGGAAGCAATGGCAAACTACTGAACGTAAAATTTGCCTAGAAAAATCACAACAGCTTAAAACAAAATGCTGGTTTTTAAACCATACCAATCGAGTCAACACTAAAAGACAGAAATTTAATATTTTTATGAAGCTTAGCAAAAAACAGAGATAAAAGCAACCGGAAACCATACCATAAAAGTTAGTGACACAGAGATAGAAACAAACAAGTGAATTTAAATAGAGCAATCAACATTCAGATTGCTAGAGCAAGCCAGGTGCTGGGACAACTAACACCCCTTTTCACACATGGAAGTTTACCTTTCTCTACCTAAGCAAATCTAATAGGAACTGTTTGCTGACCAACTTTATGCTACTGTGTCAAACTTGGATCAATTCTAAAACCAATCACCGTAAAATAATTTAAAAACAATAGATGACTTAGAAGTGCTGTTGGTGTAACAGGACAAGATACATTTAAAAATAAGCACATTAAAAGAAGATCAGGCCTGAAACCAGTCAGACAGTTTATAAAAAAATGCAACAGACTAGATGGTTTGTCCATCCGACAAGAATGCCATGATACGAACTGTCACACAGAGCCCCATTTGAGAAATACAATGAACACATAGAAAGAGGAAGACCACACAGAATATGGTACGATCATCTTAGGAGAAAAAAAAAACAGCTTTTACACTTATACAACGCACTGGAAAGAATACAGTGAAACCGTAGATCCTTACCACCCACCTCCTTCCCCCCCCCCCCACACACACACACACCCAAATACTTCAAAGAAAATGGGGAAAGAAAATTAAAAACAAAATACAAAGTTAGACGACATTTTGGTGTAGAAAATATAAAGCGTTATAAATAAGTATATTATACATATTGATGAAACTACAACAAACCACCAATGGCTCATCAAATGAGATTTGAGGTTTGAACAACTGATCAACATCATGGCACACGGGTAGTAACCTATAAGTGCTCTGTTCAACTTCTAACTCAAATCTGAGTCCGAAGTAGCTCAGCACAGTGCACGGGCTCCGTAGCACCGGCGAGGATCCTGAAATATTTTGGGTAGATTTTCATCTCCAAATTGTGCCCGGGCAGCGCCGTTAGGCTACTCTTTTCGATTTCCAACTGCCAAGGGATTTTTTACGTGCGCAACAATGCACACGGGGTCTAATCTCACTACCCAGGGACCAATGGGAAATTACTAAAAGTCCATGTGAACAGAAACAAATCCAAGCCTTCACCGGGGCCTGAACCCAGGCCCTCTAGCACTTGAGGAGGACACCGCACCTCGAGACCACGCAGCCCCCCCCCCTCCCCCTTTTTCCACATCAAATAAGGAGCAGTGTTATGTATCGCATTTAAAACACACAAAGAACCTGATATCGTCTATTTAAAACTTAAATTAGTAAACAGGCGTATTTCATGACCAGATATTACGTGGAATAAAAAAGAGAATCGAAAAAAAAAATATTAATTGATACTCTTGAAGATTTGAACATCCAAGAGAACTGGCCCATCAAGGGTATCGTGTCTGAAAAGAAAGTAGATTTGGTCACATCAAAAGCCGAAGCGGTTTGGAAAGAGTATGAATGAATAAAAGCCGTCATTCTTAGATGACGACATCGGATTTGGTGGGCCGAACGGTGCAAATATAGCTTTAAACCACAACACGTCCTATCAGTCGCCCTTTTAAGAATTTTATAAGAAGAAGAGGAGAAAAAAGAAGAAGAAGAAGAAGAAGAAGAAGAAAAAGAAGAAGAAAAAGAAGAAGAAAAAGAAGAAGAAGAATAAGAAGAAGAAGAAGAAGAAGAAGAAGAAGAAGAAGAAGAAGAAGAAGAAGAAGAAGAAGAAGAAGAAGAAGAAGAAAAGGAAGAAGAAGAAGAATAAGAAGAAGAAAAGAAGAAGAAGAAAAGGAAGAAGTAGTAGTAGTAGTAGTAGAAAGGGTTACGAGAAAGAAGGAAGAAGGGGAGAAAGAAGGAGTGAAGGGAGAAGAACGGATGGGGGAGAAAGGATGGAATGATGAAGGAAGGAAGTGGACAGAAAAGAATGAGGATGAAAAAAAGGAAGAACCTGGGCCGATCAGTGCTTTCTGTATAGGAATCTTGATTGATCTTGCCCTTATCTGTTGTTGCCTCTTATTGTTAGAGACCAATCAATCACCATGGGGGTCACTGTCAAAATTACACCAGCGGACTTTACTTTCCTGAACATTTTTCAGAAATTCATTTTTTCATGCTTGGGTACACCTGGAAGCTTAAGTTTATTAATTTAATTCCTAAAGTTCTACGCCATGATGTCAGTGTCTAGGATCTTCTCATTTTGTCTTCCTCTGCATCTTTTCCCTTCCAATGCTCCCAGTCACGATGCACTCCAGTTTCTTTGAAGACTTCATTACTCTTTCTATCTGTCCAGGGTATTCTCATCATTCATCTATAACACTGGCTGAACTGCAAAAACAGGAAATGTATAGAAAAGACAAGGGTTCTTCGGGTCTGGAGCCATGACATATTTTAATGGTTCAGGTGATGAATATATGAACAGTGAATTATACAACAACTACAACAACGTATAAATACATGGACACAGCGCCTTGGCAGACCACGTGCACGAACTATTCTGAATAAAACAATTGAAATATAATCATCACATTTAAAATATGTTTATTTACCTGAAAATAAAACAAAACTAGTGTGTTTCACACAAAACAATGCATTAACAATCAACAACGTGTTCGAACAGACTATATGCTAACTCTCTAACTAACAAAGATGAGAGTTTGTTTCCAGTGACCTTCTAACAGAATCTCCGACGAGGACGCACAATGGAAAATAAAAATGGGAACTCTCTGGGCACTTCTGGCGAGTACCGATCCGCCAACCTGCCAGTTTGAGTTCGCAAGTGAAGCCAAAACAAAATTAGCATAGCAAGCTAACAACCTACTTCTTTCAGCCTGTCATATGTGAATGATGGTAAAATATTCTTGACTTATTTATTTTTTTCACTTAAATAAATAATAAGGAATGTGTTTTCAAAATCATCAAAATTATTTTATATAATCCTCTAAGTTTTTAGCCTACATCATTTTTATGAATTTAAAATATATTACAAGAAACTGCTATTGTGACAACGGGAGTTGTTTGAGGCCTTTGCAGATAGTGAGGCCCTAAGCTGTACATATCGCAATCAGTGACTGGTCTGGTCAATATCACCATGGTTGCATTTATTCCTGCAGTATTTAATTGTGCGTTGTAATTTAAAATAAAGGGGGAAAGGACGATAGAACATTATTACCGTGCTGGAAACACTATTCTCGCCTTCAGACATATTCATACACGTTCACGCACGCGCGCATACGCACACGCATGGACAGAGAGAGAGAGAGAGAGAGAGAGAGAGAGAGAGAGAGAGAATGAGAGAGAGAGAGAGAGAGAGAGAGAGAGAGAGAGAGAGATTAATAGAGATAGAGCAGGGGATATTTTTTCAACAACAAAAAAACATTTGACATTTAATTACCCGAAATCCCACCACCTCAGTTCCCGCTTTGTTCATGTGGAGATAATTGTATCAGAGTTATATTTCCTTTGACTTCATTTTTGAGAGATACAATTCGGATGTGAATCTAACAAAGAAGCAAATTCCAGAGACCAAGTTAACCCATACAAAGCTGTTTTGTGATGAACCCAACGGTTATGTGGTAACCATTTGTCCATTCTGAGTTAGTGGTTGATTGAATAAGAGAGAAAGGGGAAGAGGAAGTCGAAAAACAGAAAGAGATAGCGAGGAAAAAAAAGATATACAAAGAAAATAAGAAAGAGATATTAAAGAGTAAGTTAAGAGAGAGAGAGAGAGAGAGAGAGAGAGAGAGAGAGAGAGAGAGAGAGAGAGAGAGAGAGAGAGAGAGAGAGACGAAAAAAAAGATATACAAAGAAAATAAGAAAGAGATATTAAAGAGTAAGTTGAGAGAGAGAGAGAGAGAGAGAGAGAGAGAGAGAGAGAGAGAGAGAGAGAGAGAGAGAGAGAGAGCAGTACTGAATCTTGAGAACATGCTCACGCATAGTAAGGGATTTGCTCTCCGCTGTGGTACCATTTGAAAAAAAACTGATGAGCACTTATCGCGCTGAACAGTATATAGAGATACTTATTTAATAAACTAATTTCTACCTCCATTATCTCGCCTGATATTTTTTAATATGAACACCTCATCTGATACAATGTCATCCGCGTGTTGTCAACTGGCTTATTGTTTTGCTGTGTTGGAATATTATTTATGGTAGTCGAAAGTGTCCCCTTTCTCATATAATGTGATACAATGTTTAACGTGTTTACATGCTCGGATGTTTTTTTTTTTTAAAATAATTCTTTTATCACCCATGTTTCTCAGAAAACAACCACCACTTGGCTAACGTCTCTTGAAATAATGACACTCAAGTGGACTAGAAATGCCATGTTGAATTGGTTGCCCTCTTGTGACTTGCGTCCAGACAAAAAGCGTGTGTTGTTAATTAACCAATGTTTACAGAGAAGGCGATGTGGGAACGCCAGGCATGAAGTAAGCAGACAAGATTTTCTGTGGTCGAGATTGCCAAAATGGATGCTTGCTTACACAAGAGGTAGCTCTTCTGAAAAGAAGCCCTGTTGTAGACACTGCGTCTTTTTTCGCTGTCTCCGTGTTTTCTGTTGTCTGCCCTCGAAAGACTGTGGGGCTATGTGGACTGGTTAGAAATCTCAAACGTAGATGGGAAGAATAAACATTGAAGGAATTTCCACTTGTGGACTAAGAACGTGGAGATATGACAAAGTAATGGACTACTTTGTGGCTCTGTAGCTTAGAGGAGGGCTTTTCAACTGCACAGGGGCCATACAGTTGAAAATAGGGTTCGCCACGGGTCACAGGTCCAAACCCCAGCGTAGGAAGACTGAAAAGCTGACGCTCAACCCCACCAGGACCACACAGTGATCGATAAACACCGGCCTTTCATGTATATATAAAAAAAGTAAGACACAAATGCATTTGGTATTTTGTGAGTTTATTATAAATGAAATGTTAATTTATCCTAAAACGTGACCAATACACTGGTTACATTCTTTTATTGCCATCATGGCTACAATGTTTAATTACAATAGTTAATACCCGTGCCTCCCGGGCCAGTAAAATACTGCAGTTTCGGCATGTGAGCCATAGTTTACCTACCCCTGAGGTAGTCCCTATAATGAAATCGAACCATAACATTCGTAAACGGCCACTATTCAAATCAGATGGGTTGAAAAGCTCAGATATCACAGCCTTGCTGTAAACCACAACGTGCCAACCACCCTTTACATGGCAGACAGGGAAAACAAAGAAGAAGAAGAAGAAAAAAAAAAAGAAGAAGAAGAAGAAGAAGAAGAAGAAGAAGAAGAGTAAAAAAAGAAGCAGAAGAAGAAGAAGAAGAAGAAAGAAGAAGGAGCAGCAACAGCAGCAGCAGCTCAGATCAGTTGAGGACAGTGAGGGGACGCGTTGCTAAAACGTAGAATCTCAGCAACTCCTTGCAACAGTTAATCACAATCACGGCAAAATGTGTACTATAGAGAAACCAACGTCATCGGGAAACAAACCAGCGACATTAAGAAAGTGAAGTAAATGGTTTGGTCACACAGACCACGATTGATCTATTATTACTTTCTATAAGTGCCAGTCAACTATTGGCGAAGCATGCATGTAAAGGCTGTAATCGCAGCCTTCACTTTCTATGTCCATCAAAAGCTAATTTTTTCATTTTTAATTACTGTTTATTCAGTTGCTGTATTCTGTGTCCGTAGAATCATTGTGCACTTTTGACCAGTAACAGGATATCAACGAAACATGTGAGAAATGTGAAATCTTAACCAAATGAACGGAAAACTCGTAAAGTTTCGTACCGAATCAGCGCAGTTCGTGATGTTGCGTCATCATCTGTGTGCGCACCACGCTTGCACATCATTCTACGAAATTTGGAGTTTTCCATTCATTCGGTGCAGGTTTCACATTTGTATCTTCTTTTGTTGCTTTCCTGTGGCCGGTCAAAGGTGCACCAAGACTTTACGGACACAGTGCATACTACATATGCGCCACTCAGTGTTCGGCTCAAACATAGCGAAAAGAACGCTTGCTGCATATTTACGCCACTCACTCAGAAACTGTAACTTATGAAAGCTACCAGACATTTGTACTACAATGCTAGCTGCGCTCGCATATTTTCCACAGTAAAGCGGCGTGCAGGAAAATAACGCGTGACTCACACAACTGAAATCGTTACCTCATAGAGCTCACCCATGTGAACTGATCACTCCTTGCCAATGCAGTCAACGCATTTCTTACAATCGCTTTTGAGATTTCGCCTGGTTAAAAAAAAAAAAAAATCTGGATACTCAATGCCTGCCACAATAACTGTTCTGTATCTAGAATAGAAGACTACAATTAGACTGTATCTAAAATAGAAAACTACACACTTGATTGTATATAGAATAGAAAACTACACGCTATACTGTATATATAATAGAAAATTACACACTAAAGACACAGGGTTCAAACATCGTAAAGGTCACATTATCGATAGCTACCTTGCCGTGTATGAAGTGACCTTATGGTTTCTCCTTGCTCTGTGTAACACAACATCGCGTTGCTAATCTGTAACCTTATAACCACCAGCATCTTTCTTTCTTTCTTTCTTTCTTTCTTTTTTTCTTTCTTTCTTTCTTTTTCTTTCTTTCTTCTTTCTTTCTTTCTTTCTTTCTTTCTTTCTTTCTTTCTTTCTTTCTTTCTTTCTTTCTTTCTTTCTTTCTTAATTTCTTTCTTTCTTTCTTTCTTTCTTTCTTTCTTTCTTTCTTTCTTTCTTTCTTTCTTTCTTTCTTTCTTTCTTTCTTTCTTTCTTTCTTTCTTTCTTTCTTTCTTTCTTTCTTTCTTTCTTTCTTTCTTTCTTTCTTTCTTTCTTTCTTTCTTTTCTTTCTTTCTTTCTTTCTTTCTTTCTTTCTTTCTTTCTTTCTTTCTTTCTTTATTTTTTTCTTTCGTTCTTTGTTTCTTTCTTTTTCTTTCTTAATTTCTTTCTTTCTTTCTTTTCCTTCTTTCTTTCTTTCTTTCTTTCTTTCTTTCTTTCTTTCTTTCTTTCTTACTTTCTTTCTTTCTTTCTTTCTTTCTTTCTTTCTTTCTAATTTCTTTCTTTCTTTCTTTCTTTCTTTCTTTCTTTCTTTCTTTCTTTCTTTCTTTCTTTCTTTCTTTCTTTCTTTCTTTCTTTCCTAATTTCTTTCTTTCCTAATTTCTTTCTTTCTTAATTTCTTTCTTTCTTTCTTTCTTTCTTTCTTTCTTTCTTTCTTTCTTTCTTTCTTTCTTTCTTTCTTTCTTTCTTTCTTTCTTTCTTTCTTTCTTTCTTTCTTTCTTTCTTTCTTTCTTTCTTTCTTTCTTTCTTTCTTTCTTTCTTTCTTTCTTTCTTTCTTTCTTTCTTTCTTTATTTCTTTCTTTCTTTCTTTCTTTCTTTCTTTCTTTCTTTCTTTCTTTCTTTGGCCTCTCTGCTACTTTTCCTACAATATACAGTGTGTATGGTCAGAAGAGAAAGAAGCAGAACCTTTGGAGTCCCTATTATCCCAGACTAGTGAGTTTTGGAAGCATATTTCAGGACAGCGTCGTGCAGCCAAAGCTTCTTTGTTCTGTCTAGTTGCACAATCCCCCTTCCATGTTACCCGTGAGCACACCGTTGACCAAGTGATTGCGTGTGTAAATGAAATACAAAAGAGGGAAAGAGGGCGAGGGGAATAGGATACAGAGAAAAAGAACGAACGAAAGTTAAAAATGTTCTTCTTTTTCAAGGGTCGCCATTAGACTCGCAGGGCCGTCTTACATTCGGCCCTTCCAGACACGCATATTTCACACAGCAACTGCATTTTCGTCTACAAGGCATGCTATGTTCCTATAGTAAAATACCACGGCCGAGTGAATATAGAAGATGGTGCAAAATACACGGTTTGAGAGTAATGTGAAACATGAAAAACAAAAAGCATTGGTGGCAAAAATATATGTTCAGATATACATACATGCATACACACAGAAACCTATACACACGCTCACACTTAGAACTACAAGCATACCCTCAATTTATACATACATGCATACACAGACACACATACACTCACGTTCATGTTTACACTCACAAGCATACACCCAATTTATACATACATGCATACACAGACACACATACACTCACGTTCATATTTACACTCACAAGCATACACCCAATTTATACATACATGCATACACACAGACACACATACACTCACGTTCATATTTACACTCACAAGCATACACCCAATTTATACATACATGCATACACAGACACACATACACTTACGTTCATATTAACACTCACCAACATACACCCAATTTTTACATACACGCATACACAGACACACATACACTCACGTTCATATTAACACTCACAAACATACACCCAATTTTTACATACATGCATACACACAGACACACATACACTCACGTTCATGTTTACACTCACAAGCATACACCCAATTCATACATACATGGATATACACAGACACACATATACTCACGTTCATATTTACACTCACAAGCATACACCCAATTTCTACATACACGCATACACAGACACACATACACTCACGTTCATGTTTACACTCACAAGCATACACCCAATTCATACATACATGGATATACACAGACACACATTTACTCACGTTCATATTTACACTCACAAGCACACATCCAATTTCTACATACACGCATACACAGACACACATACACTCACGTTCATGTTTACACTCACAAGCATACACCCAATTCATACATACATGCATACACAGACACACATACACTCATGTTCACATTTACACTCACAAGCACACATCCAATTTATACATACATGCATACACACGCACGCCTACATTCATACTAATGTATACAAACTTATACATACATAAACAAGCTTGAGTACATATCTCTCTGAGACACACACACATACAAATGTATACATACACTTACACACGGATACTCTTACCCACACTTAAGAGAGAAAGAGGGAGAAAGAGAGAGAGAGAGAGAAAAGAGAAAGAGCAGTGGGAAGGGGGAAGGGGGCCTAAACGGGCACAGCCTCACAGATGAGAAATGAAAGAGAATTGACATTATCCGTTGTGACAACGAAATTGCTGTCTGCGTCTAGTTACATATGTAAATGTTTTAACGCATTAAACGCATGTGGTTTCCGTAGTGTAGTGGTTATCACATCCGCCTAACACGCGGAAGGTCCTGGGTTCAAGCCCCAGCGGAAACAGTTTACATATTTTTATTTACACTCTCCCAATCCTCTTTTTTTTAAAAAATATGTGTCTCTTTACTTTACTGTCTTTAAAAAAAAATTATATTATACACCATAAATGTTTCAGTAAGGAAGTCGCCGTGGCAGAGCAACTAGATCGGAAGGTCGTGGGTTCACTCCCTGGCAAAGCCGGATTTTTTCAAAATGACCTTGGTTGACCCAGCCTTGACTGGGTACCAGGTGCAGTCCCGGGAAGTAAAGGCGGCCGGTGTGATGCTGACCACATCACCCATCTTGTGCCGATTGGTCGATAATATTTAGGTCTAGCCCTATATGTCCTATACGCCTAAAGGTGTTTAAAAGGGTCGTTTACTTAATTTTTTTTTAACTAGTAACGAACTCGGCCCCAGCTTCACTTAGCTACACACTAGCTGACCTCTCATTAATGATTGGTCAGGCTGGTCTACTTTAGAAGGGTGAAGAATGCACTATCTCGTGGAACCTAGGTTCAGTGTTGGGTAAAGGGGATGCGGTTAGGGCCAGTTGCACATCTTATAGTGTCGTTAAACCCACTCTTGATCTTCAGTTAGAACTTTGCCCGAGTCCTCGTGCTTATCATCCCAGTCACTTTATGAACCATCATTCAGGATAGCGTCTTTCAGCCACACTCTTTTATATTATCTACCTACACAAACATCCTCAAGGATAGCGTCTTTCAGCGAAACTCCTTTATATTATCTACCTACACAAACATCCTCAAGGATAGCGTCTTTCAGCGAAACTCCTTTATATTATCTATTTACACAAACATCATTGAGGATAGCGTCTCTCGGCCAAAAACTTTTATCTTATCTGCTTACACAGTTCAGCATTCGGGATAGCGTTTTTCAGCTAAATTCCTTTTTATTATCTACTTACACAAAAATAATTTGGGTTAGCGTCTTTCAGCAAAACTCCTTTATACTGTCTACTTACACAAATATCATTCAGGATAGTTTCTTTCAGCAAAAATCCTTAATATTATTAACCTTCACAAATATCATTCAGGATAGCGTCTTACAGCCAAACTCCTTTATATTATATGCTTACACAAATATCATTCGGGATAGCGTCTTTCAGCAAAACTTCTTTATGTTCTTCTTCTTCTTCTTACTCCAATGGAAAATTCTGGTTGTTCGTCCACTACTGGTCTGTAGTCCTGTTCCAGAACCTGAATGTTGCATTCATATCCGTTTTACAGACTTAATTGTATGCAGACTGTTGGTTCTTTGCCTCTCAGGCAGATGCACTTTGACTTTGAAGGAAGCTCCCTTTTAGTCGACTCTTATGACATGCTTTTTGGTAGGCAATGGGTCTATTCTTGTTTTCCCTATGTTAGGGACCCGAAACCCACACAGGGATCCTTTTTATTATCTACCTACACAAACATCATTCAGGATAGCGTCTTTCACTAAAACTCTTTTATATTATCTGTTTATACAAACCTCATTCAAGATTCCGTCTTTCAACAACACAGCCTTATATTATCTATCTACAAAAACATCATTCAGGAGAGCGTCTTTCAGCCAAACTGTATTTTGTCTGCTTACACAAACATCATTCGGGACGGCGTCTAAAAAAAAAAAAAAAACTCCTTTATATTATCTACTTACACAAACATCATTCTTCTTCTTCTTTTTTCTTCTTCTTCTTGTGTTCGCTTTCTGATTTACACTGACAGACAGGTTCTTGTGATAAACTTGACTGTTTTTATGAGTTCCTCTTTAGTTTCATACAACTTTGTCTGCAGTGGTGACTCTCTGGGCCAGTATTCCTTTCTTAATGGGCTGAACAAGGGACAGTCTTGCAGGACATGTTCTGTAGCCTGCACACATAGCCCACAAGGGCACAAAGGTGTATGTACTACTTAGACGAAGCCTGTGCATATGCTGGTTAAGTTTGTCATTTCCTGTCTTGAGACGTAGGATAATGACCTGCCCATGCTGGTCAAGTAAGTAAACATCATTCAGGATAGCGCCTGTTAGCCAAACTCCTTTATATTGTCTACTCACACATTCAGGATAGTGTCCCTCAGCCAATCACCTTTCTGTTGTCTACTTACACAAACATCTTTCAGGATAGCGTCCTTCAGCCAAACTCCTTACTGTTGTCTACTTACACAAACATCATTCAGGATAGCCAATTTCATCAAAACTCCTTTATATTATCTATGTACACGAAGTCCTCCCCATGTTACCCACGAGCACATTCTGGACCAAGTGAATGCCTATATAAATAAAATGCAAAAGAGGGAAAGAGAGTGAGCCTACAAGCAGAGAGGGTAAGAGTGGTAAGGGAGAGAGAGAGAGAGAGAGAGAGAGAGAGAGAAAGAGAGAGGGGGGTAGGGGAGGGGGGAATCACTACATGCCTTTGATACAATTATTCTGAAGATAAAATCATAATTTTATTTGGAAGATAAAATGACTATTTTATTCGTAAGATCATTATTTTATTCTGAAGAAAAAAAAAATGATTTTTTTTTTAAATAATGGAGAAAACATGATTATATTAATCTGAAGATGAAATTTTTTTTTTCTGAAGATAAAATTATTATTTTATTCTGAAGATAAAATGATTATTTCATTTTGAAGATAAAATCATTATTTATTCAGAAGATGAAATTGTTGTGATGAAGAACTCGTCCAACTGCACTCGCGACAAAGTTAAACGCGTTTAGTCTCTCCAGTGAGAAATAGAAGCGTATGAATGTTATCTGTTCTGGTAGCGAAGTTGCTCTCTACATGTCTATTTTTTCTCCCAGTATTATTCAACTCGCGGCCTGCAGGCAGAATCTGACCAAAAGTGGCCTGCGGATCATTGCCGGAAGAGAAATGATCGGCTCTCCTCTGAAAATTCGTCCCCATATTATGGCGGCCAAACAAATACCCTAATAGGGCCTCTGTCGCGTGTAAATTGCGGAGGGCCTCCCATGGAACAAATCGTGGCAAAACTAGGATTGCCTCCGAATAACGGGCCAATATTATCGAGGGCAAACAAATAATACTATAACATGGTCTCAGCGATATGTTAATTGCGGACCTGTTTCTGCGACTATGCCATATCACCAACAGTATCGCTGTATATGGGGGTCTTAACTAGATGGCTGGGACTCACGAGCAAATAAATTGGAGGAAGTTGCAGGAGATGCGGTAGCTGCTGCTCGTGGGTCCCAGCCATCTAGTTTAACCCACCATCCGCGCCGCGCGAAAAGTTAATCGGAAGAACACCATCGCTTACCTGCGTCGGAGCGCGTGGTCTCCCCACTATTTAGCTATTATCGTATGCATTGTTGCGTTTCTCGAAAATGTCAACGGACAATCAGTAATCCTAGTTTTGCCGCGATGTGTTCCTCGGAGGAAGTTCGCATTTTACGCACGACTAAGGCCCTGTTAGGGTATTTGTTTGGCCGCCATAATATGGGGACAAAGTTCGAAAGAGAACCGAATGATCTTTCTGAGCTGTGGCTAGAGTCTCTGGACTATGGTGATCCCATTTGCAACATTTTTGCCCCCCGAGTAAACTTAGTTAAATAGCCATATTATAACAAATATATCTACAGTGCGTAATTACCTCGAGGTTTCCGTAGTGTAGTGGTTATCACATCCGCCTAACACGCGGAAGGTCCTGGGTTCAAGCCCCAGCGGAAACATTTTTGTGCTTTTTATTTTGTATTATCCCGACAATAATATAATTATGGAAAGATATAGAACCGAGCGAAAAGTAGATCGCCGATCGTCATAATATAACAAATATTAACGAAAAGTATACGTTGCGATTACAGAGCCTTTATCAGCACATACATAAACCAAAAAAAAAAAAAAAACCCCACGAAACTTACTTAATTGACGTATCCTGAATAAAATAAATAGATTGTCGCAGTAGTGAACTCCACAATGCAAAATAGAATGTGAACTTAAAACACGGAGAAGAAAATTAAAAACACATGAATGCAACAGTAAAAACCATTGTTAAATGTAATTAAGGTGCATTAATCTGTATGCTGTGTGAACGTAAACAGTACGTCACTGAGAGCCATGCTAAAAAAAGGGAAGACTGAATGCATACTAACGAAAGGAAAACAGCAGGTTAGATGAGTTGCTAGAGTATATTCTGGCTGGAATAAAACAGCGGCTTAGACTGGAAGGTGGAAGATATCATAAAATTAAGCAGAAACTATTTAAAAACTTAAATGCATAGAGGCAGTGAAAAGAAACAACGTTTAAATTGAAAGATGGGATAAATAGTGGCAATTGTAGGGGTGTAAGGGTGAGGAAGGGGGGGGGGTGAGGTGTGAGAGGTATGATGGGGTACATGGTATCAATAAGAGAAGAAGAAAGCAAGCTGCTTGGATGGGTAGACTGTCAAGAAAAGTTGAAGGAATTGTGGAAAAAAAAAAAAAAAAAAAAACTAACTGTAAACATCCACAAGACCCCATTAGCAGACTCAACAGAAAGCAACATACAACAATATTCCATCTACGAACAGGACATTGCAGGCTCAACTACAGCATGCATACAATATAAAGTGTACAGTCCCCACAGTGTGCCTGTCAAACATGACTACAGGGTATCAGGAAGTGAACTTGGAAGTAAAAATGGCCAACATTATGTTACCCACACCACCGATTTGTCTTAAAGGTATGAATCTAGCCACATGCGCCCGATATGTCATTGGCGCGAAAAGGGCCCTGAACGTACTTGCTACATCCACTGTTACTATAACAGTGCGATATGGCCGTGTATTCTTAGCATTTGATTCTGTTAACATAAAATGATGACTTGAACTGTCTATTTAATTTCTCAGAAACGAAATTAGATACTTGTTTGTTGCCACAATGTCTTCATTTGCCTAGTGATCAGCACCATAATGCGCCGTACTGATAAGCGTAGGAGGTGATGCCTCCACATCTCACACGATCATTAAATTCTTAGATATAACTTTGTCTCGCGGTCACCTTCAGTCATGTGACAAACGACCTCTGTATTAATCTCTTGCCTTTTTCTTCTTGCTCTTTACCTGTTAAGTCTGTAATTTATCATGTTAATTTCTCTCCATAACAAATTGACAACGTGATGACTGTTAAAGTCTAATGATTCACGTCACTTTAATAGCTTTTGTTCATTTCTAGGAGGAGTTTTAAACATATACGTCCGACAGGCGATTTCTGAAAATGGCGGAAGCTGTGATAACGAAAAGGAACAATCCCACGTTGTGGAAAAAAAAAGGTTAGCATTTAGTAAATCTTAAATCGCTGTGGTAATCATGTAGCTTATCTTGAACTTTTAACAGTGAAATGTACTAGAACATACAATGTGATTTGTGTATTAAATGTTAATATACCCCTGTTTTAATATATCTGCCGACAAAGAGTGATAATAAGACGCAATAACTTGTACAATATATTGTTTGTGTCCGCATTATTTCAATTCACTGTGGGAAAATATTGTTTTGAATTTTTTTTTCTGTCCATCCATAATACAGCAGAACTCAAATATTCGTCATTTATTCTTTACCGAGAGGAAGACGAATGTTAAAAAGCACGATATCAAATTAGTTATTTCCCAGAGGAATAAATGAAAAATGGTTCTTCAATCCAAGCCCAGAATTTTGCCTATCTGTTTTTTAACAAAAACAAAATTTCACCCAAAAATCGATCTCTGGAATCATTGTAAAAAGTTTTAATTAGATATTAACCAATCTATTTATTATTTCTGTAGCACTGTGACAGAAATGTACACATCTCTATGACGTAAATTTACTGTGAGCCTACATAAATACATACATAATATTAAAAAGAAGTTTTGTTTTTGGATTTTAACAAAAACCACCCACATAGTGGCTTTTGTTTGGAAGGGGAATCACCTTTCATTATGACATCAAGTACTGTCACTTGTGGTGTCCTGATGATTCACCAGCATTTCCAGACAATTCACCACTGGATTTTTTAAAAGAAGTTATCCAGTGTTGTTTCTTTTGTTCCGTTTTTGTTTTAAAAATGTTCTGAATGTGTCAATCACATTGTCGTCAAATAAATTGTTAACGCTGATTACCTATAGCGATATTTGGATGCCATTTCTTGATAAAGACCTTCATTTTTGCCCAAGTGGACAGCTACTTTCATATGTGTGCACTTATAACTGTCCATTATCTTTTTTTCTCTTCCCCCTCCCACCCTTTTCCCTCACTTTCGGGGGAATATTAAAGAACAGATTCAATGAAAAAACAGGAACAATTTAAAAAAGGAGGCATATATTGACCTGGACGACAACTGGAGCTCCACTGTAGTGTTTGAATTTATCTTAGAAACCAAAAATTCGTCCTTCTGTTAAAACTGAATTATTCAGTTATCTGTTTTGCTACGACAAAAAGTATTGCATGTCTGTTATGATTACGATATCAAGTTTTGTTTGTTAGAATGCGGGTGTCAAATTCATATGGATTTAAACAATCCAATTTCCCCCATACAACAACCGTGGTGCAATAGAGTACGCTAAAATTTACTCTCTTTCTCAGGTGGCTTGTCAGTCAGTTTGTTGCACGAAGAGGAGAGGGAGCGTCTCTTGTTCTGTCTGCGTGCCTGCAGTGTTTATTGAAGCCGAGCATGCATGATGGCTTCTGGTGTCGGCACTGTGGCAAACATCATTATTGAATATGTTGCATGTAAGCATTTTAGAAGTATCTACTTTTATAACTTGGTTTGATTAGTTGTGCGTTTCTCTCTCTCTCTCTCTCTCTCTCTCTCTCTCTCTCTCTCTCTCTCTCTCTCTCTGACTTATATTTGTATGTATTAACATATGTATATGTATGTACACACACACACACACACACACCCATATATATATATATATATATATATATATATATATATATATATATGTGTGTGTGTGTGTGTGTGTGTACATACACATACATATATATATTCACCTATGGCTCTACTCTCGTTTCTCTCTCTCTCTCTCTCTCTCTCTGACTTATATTTATTTGTATGTGAGAACATGTGTATATGTACATATGTATATGTATGTATATATATATATATATATATATATATATATATATACATATTGGTTAGTGGTTAGTTAGTTGGGTTATCCTCATTGCACTCCGGACATGTCCATAGGTGCTCAGATCCTCCCCTCAGTATGAACCCCAACGTCCGGTGGCTAATAGTACCAGTTCTATGTTGATTAACAAGTCTTCTGACGTGTCTGGTGTGCGTCTCGTTTTTTGCTGTGCCGATCTAAATTCCCAAGTCTGCCATTCTGGCGAGTGATGTGGATTCACTGCCACCAAAGTCCTCTATCCTTCCCATTTATCTGAGGGCATTGATAATATCAGCATGATCCATAGGCTGACCGTCGGTAATGATAGCGGATCCAGCCAACCTGTCAGCTCTTTCATTTCCATCGACGCCTGCGTGTCCCGGAACAAAAATAAAGGTGACTCCACGAACAGTGGACTTCTGTAATGATTCAAGCCATTGTCTTCGCACTGAACCTGCCTGAACCCTCTGGATCAACTCATTGAATCACTGAGTATACACACGCGGGTGTATTTTTGTGTTTCAAGCCAGGCAAGCGCTTGTGTCACTGCCATCACCTCCATCGTCATGATGCTGGTTGTCATGGAGAAGGCGCCGTTGGCTTCTTTGACTGTTCTGCCCGCTGAGCGTGCTGTAAATGCCCATGCGCTTCTTCTTTGGCGTATAACGGATCCGTCTGTATAGATTATTGCATCTGCTTCGTCTGAATTTTCACCGATGAGAGCGTTGACCTCTGCATTAACAGCAACAGGATTCTCTTCTCTACATCGCCTGTTGAGTGTGACAATACAGGAAAATGTACAAATAAACGCCTGAGGCACAGGTATCCATTCTGCACCAGGTATGATGTCGGTTAGGCTGCATATTTGCCTAATAACATCTTCTGCCCGACCTAGCCACGATTTCCCCCTCTTCAGTCTGTCGCCCTTTTCACTAAAAAGCGCTTGATGCAGTGGGTGTTTCTTATCAGCACATATTTTGAGATATGCCCGAGCCCTCCACATCCTGATCCTTTGGTTCATTGTTGGAAAGTCAAGTAGATACCTCATTGCTCCACAGAATGTGTCTCTAGTACATCCCAAAATAATGCGCATGGCTTCATTTTGCACCTTTTCGAGTCGTTCAATCTGGGTAGCACTGACAGTGAGGATGGCCGGAGCGTATTCAATGGGTGAAAGGACCAGACCGTAGAATAGAAGTATTAGTAGTCTTTGCTCAATATTGGAAGCAGCCATAATCCTCATTGCAGATAGACCTTTGCGTGCTTTTGTTATCACATGGTCAACGTGTTCCCTGAATGACAAGCTGCGATCGAACCTCACCCCGAGAAACGTCATAACGTTGGTTCTGATCAATACATTATCACGCATTTTCACTTCTGGTAAGTCCGACTTGACAAAGTGATTGTTCAAAGAGAACCATGACACTGATGCCTTCGAAGGATTGACATATGCATTGGAACCATCACACCAGGCGGCAATTCGATCGAGTTCTTTGTGCATAGTGCTGGCGATCTCCTGTCTATCACGCCCTCGTCGATAAATCAAAATGTCATCAGCAAATGACACAGTCCTTCCCTTTCCATTCAACTGCTGCTCAGTGATCATCACCGTATAAACGTTGAATAAGACTGGTGATAGCGGTGATCCCTGTGGCAAGCCTGGACATATTGTTTGCGGTTCTGAGGACCAGCTACCACATCTTAGTACAATCTTTCTCTGGAACAGGACCGCAGCAATCTAGCGGATCAGAATAGGATTAACTTCTAGTTTAAGCAGTAATTGCATTAAATAATCGTATGGTACTTTATTGTAGGCATCTTCTAAGTCCAACACTGCCGCACATGTCTCTTCTTTAATCTGAAATCCCTCGTACACATCGTAGGCGAAAACTGCAGCATTGAACCATGTCTCTTTATTTAACCTGTACCCTCCAAGTGTTGGTGGGAACTTATCATGTAGTTCCAAGTAGGTGGTCAATCTTTGTGCGACAATTTTTTCCAAAAGTTTGCCAACAGTATTCTGCATCGAGATGATTCTGTAGCCGCAGATCTTCGAGTGGTCTTTATTAGGCTTTGGTAGTGGGAACAAATAACTATGGAGCCATTCCTCTTGTATCTGGCCACTCTGGATGCTGATATTGAATTCCTTTGCCACGCTTTTCAAATCAGCATTCGACATCATCAGCATGTCGTTGTATCGGATGCCGTCAGGGCCTGGAGCAGTGCTGCGCGATTTCTTGAGGCAAGTTCTTAAGGTATCTGCAGTGATTGTGAGATCAGTGCCTAGCACAGTGTTCTCGCACAACATCGACAGTTTCATCTTAACCCCTATTCTTGTAGCTTCGTCTTTTTGGTCAGTTTGCTCCAAGTAGCGCGCCAGAAGGGTTTTTCCTTTATCAGCATCAGTTCTCTGCCATATCAGGTCTGTACCCTGAAAATCAGGGATACGCCTTGGTCGTGCGGCGCCGTGCATGCTCCGTTGAAGGCGCCAGAATGTCACAAGAGATCCCTCGGAGCAAACGCTCTTGCAGAATTCGTTCCATTTCGCTGTCTTAGCTTCCTTCGCAATTAACTTCGCCACTGTCTGCTTGTTGACCTCATCTTTTAGACTGATCAGGCGTTCAGAAAGTGACGGATCAATTTTCCTTGCCTATTGCCATGCCTTGACAGCTTCTTTTTTCTAGCCACGCCATGTTGACTACTTCATTTCACCATGGTGACTGGGCCCATCTCTCCCGCCGTCTGCGATCTGCTCTTGTTTTACGTCGTCGGATTTTGCTAATGGCATCTTCCCCTGTACGGTCATATATAAAAGCAGGCACATTGATTACATGACCTTTGTTGTTGCTCTTCTCTACCAGGACGACGCAAGGAAAGTGATCACTGTCGTGGTATCCCAGTGTGCTCCACCTGCATCCTGATGCAATGGAGGGAGACACTAGGGCCAGGTCAATTACGCTGTCAGAATCCCCTTGTCGTGTTGCCATTCGGGTAACCTTTCCGTCGTTCAAGCATACTAGATTGGCAGACACTAGGGCATCCTCCAGGTCTTCCCCCTGTTTATTAGTGATTACATTGCCCCACTGGTGTCCTCTGGCGTTGAAATCTCCGCAGTAAAGGACTTTCTTTTCCTCCGTCTGGAGCAAACTCTGCCATTTCGCTGTATCCACCTTTCCATTGCAGGCGTACACATTGACAATCACAAACTGGACCGGGCCCATCACTCTGACTGCGTGTACTTGTAAGTCGTCATTATTCCACTTAGACATGTCCACCTCAGACACCGGTATGTGGTCACGAACAAATATATATATATATATATATATATATATATATATATATATATATATATATTATATATATATATATATATATATATATATATATATATATATATATATATATATATATATATATATATATATATATATATAATATATAATATTCTCACCTATGGCTCTACTCTCGTTTTATAGAGACGAAGTATGAACCCCCCCGAATTTAATTTCCATACAATGCAGTGATGGTAATGATGATGATAACGAGTATAAAGAAGAAGAAAAAGAAGAAGAAGAAGAAGAAAAAGAAGTGATATCAACCAAATTTTAATAACGACAATGTAGTAATGATGATGAAAAAGAAGAAGGAGAAAAGAAATAGTAGTAGTAGTAGTAGTAGTAGTACATTCAAAACACAGCCAAACCTCAGACTGCACGCACACACGCTCTGGCGCGCGCGCACACACACACACAGAGAGAGAGAGAGAGAGAGAGAGAGAGAGAGAGAAGTCCACCACCATACACTTTCACTGACGCCTTAATCAGGGACGCTAGAACCGAAGAATAGACCGCATGTCAGGGCAACAACTGGGCTCGTGCCACTTTACTAACACTCTCCCCCCCCCCCCCCCAAACCCTGCTCGGCCTCCAATAATATTCTTATCAGCTGCCTTTAATCATATATACTCATTTTCCTTACGAGTATTTGTTTATCTATTGAGCTTTATTTCAGCTGTATTATATTTATTTGCCATTCAGCACACAGTTATGTAATTCCATTTTATGCGACCGCATCTCGTCGGCTTTAAGATTCGGTAGGGAAATCCTCATAATGTCCCATAATATAGGGGAGTTGGGTTACACATAGTAGTAGCTGCTATTCCTTTAACACTAGCCCTAACCCTAAAGACCCTCCCCCTCCCGCCTCCATAATATGGTACTGTCTTGGGAAATCTCTAGGGGTCCCTAGGAATTCTTTACGAAATCTCGAAGCCGACGAGATGTGGTCGTAAAAACCTAAAGTACCAATTATTATTATTATTATGATTTTCAACTAGAATCAGCCCATTTCTTCCTCTCCCATTTTTTGCCTATAAAATGTATATGGCGACAGGGCAAAAGGGGAGGGGAGCGGGGCTGAGCACATACTCGCATACTAACACAAGCAAACACATAAATGCAGTCACTCGAACACTTTCACTGCAGCTTCCCGCTACAACGCCGCACACACGCACTCACACCCTGTGTGAACAAAGAAAGAGAAAGGTTGCAGCCCGACCTTGAGTGAACAGCCAAGGTTTGCAGAAGTTCAAGGACAGCTTGCCATATTGGCTTTGTGGTAGCGAGTACAAACAGGCTGTGCTGCGCTAGCGTTGTTTCGTCATCGCTACACTGACACGAAGTCAGTGAATACGATATAATGACACGTTCAAACCTTTAATTACACCGGTCACTGGGGGTCTTGGAAAAAAATTGATGGCAGTTTAAAGATACAATTAGGATTTTCTGTTTGAAGAGAACAATCTTCAAACTATAGCGGTGTGATTTTAGCAGGACTGCTGTCAGTCATCCCCGTGGCTACATACAGATGTAAGTCGTGGACTATCTCTAAGTCCTTAAGAAAGAGAATAGGGGCTTTTGAGCTGAAATGCTATAGAAAGATTCTCAGAATATCTTGGACAAAGAAGATGAGAAATATTGACACCTTAAAAATCTGAACATCAAGGAAGATTGGCTTAATAAAGAGCATCCTTTCTTGAAAGCTGAAATATTTTGGTCATATCAAGCGCCACGACGGATTGCAAAAAAATTATAGCAGAACGCAAGGTACCAGGAAGGAGGTGCAGGGGCCGACCTACACGAAGATGGGCATATGATATAAGTGACTTCTTGAGTGTGAAAGTGCATGAGGCGGGAGAACTGGCGAGAGACCGAGTTTCTTTCAGGCAGACTGTGATGAGAGCGACATTCTGCAGGATGATGATGCTATCAGTCATGTCCTGATATCAGTTCAATTAAAGCAATGACAAAATTAAATAAGCAATGCCCCGCGTGGGTTCCAGGGCCCCATTGTAGGAAAAAACAAGAATAGACCCCCTGATTCTCCAACAAGCATATTGTAAGAGTCGACTAACAGGAAGTTTTCTTTGAAGTTGGAGTGCATCTGCCTGAGAGGCAAGGGACCAACAGCCTGCACTCAAATACATGAGGTCTGTAAAACGGATGTGCACGAAACACTCGGGTTTTGGAACAAGTCCACAGGTAGATGAACAACCAGAAATTTACGCCGGAGTTTACAGCAGGTGAACGCGAAGAAGCAGAACGATGCTATTCACTGGCGGCCTGGCTAATAACTGATGATAGGTGTTAATTTAAAATAGTGATTTGACATTCCAATGGAAAGAAAAACAATATGAGTCAAACGTGAGTCTACCTTAGAGCTTAGGTAATAACATAGACCATGCTATAAACGATAGTAACACACACACACACACACACACACACATATATATATATTTGATATGGTTTTACAGAAATAAAAAACATAAAATACCTTGGACAGTCAACAATAGCAGCCAAGAGGTTTAGACACCGATCTTCAAATGGCAACCATTTTGTCAGAATTAACTTTAGAATGTTACGTATGCAGTCACAGACTCTTCAGTCTGAGGACTCGGGTACTGCCCCCCCCCCCCCACCCCAAAAAACAAACTTTTAGACACTTTTACCTTCGCTGAGGCACCTTCCCTGATATTCCTCTGATGTGGTGCCCCTGTGGATTCCCAATCCTACTAGGCGGTGCAGACATTTCAAGACTGAAGATATTATAAAGTAGAACTGTGGCCATAGTAGTGTAGGTGTACAGAAGAATAGGCCATATTTTATGGAAACATAGGCAGTCAAATACAGAGGCTCATAAGAAGCTAGAAATGAACAAAGAAAAAGAAGATATAAACAACAGACTGCACATCCGTTTTACTTGCTCATTCGTATGCAGTTTATTGTTCCTTGCAGCTCGGGCAAATACGCCCTGACTTCGAAGGAACTTCCCATTTAGTGGACTCTTACGACATACCTTTTTGGGGTAGGCAGTAGGTCTATTCTCTCCCCCCTTCCCCCAATAGCACCGGGAAGCTCACACGGGAAAGATAGCTTGTTCTATAGCTGTCATTGCGTCAGTTGCCCACATATTTCATACTGCTTATTCAATAGCTCTAACGAGTGTCTGTTTTTCATTTTGCTTGTCTTCTTGTTCTCATCGTGTTATGCTGTGCGCAAATTTTATATTGGTGTGGTTCTATAGCTCTTATGGTATATGTTTCCAACGTTTTTAATTTTACTTGACCAGTAGTTCTCATTGCTTATTGGGAAAGGCGGGTGCCCATCCCCCTCTATTAATAAATCTTTTCGAGGGGAGGTCTCAAGGCGCCTGAGCCCTCAGGTTGCAGCGCCTATGATGTGGAGTAACTAACAACGAACCATCAAGTGAAAGACACATTACCAACATTGTTCTTATCGCAGCCATTCATATGTGCAGAAGTGATACGTAAAACTGTCGAAGCAAACTATATTTTTTAGCAGATGCGAATTTGCAGTTGCACGCTCTTGGTCTATTCCTGTTGTTTTCCCTTTTCTGTGAATTACATTTCTGTGATGTTATTTTAATTTCCGTCTCACTTGAATATATTTATTATTTTGTTCTTTTGTAATGACTTTAGAAATAAACAACGTCCAACTGACATCTGCGTGTTTTTACTTTCATCGATATTCTTTGTTGCATTTTGTGTCTGTTCCATCAATTTGTTTAATTAAAGTTTATAGTAGTCTGCACTTTTAAACAAAGATTAACACGAATTTGTACGCTACAATTTATCAGTATCTTTTCGAAACAGCAAACTTCATAATTTGGTTTCTTTTCATTCTCATTTATTAGCTAAAAGCTGGCCAGACATCGGACTTAAGCAGACAGGCCGGCTTGTAATGCTCGCCAGCTGAGAGTTGCCAAATTGTAAAAAATCGGCAATCAATAACAAGAATTATGAGCTCATTTCAGAGAAGAATGGAGTGAGAACATCCTTACTGAAGAAATATTGCACCCTCTAGGACAATTCACATAACAGTAAACAGATCAGGCTCGTTTTATTCTCTTCTGGCTTTCTAACCGTGTTTTCTACACGCCCTTCTCTAATAATAAAAATATGGAGCTGGCCGTGGTTTTCTATATTCCGTCCTTCAATAACTTGTGTATGTACTTTGTATGTATGTTGCACTAAATGTTGAAAACCTATTAGACCCTGCCTATCCATGTGTCCGCTCGCGTGTATTCATGTGCGATGTTATTATTAATACTCACTGAAATAAGTCTTAAATCACTTGATACCCCATCCCTACCTTTTTGTGTGCCTGTGTCGAAAATTTGAAAATGGCTGAGCCCATAAAGTACCCGAATGTTAACTTCGTTTGGACGCCCCAGCAGTCTAATGACTCTGCACACACTCAAGGCATTTCTAAAAGCATTACTTTTGCCCTTTCGTCTACTACTGGAGAATATAAAGGCATTTCTTTCTGCTCTGTCCGTCTACTACCAGGGCATATGAATGCATTTCTTTCTGTTCTATTCGTGTTCTACTCGGGCACATAAAAGTATGTCTGTTCTATCCGTGTCCTTTTCGGGCACGTGAAGGTATTTCTTTCTGCTCTATCTGTCTACTACTCAGTAACATAAATACATTTCTTTCTGCTATACCCATCTACTACTCAGTAACATAAAGGCATTTTTTATTTCTTCTCTTTCCGTCTACTGCTCAGAAACATGAAGTCAGTTCTTGGCACTCCTTTGACTTGTTTCCCAAAATGGCCGCATGCCACATGTTGGCCATAAAATATCCAAAAATATCCGAACGACGGTGTTCCCGTATATCTAAAATAAGGACTGACTGCCAAGGGACAAATAATCGCGGCAACACTAGGATTACGTTACAGTCACTATCAACATTGCACATGGTACTAGTAGCAGACGATAAATACCGACCGTTGACAAAAATTTCGAGCGTTTCTGCAGAAGACGATGCTAGCAGACGATATTAGCGACCGTTGACCAATTTTGAGACATTACAGACGATGAAAGCGATTAGCAATATTGTGTTCTTCCGACTGGAGGATTTAGCAGCGGTAGATGTCAGACTTGTCGGCATGCGCCAAACGCGATTAAACTCATCGCCGAGCGTATCTAGGTGCCTGAGACTCACGAGTACAGTAATTGGAGGAAGTTGCAGGAGATGCGGTAGCCTCACTCGTGAGTCCCATCCATCTAGTTTAGCAGAGGATACGCTCGGCGGTGAGGCACACTCGCAGAAGCAGGTCGGCAAGCACCGTATCGCCGAGACCCTGTCAGAGCATTTGTTTCGTTATCCGGAGCCGGCACATATATTTTTAATAGAACTGACCCGCATTCGTATATTGTTGGATATTTTATGGCAAGAAATTGGTCAATTTAGCTCTCTTTCGAACGCCATCATATTAAAGCCGCCATTTTACGGAACGATTCAAAGAAGAGCCCAATTCTTTTTTCCCTATATGTCTACTACTCGAGAATATGATAATGTCTTTCTGTTCTATACGCAAAGAAACGAACAAACGAAAAATCGACTTTTCTTTTCAATGAGTTGCAAATTGTGCACACTGCTCGTCCTATAATTGTCTCTTAGCTGGGAACAGGAAGTCAGTTTGTTCTACCATATGTTTTACTCTATTATTAGGGGTTACGAACACAGTTAGTAATTCTAAAATACACTGCGCGACTCAGTTTCAAGCCATTTAGCAGAAGACCGCTTTGCATTGATTTCGACACAGGCTGCCTCCATGGCGAGGTGGTGAAGCCGATTTCCTCACGCTCTGAATGTCGTAGGTTTGTTTCACAGCGGCACCTTTCACTTCACGAGGGCAATGTTAACAGAGATCCATGGGGATCGTTACCGAAGCTACGGAGGTCGTGCTCTGTGCGATGCTCTCCACAGGCAGCTAGCTGTTCTGCGGAGAGAGAACGAGCTATACAGGATAAAACCAGATGCAATGAAGTCGATTCTCTCAAGGAGAAAAAAATAGTTTGATACTATTATGAAGAGCCAACCTTTTACGGACAGTGACAGACTACTGACGTGTAAACCTGCCGATAGAACTACAAACAGCCAACATAACCTGGGGTTGGTTTGCAACGTCCTGTTCAGGATACCAACTAACTTAATACGTGTTGATCACAAGGTAACATGAATATGTTCCTCCTTTCTGCTGCCTGATTTGACTAACCTTTAACATAAGATAAGTTTTTCCACTACTTGTGTCCACTAGTCTACGAAACAGAAATATTCGATAAGATCAGGCGTTACCGGGACAAAACGCAACCGGTCTAGAGAAGACAACTTCCAAAAAACTCCCAAGACCTACGTGCCCGTGGACTGAATGGCTGTAGACTTTGTAGTCGCAAACGTGGACGTCTGGTTAGCGGGCTGGCGAGGAGGTTAGGGGGAGGCGCCACAGCCTCTTCCCTAGCATCCGATCACTCCTATGGTGACAGTCTACTTCATGCAACGAAAAATTGTCTCATCTTTATTTTGGAGTTTATATTAAGAATTATCTCCAGAGCTAGAGAGATCGTTCTCTGCACTTGATTTCATCTTCAGCAGTTAACAAAGAAAAGAAACAGAGGAGATTTGCGAGGAAATGGAGAGAGCAGAAGGATAGACTTCTCTTCGCTCTGACAAATGGTCAGGAATATGAAGACATTTTCTTATGCTCTTTCTATATACCCTGTCCGTCGACAAGTCGGGGACGTAAAGACATTATCCAGTTAATTGCGTATCCTTTACCGGATGTTGCAAAACCAACTCCAGCGTTTTGTTGTTGTTGTTGCTGTAATGGTGTTTCAAGGCAAATTTTGCATTCAGTAGTTTGCTACTGCTGCCTAAACGGTCAGCTTTCAGTACCACTATCAAAACCAACGCAAGACGGTCTGCTGCCAAATCGAATGCAGCTGGAATCGAACATGGAACTTCAGCATTAAGAAGCGCGTTCGCAACGCCTAAGCTGCAAAGGCCGACATAAAGACATTACCTGATAAATGATCTGTTAATCAGTAGAGCGATTAAGTTATGGTCGAGTGGATCGATCTCATTGCAATAGATAAATAACATATGGCTAAGTCTCTCTCCCCAGAGCTGCAAGCCGTCTGTCGAGAGCCTCGCACAAAACACAAGCTTCAGCGACGATCCGCGGCGATCTACGTAAAAATTGTAAACACAGCGCCTCCGCGTACCCAGCGACCCAAAACGAACCAACGACCTTTAGATTGTGAGGCAACCGCTTGGCCATTTTGACACAGAGACTATAATCAGTAGAGAAACCACACAGACCAAGTGTTCACAAATTTACCAAAAATATTTCGGATTTCTTTTTACAACGATCTTAGACTCGTTGAATATTCAAGCTAGAGTAAATGCATGTATTTTGGGTCTGTCCGATCTTCAGGTTTAGGATCAACATCATGTCACAAGTGTAGTAACCCATAAGTGCTCATAAGGTACTCAGCGCAGAGCAAGAACCCTAAGTGCTCCGTTCACTTCTAACTCAAGCCTGAGTCCCAAGAGTCTCAACGCAGTGCAAGAACTCCGTAGCACCAGTAAGGATCCTGAAAAATACTTGCTTGCTCGCTTGTTGTACCCCACCAGGACATCATACAAGCGATGACTACCCGGTGACACACCATGCCACCATGCGAATGAGGGTCCCAGAAACCCCTTTCAGCCGTTATAACCACATTTGTTGCCCAACTATATTCAGCGCCCCCGGCAAAAGCCAGGGTGGGGTTTCAAATAACGACGAATTGCACACCACAAAGGGACTACAATACACACACATAATCCTAAAAATACTTTGGGTTAATTTTTAAATCCAAATTTTGCCCGGGAGGCCTTTAGGCTACTCTTTTCTATTTTCAACTGCAAAGTGATGTTTTACATTCGCAACAATACACACAGGCGTCCGATCTTACTACCCAGAGACCAGGGGAAGTTACTAGAAGTCCATGTGGAAAAAAAAATACCAGCCTTCACCAGATCGACATTGGCTGTTGGCTCAGCGCTAGGAATGTTTCCCCTAAACATATTGTTATGTCCCTATAGTCTCTGTCCGTTTAAGGTCGTGAACGCGGTATGTGTGGTCCGATGTTAGTTTTCACCAGTGGAGTTTACACAACGTGACCAGGTTTTCTCTGCCTGTGTGAACCAAAATCCTACAGTTGGTTTCAGTTTGTGTGTAGCTGTTGTATCGATAGGAACATTGGCATTACACATAGAATTTAAATATTTATGTCGTTCTCACCAGACGATAGTGTCCCATTGTGATGTATGTACGGAGATAACGTCCCATGGTGATACCAGTTGACGCCAAGCTCTTCCTCTCCATAGCACAAAGCTTGAGTAAAAGTAACGTAAGTCTTACCACAGTCGGCCCATTTCCACACAAGCTCACTTCTAATTGATAGTTCCTGAGCCCCATACCCTTGCCACAAGGTTACGGTGGTGTTATGCGATACAGTTGATATCACGTCGTTTCATCACGCCAGCGTTTTTAACGTTCCAAAAACATGAACCAACTGGTCCTAGCACAACCCCTTCCTCCACCCCCCCCCCCCCCCAGAGAGTGCTTCAACCTATGTCACAGGTATTTTCTTCCTCGGAATGAAAACGTAAATACAAGACACCACAGAAAGCAAACAACAGAGCGGGACACACCCGTACCCTTCAAAAAAGGCGACCAGCCCAACAAACTTGTGAATGTAAAGTGACCTACTTTGTCTGGGGAGATTAACGTGAACCTAACCCAAAGCTTAGGCAGTATTGTAGAGACACATATTGCATTAATGAGCGTTCTGGCTAATCGTCGCTGGGAACTAATGCGGGAGACCATGGTTCAATCCTCGATATGAATTGGAGATTGTTTTCTCAAAAAGGCAAAAACATTTACCGGAAAAAGTCACGGTTCGTGTTGACTGCACTAGCCACGGGACCTTAAATTCCAGGCTAATGACCTCCCTGTTATTCTCGACTCTTTATAGCTTCACTGCTGTTCAGCCTCGCTCTCATACATCACCCACTCTCATAGAACTGTTTCTATCTGTTTGCCCCCAGTTCAACTCGTCTTTTTTTTCCGTATTACAGTTTAAAGCAGTGGTTCTCAACCTTCCCAATGCCGCGACCCTTTTATCTTCTTCTTCTTCTTTTTCTTCTTCTCTTCCACCTTGTAACTCATGGAAGTGTCGGGGGGGGGGGGGGGGGGGGGGAGATGTAATGTTCGTTGATATGCTCTGTTAAGAGCACTATTAAGACTGATGTTCATTTCTTTAAGGCTGTTCTTAATTCCATCAATCCTTATTTTCCGAGGTCTTCCACTCGCTCTATATCCGTTGTAACGTTTTAGTGTGGCTCGCTATGGCGGATAGTACCAGGGCATTCTTGTTAGGTGTCCAAACTACTCCATTTGTTGTTCTTTGATGCCCTGTAAAACTGGCTTTATTCCTAGCATTCGTCTGATTTCATGATTTCGTATTCTGCCTTTCCTTGAAACTCCTGCTCTTCTAAGGCATTTCATCCCTGTTGTCACAATTTTACGTTCATTGAAGCATGTAAGTGGCCACATTTGCGCGACCCTTCAGTACAGTTCTTAAAATTGTGGTGACCCCCAAGCATTGTTATTTTCGTCAATACTTCAAAGAATATTTCTTTTGCGATGGTTTGGGCGACCTCTGTGAAAGGTCGTTCAACCCCCCCCCCCCCCCCCCCCCACCCCCCCACCCACGCCCAACCCGAAAAAAAAAAGAGTCGCGACCTATAGGTTTAGAATCGCTGGTCTAAATTTATTTTGTGTGTTTTCGTTTCTGAATATAACATAGTCTGTTTCTGTCTATTGCTGGTGAAGGTTTTCTAGCCGTAACGTTCACTTGTCGTTTATGAAGCTGACTCGTTTTGCTTTTCGTTTAATTTGATATCTTGATATTGACTGTCAGATACAGGCAATATAGACGTGGCAGATACAGGCACTATAGACGTGGCAGATGCAGGCAGTATAGACGTGGCAGATACAGGCAGCATAGACTTGGCAGATACAGGCACTATAGACGTGGCAGATACAGGCAGCATAGACTTGGCAGATACAGGCACTATAGACGTGGCAGATACAGGCAGTATAGACGTGGCAGATACAGGCAGTATAGACTTGGCAGATACAGGCAGTATAGACTTGGCAGATACAGGCACTATAGACGTGGCAGATACAGGCTCTATAGACGTGGCAGATACAGGCACTATAGACGTGGCAGATGCAGGCAGTATAGACGTGGCAGATACAGGCAGCATAGACTTGGCAGATACAGGCAGCATAGACTTGGCAGATACAGGCAGCATAGACTTGGCAGATACAGGCAGCATATACTTGGCAGATACAGGCAGCTTAGACTTGGCAGATACAGGCAGCATAGACTTGGCAGATACAGGCAGCATAGACTTGGCAGATACAGGCAGCATAGACTTGGCAGATACAGGCAGCTTAGACTTGGCAGATACAGGCAGCTTAGACGTGGCAGATACAGGCAGCATAGACTTGGCAGATACAGGCAGTATAGACGTGGCAGATACAGGCAGCTTAGACATTTTATTTGTCACAAAAGACAGTTCATATTCCCCTCCTTCAGGAAAGGCTAACGTGGGCTACAAATGCCTGCTGAAGTAGGATGAGTCGACCGAAATGTGCAAATATCACAACCAGGTTGTAGAGAGGGACAACACATTTACATCGTCGGAGGAACTAATTAGGAGGATAAGAAGCAGACGAAGACAACGAAGACGAAAAAGGAGATAAAGTAGAAGATATTCTCCTGATTGTTCCCTTCTACCCAACACGATACATGGCATTCTTGTCCACCAGACAAAATAGCTTCAGAATAATTAGACACTCTTGGGAAATCTGCCACTGATATCAACTCAAATCTGTTAAACAGTTTGTATAATCGTGGGAACATCCCTAAAGACTGATTAAAACAGCTTGTCATCGCGGCTATAAAGACATATTGATCGATAGAATGTGAAAAATATGGAATAATTGGTCCCAAGAGTTTTTAACGAAAATATTATGAAGAATTATAAAGAAAGTGATACGCAATAAAATTCAATGTACAATAGAAATGGTAAAATATATACTTGTTCAGGGAAATGGCATAAGAAATTATATATATATATATATATATATATATATATATATATATATATATATATATATATATATATATATATGCAAGCTACGTATATTTCGTTGACTAATGAAAGGCAGAAGTATTTATTTTAGAGATGTATAAAGACGTAGCACCACACATAAACAATCAGGATGTTGACAGCTTTATACAAAAGTGGGACATAAATTTAAAAAAAGCCACGGCTGAAGATTGTCCACGATTGTCCAAAATATGGAGATCAATCTGCTTTTACCATAACTTTTTATAAGAGAAACTCAGAGGAGATAATGTTGTGGAGAAACTATGAGCCATGTCACACAGATAATGTTGTGGAGAAACTATGAGCCATGTCACACAGATAATGTTGTGGAGAAACTATGAGCCATGTCACACAGATAATGTTGTGGAGAAACTATGAGCCATGTCACACAGATAATGTTGTGGATAAACTATGAGCCATGTCACACAGATATGTTGTGGAGAAAACTATGAGCCATGTCACACAGATAATGTTGTGGAGAGAAACTATGAGCCATGTCACACAGATAATGTTGTGGATAAACTATGAGCCATGTCACACAGATAATGTTGTGGAGAAACTATGAGCCATGTCACACAGATAATGTTGTGGAGAAACTATGAGCCATGTCACACAGATAATGTTGTGGAGAAACTATGAGCCATGTCACACAGATAATGTTGTGGAGAAACTATGAGCCATGTCACACAGATAATGTTGTGGAGAAACTATGAGCCATGTCACACAGATAATGTTGTGGAGAAACTATGAGCCATGTCACACAGATAATGTTGTGGAGAAACTATGAGCCATGTCACACAGATAATGTTGTGGAGAAACTATGAGCCATGTCACACAGATAATGTTGTGGAGAAACTATGAGCCATGTCACACAGATAATGTTGTGGAGAAACTATGAGCCATGTCACACAGATAATGTTGTGGAGAAACTATGAGCCATGTCACACAGATAATGTTGTGGAGAAACTATGAGCCATGTCACACAGATAATGTTGTGGAGAAACTATGAGCCATGTTACACAGACGTGCAACGTAGAAAGAATGATCCCTACCACGAAAGATGTGTGATAGTGAAACCATGAGCCATGTTTCGAAGATTATGTGATGGAGAAATTGTGAATTATATCACGATGATGTGCGAGGGGCAAATCATGACCTGTGTCACGAAGACTGTGTGGTGGAGAAACTATCATCTATGTCAGGAAGATGAGTGATGGAGAAACTAGAAGCCATGTCACAAAGATGTGTAATAGAGAAAGAATGACCCATATCACGAAGATTGTGTTATAGGGAGACTATGAGCAACTGTCACTAAGATTACGCCATGGAGAAATTGTAAGCCATATCACGTATGATGTGCGAGGGGCGAATCATGACCTATGTCACGAAGACTGTTGACGAGAAAGCAATGTCACAAAGATGTGTAATATAGAACGGTATGATCCATGTCACTACCAAGTGTGATGGACAAACCATGACCCATGCCACGATGATGTGTGATGAAAAAAAAAACATGACCCATGTCACGATGATGTGTGATAGACAAACCATGACCCATGTCACGAATATTGTGTGATGAGGAAAATTTCTGGTCCATATTGTGAAGATTGTGATATGGAGAAACTATGAGCCATGCTACAATGGTTGTCTGATGGAAGAAAGTATGAGCTATGTTACAAAGATTGTGTGAGAGAAACTATGCTTCATATAATGAAGATTGTGATATGGAGAAACTATGAGCCATGCTACGAAGGTTGTGTGATGGAAGAAAGTATGAGCCATGTCACGAAGATTGTGTGAGAGAAACTATGCTTCATATAATGAAGACTGTGATATGGATAAATCGCAATTCACATTATAATCTTTTTCTTCTTCACGTTCACCAGCTGTACACTCTGGCGGAAAGTTCTGGTTGTTTGTCCACTACTGAACTGCAGTCCTGCTCCAGAACCTGAGTGTTGCGTGTGCATCAGTTTTACAAATCTCATTCTCTTGAATACAGAATGTTGGTTCCTGGCCTCTCCGGCAGATGCACTCCGACTTCAAAGGAAGCTCCCCAATTAGTCGACTCTTACGTCATGCTTTTGGGTAGGCAGTGGGTCTATTCTCGTTTTCCCCTACAATGGGGCCCCGGAACCCACACGGGGGATTTTATAATGATGTCTGATGGCGACACTGTGGTCCATGTCACAAAGATTGTGAGATAGAGACTAACTCTGGTGTATGCTACGAAGATTGTGAGATAGAGACTAACTCTGGTGTATGCTACGAAGATTGTGAGATAGAGACTAACTATGGTGTATGCTACGAAAATTGTGAGATAGAGACTAACTATGGTGTATGCTACGAAGATTGTGTGATAGAGACTAACTATGGTGTATGCTACGAAGATTGTGAGATAGAGACTAACTATGGTGTATGCTACGAAGATTGTGTGATAGAGATTAAGTATGGTGTATGCTACGAAGATTGTGTGATAGAGACTAACTATGGTGTATGCTACGAAGATTGTGTGATAGAGACTAACTATGGTGTATGCTACGAAAATTGTGAGATAGAGACTAACTATGGTGTATGCTACGAAGATTGTGTGATAGAGACTAACTTTGGTGTATGCTACGAAGATTGTGTGATAGAGACTAACTATAGTGTATGCTACGAAGATTGTGTGATAGAGACACCATGGTGCTCGTTACGAAGTATGTGATATAGAGAAACCACGAACCATATCATAAAGATTATCTGATAAATAAATTATGATCCACTACCTTATGCAGTGGAGACGGTATGGTACCTTAACCTTAGATCACATGATTATAAATCCTGTATTCTTAGACCTGTCGGCACTTGATAGGTACTTTTGGTCAATATCCTACATGCCCTTTTTACTTACTAGAAAATTTTCCTTTTACCCATTAAAGGTTAAGTCGAAAAGGGAGTCCACATCTTTAAAAAAAATCCATTCGAAGAAGATTTGAAAACATGGGTCACGGTATCACACGCAAGCGTACCCGCCACTAGTCACCACCATCACCACGACCACCAGCACCGCCAGTTACAACCATCCCCACGACCACCAGCACCACCATCAGCACGACCACCAGCAGCGCCAGTCACCACCATCACCACGACCACCAGCATTACCAGCACCACGACCACCAGCACCGCCAGTTACAACCATCCCCACGACCACCAGCACCGCCAGTTACAACCATCCCCACGACCACCAGCACCGCCAGTTACAACCATCCCCACGACCACCAGCACCGCCAGTTACAACCATCCCCACGACCACCAGCACCGCCAGTTACAACCATCCCCACGACCACCAGCACCGCCAGTTACAACCATCCCCACGACCACCAGCACCGCCAGTTACAACCATCCCCACGAGCACCAGCACCGCCAGTTACAACCCATCCCAACGACCACCAGCACCGCCAGTTACAACCATCCCCACGACCAGCAGCACCGCCAGTTACAACCACCCCACGACCACCAGCACCGCCAGTCAACCATCCCCACGACCACCAGCACCGCCAGTTACAACCATCCCCACGACCACCAGCACCGCCAGTTACAACCATCCCAACGACCACCAGCACCGCCAGTTACAACCATCCCCACGACCACCAGCACCGCCAGTTACAACCATCCCCACGACACCAGCACCGCCAGTTACAACCATCCCCACGACACCAGCACCGCCAGTTACAACCATCCCCACGACCACCAGCACCGCCAGTTACAACCATCCCCACGACCACCAGCACCACCATCAGCACGACCACCAGCACCACCATCAGCACGACCACCAGCACCACCATCAGCACGACCACCAGCACCACCATCAGCACGACCACCAGCACCACCATCAGCACGACCACCAGCACCACCATCAGCACGACCACCAGCACCACCATCAGCACGACCACCAGTCACCACCATCAGCACGACCACCAGCACCACCAATCACCAACACTGTCACTGCCACCACCAGCACCATACTCACCAACACTGTCAGCGACCTTCTCTCTTCTCTGTTTACTCTGGCTAGTATTGTAGGCCGAAACAAACAAAACTACCCTAAACACATTAAACCAAAAACCCTGCGGAGCACCAGAAAAAAAATCTGTACTGGACAAAGATCAATTCAAACTTACAGTTAGCTTCGAAAGTTGCGGGAGTCCCTAATCCGAAATGCCGGCCGCCCAGCTTTTACATTCCCTAGAGCGACAGTGCCATTTCCATGGATATACCCTGGACTCAATCCCACTTCACTCTGTACTAAGCAACTATCCTCGCCACGCGAGATTCTGAAGCGCACAACGGGTAAATCGCCCAAATGTGAGCGGGCAGTGTTACCGCCACAACCAACGCCTGTTAAATTCAACTGTCCATCAGGTTATACGCACACACTTCTAATCCCCTGAATAATGCTACGCCCGAACAACTGCGTCAGAACACTGTACAAAACGGATCACAACTACGACCTAACCAAAAATACCCTCACTGTCCCTCTATGCTCCAGTGTCCACTCTAGTTTGTCCAGAACTTGCTTTGTTTCAAAGCTTTTGATTCCCCGCATCGTTCAACTCGGCTCGTAGCTTCTTGTGACCTTTTCACGCTTAAAGTTCAGTCGTCAGGACTTCTCCTCGTTGTAGTGATAAACTAGCTACTGGGGTCTGGGTCACCTCGTCCAGACACGAGCAATCAACATCAACATATCTTCTAGTGCCATAGGCTGAATTGGCACCTGACAAACACCGTCACTGCCACCACCGGCACCTTCAATCACCGTCACTGCCACGACCAGCACCATAACCATCATCACCACTATCCAGGTGTATCGTTTAAAGGTCGCACAGGGCCTTGCAGCAGATTCATCACTTTCAGTATGAGCGCGACACTTGTGGGACATCTACGTTCATCGTAGATTTCCAGTTGACATCCTTGTTTTCCTACTCCATTTGTTTCTTAGTTCAGAACCTGTTATATTGTTCTTTGTCCGCCTCATCTTAAAATGTCCCGACGATAACACACACCAAGAAAGGTGTCTGGATACACACAACAGATTCTCTTTCCAAGACTCGCTTCATCGCCTCTCTAGAGAGGGACATTGTATTATATTCAGATTAAAGACTAGGCACAACAGACTTAGTCAACATATGTTCAAATTTTTCGGTGAAGGAAACACGTATACGTGTCAATGCAGCGTGGCAACCGAAAATGCCGAGCATGCGCTCCAAGACTATCTATCAATTGTATGCTGACAACAGAGACCCAATCTGGCCTGTTCCAACCACAATGAAGACAAAGCTGTATGGTGTACGAGAGGATATGGACTGCGTGATAGCTTTCATAAAGGCTACCGGCCTCCTGATTACAGTTTTCTGACAGAAGGATCGAAGAAGAGAAGAAAAAGAAGAAGACACAAACTCTATTTTTCTCTAAACTGCTGACACTATCAGTTGTCTGAATATTTCTCTGCTTTCCACCTTGTCTCCTTTAACCCCATTTAATATTCATCGGATTTCCCCGAGAGCAAGAAAGGATGTACTTTACAGTAATGAGTTTTTCCTTTCTTAAAAGTAAATTTGTTTGGTTACAAAATAATGCGTTTGAGATTCCTTGTAAATAATTTTTTGTGTAAAATGATTTACATTGTAACTTTGCTATAACACAACCAGACAAATCTTTAAATAAAAGCAGACTGTGTTGTAATAGGTAAATGGTGAAAGGAACATTTTGGCATAAACATCCACACACTGATTTGTTTCATTTGTATGTATTTTTAATACTTCTTCTCCTCTTAGCACTCACCTGTTGTAAACTACAGGGGAAAGTTTTGGTTATTCATCCACTTCTAGACTTTGGTTCTGTTCCAGAACTTGAGTTTGACTTTTATTACACATGCAGGAGAGACGCTTCATCAAATTGAAACTTTGTGGTCTAAGTGTTGCTGATGGTAAATTATTTATATAAACAGATCGCTAAGACAGTTGTATTCCAACATAACTGTAGACTAATGCTTTCAAAATCGTTTCAGGGGGTGAAAAATGTTGCGTTTACTTTAGACCTATTTCTGGAGTCCAAAATTTCACTTATCTGAAGCAGTTTTCTGCAATAGTTTCAGACACGGGGATAAGAAAATAAGAGAAATATTTCACGGATCGGCTGACGATCGGACAGGACCACATCCACATGTAGGTAACAATATTTTTTTTTTTTTAGTACAGTGTTATTCAATTGATTATTTTGTGTGTTAATATGACATTTTTTTTCTTTTTCTGCCTTTCTAACCCCCAATGGAGCATAGGCACTCAACCAACTCGCGCCAAGTCGTTCTATCCTTCGCTATAGATTGCAGCTCTAACGTGTCCTCTCCATCTTTTTAACTTGGCTCTCTAGCTCCCTTCTCCGTGTGTGTTTTGGGTCTTCCTTTATTTACTATGCCCCTGTGGGTTCTAGTGCAAGGACATTTTAGTTATTTTGTTCTCATGTTTTCTCAACGTGTGTCGTATCCAACGCTAGCGTCTCTTCTTCGCCTCTTGGTCCAGTGGAACTTGTTTATTTCTCTCCCAAATTATATCATACCAATTATTTCTCTCTATTCTGCGCAGGCAATAGTTCATGAATGTAGTTTATATGACATCTGCGGCCGCTAAAAGGTTAAAAGATAGGCACACGTAGTTGGAATTTTTTTTTCTGAGAGACGAAGCGCTACAACAACAAAAGTTATTTTTGGTTTTCACCGTAGCCACTACGTGATTGCGTGGATTACGCCCAAATCATCTTAACCTAAGTGCACTTTCGGTTCTTCCCCTAAGTGAATTTCCATGGCTGTTATTTGTCACTTCACATCAGGGCTTTTCAGCTAAGTTTATTCTGGGGCCAAAATATCAAACATGAGGTCCGAACCCCGGCATAGAAAGATCATTAATACAGTGTAACCAGTAATGATCCGTGTGCCACTTGCTAATCCTTTGCGGGCCAGATTTGATCCACCGGCCACAAGTTGAATAGCTCTGCTTTACAGTATGGTAGAGGTACATGCGTACATTTGTACTCAGATAGGTACAATTGAAGTACTACTTTTCTCCTAACTACACATTTTTCTTCCTGGCTTCTGTTGTGAAGGGCGTGTTCTGGCTATTACACGGTGAGACCGAGTCTCTTCCACGGTGCTACTCTCATACCGATGTTCAAAACAAGTCCCGCAGCAAAAATCCAACCACATAATCTAGAATCATTATCATCATGTAGCAGGTCCTTTGTAGAACGTCGCTCTCATCACGGTATGCCTGAAAGAAACTCGATCTTTCACCAGCTTTCCGCCTCATGTACTTTCATATTCAAGGAATATCTCCCGCTATCTCGCCTGTGCTCTTTACCGTGTATACGAGCAAGAATGCAAGCTTAGAAGCACCAGGAGTTGGAAGGATACTGACTTTTGCGGATGAAATACTTGCATATAGGCAGGGGGAAGAGAGGGAACAAACCCGGAAAGGGCTCTGTTTTGTGGTGTTCTCTAGACAGCAGGATCGTTAAAGATAATGTCCCAAGTTTCACGTTAGATGGTAGAAACATCAACAGAGAGAGCAAACTGAAGTATCTGGGAATTTGACAGGAGCCTGTCCTTTAAGGACCATTTGGAAAGTGTTGTGACAAGATGCCAAAAAGGACTTGGTGCACTTAAGACTATGGCTGCAATTGACATAGAGCAGAGAATGCTTTTCACACTATATCAGCACCTGATCCTGTAGTGGTTGATTATGGACTGGGAATTCTCAAAGAGCCTGATGGACAAACTAGAGCGCATACACAACGCAGCAATGCGGGTCATTCTGGGTTGCACCAGAGACACCCCAGTGGTGTGTATGCGATACATCCTTGGTTTGCCGACTGTTGCAGGTAGGCACAAGGTGCTGCAGGCGAAGTCATATCTCAGGGTAGCTGCAGACACAGACCACCCTTTGCACGAAGCTCTGGATGCAGTTAAGAGTCAGCTGCTGATAAGAGGGAAGTCATGGACGGCTCAGGCAGAAGACACAAGCAAACAGGTTTGCATCCTTGAGAACATTAGGCGAGAAGAGGAGTGGGTCAAAGTGCCACCTGAACAGTCAGACTTGTGTGGGGTCATAATCACATTGAGCCGGGAATGCAGAAACTGGCCAGCAGGTGCCACAGAGGTGGAAATTCAGCAATTATTTCAAGATAATGCTCGCTCAGAAGATTTGATCATTAACACAGACGGTTCAGTGTCAAGAGGCAAAAGAAGTGCTTGGGGTTTCTTAGCAAAAGTTAATGGTCGACGTTTGGTGCAAGAGAGCCTAGCATATGATACCACAACATCCAGCTTAAGAATGGAGGTGAAGGCGGTCACTGCGGCTTTCCGATGGCTAGAGAACACTACACACACACACACACACACACACACACACACACACACATTGTGATTGCAACTGACTCAGAAAGCACGCTGAGCAAGATCAGGACAGACATTCTTCGTGCAGAGTGGCATGCCTCGCCGCGGAAGACACAAGTGCAAAGTATTGTCTGGATTTGTTCACCAGGTCATGCTGGTGTGTTGGAAAATGAACAGGCTGACAGACTGGCTGGCTCTGCACAGCTTGGTGGAATACTGATGCATGATCAAGCAGTCGTGGATAGTGCCTTGTGGGAGATCTTGTACAGTTCAGAGGAGCAGATGGATCACCACAGTCTGGTAAAACTGATGTAGCTGAGAGTGACGAAAGGTTCTGGCAGATGCTCGAGGCTCAGAGGAAAGGCAAGACGGACGTTTAATCAGAATGCTACTGGCACTATTAGTGTCGGAACTCTTCACTGGCTGCTGAAGACGGGGATGGCAGCGCTTAAAGGAATGCTCTAAGTGCTGTGATGTCGGTTCTTGAATCAAATCAAATCATTCAAGGATTCACCTATATCCTGTGCCCATCATAAATTTGCTACATAAACCTACACCGTTTAAAAACCAGTTATTGCAATAATTAATTTTTTCCCTTGTGTGTTCAGGAGCCCTATTGAGGGTGGGAGGGGGGGGGGCAATAGGCCAATTGTCCCCCTCACCCAGCAAGCATGTCGTAAGAGTCGATTAACTGGTGATTTCCTTCGAAGTCAAAGTGCATCTGCCTGACACGCAAGGAATCTACAATCTGCATACACATAAGACAGGTCTATAAAACGGATGTGCACACAAGACAGGTGCGGGAACAAGACTAATGTCCAGAGGCGAAAAACAAGAACAGTCCACAAGAGTTTACAGACAGTGAACACAAAGAAGAAGAAGAAGCATCAATTATTTATCTCCAAAGTTCTGTTTGTGCAGCTCCCAAAAGAGCGACTTGAGGATGTTATCACGTATTCAAAACGGTATTGTCTTCTATTACGTTTTCAAATTGTATTTATTCACAGCGGATATTGATTCCTGACATATTAAATATACAGAATTCCCATCAGTCCACACACACACACACAAACAGATACTAGTTCATTTGTTGTAGAGATCACAAACAAGTTCACTTTAAGCACATCTTTTTTAATGGTTGTGGCTATGATGAATTTCAAAAAGCCTTAAATGTATACATATGTGTGTGAGTGTGTATCTGTGTGCGTGTGTGCGTGCGAGCGTTCACAGGCTAGCAAGCTTGCGTGCGTGCTTGTCTGTGTGTGCGCGTGTGTGTATGAATGTTATGTATGTGTGTATCTGTCTGTCTGTCTGTCTTCTGTCTGTCTGTCTGTCTTGTCTGTGTCAGTGTCAGTGTCAGTGTCTGTGTCTGTGTGTGTGTGTGTCTGTGTATGTGTCTGTGTGTGTGTCTGTGTGTGTGTCTGTGTGTGTGTCTGTGTGTGTGTCTGTGTGTCTGTGTGTCTGTGTGTCTGTGTGTGTGTCTGTGTGTGTGTCTGTGTGTGTGTCTGTGTGTGTGTCTGTGTGTGTGTCTGTGTGTGTGTCTGTGTGTGTGTCTGTGCGTGTGTCTGTGTGTGTGTGTCTGTGTGTGTGTCGGTGTGCGTGTCGGTGTGTCTGTCTGTGTGTCTATGTGTCTGTGTGTGTGTCTGTGTGTCTGTGTCTGTGTGCGTGTGTCTGTGTGTGTGTGTGTCTGTGTGTGTGTCTGTGTGTGTGTGTGTGTCTGTGTGTGTGTCTGTGTGTGTGTGTCTGTGTGTCTGTGTCTGTGTTTCTGCGTCTGTGTGTCTGTGTCTGCCTGCGTGTCTGTCTGTGTCTGCCTGCCTGCCTGTCTGTGTCTGCATGCCTGTCTCTGCCTGCCTGTCTGTCTGTCTGTCTGTCTGTCTGTCTGTCTGTCTGTCTGTCTGTCTGTCTGTCTGTCTGTCTGTCTGTCTGTCTGTCTGTCTGTCTGTCTGTCTGTCTGTCTGTCTGTCTGTCTGTCTGCCTGTCTGTCTGTCTGTCTGTCTGTCTGCCTGTCTGTCTGTCTGTCTGCCTGCCTGCTTGCCTGTCTGTCTGTCTGTCTGTCTGTCTGTCTGTCTGTCTGTCTGTCTGTCTGTCTGTCTGTCTGTCTGTCTGTCTGTCTGTCTGTCTGTCTGTCTGTCTGTCTGTCTGTCTGTCTGTCTGTCTGCCTGTCTGTCTGCCTGTCTGTCTGTGCGTAGGTACGTACGTGTCTGTGTGTGTGCGCGCGCGTGTATGTAAATCCAATAACAGTATAAATAAATGAACCAGAAGCTGTTCTACAATAATGAACAAACACCATAACGGCATCGTTAATACACAGTCGTCAGACTGGACGGTTATTGCACCATGTTGTCTGACGCCCACCGAGCTACTGCAATATATTCGGGGTTGCCCTGGGTCCACAATCCTTGTGTTTAGTCGCCACAAGTATTGGATCAGTCGGGCTCAGGTGGCCAGAGACTGGGCTGTCGGCACTTTTAGACCACAGCTACGTGTACGTAGGGGAAGCACGCCTGGTGTAGCGACTAGACGTTCCCCTGCCGATGGGAAGGTCGTCGGTTCACATGTACCATACGTCATAGGTCCAGACGAGACCGTATTTTTTTCCCTTCCCCAAAATGACCTTGGCTCCCAAGTCAACCCAGCCTTGAGTGGGTACCCACTGCCTTCCGATCTGCAGGAGAGCGCCTGTGAGCTACTCCTGTGTGGCTCGCATATAAATGTATGTGTGTTTGTATGTATTTATATATATATATCAATCATCAATCAGCGAGTCATTTACAGAACATTGATCGCTTCACGGCACGCCTGTAAGTATCCCTTTCCCTAGCCAGCTCTTCGGCCCCATGTGCTTTCAATGCCAATGCATCTTCCATGTCTTGTATCCATCTTCACGGTGGTCGACCCCTGGGGATTAATATGATATGTATAAACAAACACAGTGCTATAAAAGATAACTTCCAATCATTGTTAAAGGGGGCGTCTTAGATCCCTTACAGAATTACTTATATTGCGGCGGCGTGCTTAGCCCTTTCTTTTGGGGTGCTGAGGTGGGTTGGTGTTGCATAGAAAAAAAAGGGGGGGGGGGGGTGGATTAAATGACCTGAGTCTCTCCATCTAATCATTTCGGGAGCTAAAGAGGTCTGAACCATCAACCCATAATGTTTTTTTTTTAAAGGCGCTTCGACGTTAGTCTCCCCAAACAAAGTTTTCATTGTTTTGTTGGGCTGGTCTACTTTCGTGGACGTTAAGTGTGTGTCCCGCTCTCTTGTTGGGTTTCCTTGATGTCTTTTCATTAACGTTTATTCCGAGAAAGAGAATGCCTGTGGCATAGGTTTGACCACTCTCTAGGGGAGTTGTGTTAGACCCAGTGTGTCCATGTTTTTGGATTGTTAAAAGCGCTGCCGTTCTGAAATATAGAACACGCGAAATCAACGGTATTGCGGGGGGGGGGGGGGGGACGTCTTTTTTCTGGCAAGGTAACGTGGCTCAAGGTCGACAAATCAGAAGCGAGCTAGGCTGAAGGTCGACCAATCAGAAGTGAGCTAGTATGTAAGCGTACGTAAATGGTAAGACTAACGTCGAACTAAGGAAGAGAATTGTACCCTCCTTCTATCCTGTCCATGTTTTCCTAATTTAATGGGGGTCTCAGTATCCCCATGCCCCATTGTTGCCTTGACGATATGAAACGGCGGAAGGGGGGGGGGGGGGATGTTCGGGATGGAGGTAGGTGGGGGGGAGGGGATGCTTAGCCTGGCCTCTCAGAAATTTCCTATGTGGTGACGCGCTTGTGTGCGCTATTGCTGTGGAAAGAGTCAATGAAGCTCTTTTAATTGTGTTTGCAGCATAACTTGTTTTTCCAGAAGCTGGCATAAAAAAACGCTGAACCCGATAATTAATGACTACAAATTTCGACATCAGTGTTATTTCGTTTTCGCCTTTTTATGTTTTTATGGTGCAGATATTTACTTTAAACCGGCGCTGTAAATGTCAACACCCGAGAACTGGAGACAAATTGCAACAAGCCGCTGTAATAGGGTCACATTAGAGAGGACGTGATATGGTTTCTGCAAGCAGTTAGTTACAGCGAGAGAGAGATTGCTAGAATATGTTGTGCAGAGGTGAGGCTAGCTGGAGCAGTGGCTAGCATAGGCGTCCGAACATGGCGGCTCAGCACCTCCCATTTCCACACAATGTACAGAAACCCTTTTAAAAATATTTGTTTATAGATTTTTGTATTCCGGTAAAAACAAAAATGAAGTTCTCGGTTAGCACAAATTTCGTTTAACACAAACTCACATTTCAGCATCTTGGAGTTCGTGTTAACGGGAATTTATTATTATTTTCTAGAAATGTATGCACAATTTTTTTTTGACATTCCCGCGTTTGTAATTCATATTTAATTTTTGTCGATGAAAAACACGCAGCTGCGGATCGCAGATTGCCAGTCAGCAAGGCACTTGATGATGATGATATATTAAGTGGGTTTAGAATCGCAAATTGTCGTACGGGCCTGCTGGCCTAACTCCTAACCTGTAAAACATAGCTGATTCATTTGTTCATTGAGACCCTCAAGGAGATATGCGGCTGTTAGCATGGCTCTTGATGCCATTTGAACCGTCTCGATCTGACGGGCCATGCTGCTGACGTAACCAAACTGGGCTAACGATACTTTAAGGACAGGTTAAAATCTTAAATTCAGTTTGTTTATATCTCATGTTAAATTTATATGCACATTTTAATTAAGCCATCTTTATTATTTTAGTTTTGTTTTAATATATTGGTAAAAGTTGAGTACAGATTTAGCTATTTTCAGCATACAATATGACATTTTTAATACATTTCCGTTAAAATATGTTTATTTTAGCCACCAAAATTAGTTGTCCTTTAAACTTTAACTATTATATACCTATAAAAAGCATTGTTTTCTGCAGATTTAATCAAATTCAATGTTGGGGGTGGGTTAACCTTCCTTAACGTATCATTAGCCTGGTTGACTCAGATAAAGACGATCTTGCTTCTGTCATACCAAGTTGGGCATGCACCATAGGGCATGAAAACAGGCAGATAGACACGACAGCAAACACGCAAATAGACACGACAGAAAACACAAACTTCCAGCCCCGAAAGCACGCGGTTAGGGCACGACAGAAAACATGCAAATAGACCCGACAAAAACAAAAACTAGCAGCTTAGAAAACACGCAACATAGGCAGATTGAAGATAGCAAAAGCCAGGAAGTGGGACACAGCTAAAACGCTGCAGATGTGATATTGATTATATCGATACTAGAACTAGGATGTTTGTGTGGTTGCACAAACAGCAGTGTTAAATGATATCGAGCAGGATGCCAGCTCCCAAGTCAGGCTTGAATACTTAGGACCGATTATTCTTGCCAGCTCTACGATTTTAGTCGGAGATTGGCGGGGACGTGCCGTGTTTTTGCGGAGAACAGTTTGTCGACAAAGGTGGAATGGGACGAGTAAATTAGGTTTGAGCGAAGAGTGTGACTGAAACATCAGTGGCACTCCTTCGGTGAATTTCCTTTGTGTGTGAGGTGTGTGTGTCTTCCCTCTTTGCGCACTCTCTCTTTCTCTCTTTTTTTATTATCTGTGTGTGTGTGTGTGTGTGTGTGTGTGTGTGTGTGGGTGTGTGAAAGTGCGTGCTGGCGCTCATGTATGTATGTGTATTACTCCATGTTCCTGTCTTGTCATATCTTTGTCGCTCTGTTAATATTTAACTGTTTAATTGCCCACCCCTCCCCCTTTTTTTCCCTCACTTTCTCAACTGTGTTAACTCCTCTTTCCCTTTCCACCTCTTTTATCCTCACACTTTCTTATTAATGCCACGGTCTTTCGCTTCTCTCTTCTTTTGTTTTCACTGATCTATCCCCTCTCTCTTTGTCTGTTATCTCCTCCCACCTCTGTGTCTGTGTGTGTGTGTGTGTGTGTGTGTGTCTTTATCCCTCGCTAAATTAGTAATGACATTGATCATCCATTTCCTAAAAAAGTAATGTGTGCTATATAACTTATTAAAAGTAACAAACGTGAATAGCTAAACCGGTAACCACGATAGCAAGCATCTAGACAAGTGGTCTCCAACGCCCCCCCCCCCCCCCCCCCCCCCCCCCCCCCCTTTTCCACCTAAAAAACATTTTAAAATGTGATTAAAAAGAGGAGGACAAAAAGAATATATCCTGCAGTGTTAACAAGAACTGCTTGCTGCTGAAGATTAGGACTGAGCACTTACGGCAGTGTCCTGAGTGCGGTGATGTCAATTCTTAATTCAGCATTCAAGAACTTGGAGAAATTCATCCGCATAAAACAAAGTGTAAAAAAAAAAAAACTAAAGAAACATCATTAAAAATGTGTAATTTAGTGTCCCTTTGCGTTAATTGCCAACTGCTTTGCTTGATTGTGCCACTGATACTGTTTTTTTTTTTTTTTTTTCTGGATGATATCTGCTATCTATTTGGTCTGGTGTTGGGCAAAATACAACATAGATCACTCTCCTCGTCACGATGGTCTGTTTCCATAAATGTTTAAGCTGAAAATTTGGATTATTACAAGTGCAAATGCACTCAGTTTAAAACTCGAACACTCTACCCCCGTCCCTAACACCCCCCCCCCCCCTCCCCACACCTCTCCAGACTGAAGAACACTGGTCTAGCCGCTAGCCTGCCGTCGTAATCTTGGTTCGAATCTGTGTTTAAGTGGATTTTGTTTCTTCACACCTGACCTTTTGACCTCATTTTAGGCTATTTAAATATCAAACTGGGCTGTGTTCCGCCTTCCTTTGGCAGTCTATCAGACTCTTTACACTATGTACTTTTCTTGCATATTCATATTACAGGTCTGTATCTTTTTTGAATGGGAACTACTGGTTCCTAGCCTCTCAGTCAGACACACTCCGACTTGCAAGGAAACACTCCAAATTAGACGACTCGGTGCTTTATCAATATCCTACCCCCAGATGACGTCACATGATAGTCCTACATTTTAGAGGGTGGTAAAACTGGGTTTTTCCGGCTTTGGGATGATTTTAACGACCCCAAAACATTAAGAACTGGCCCTAACCCCAACCCCTGACTGCATGCAACCTTTCTACCACCCCCTGAAATATTAGACTGCCCCGTGACCTGTGGATTTCCATTGTTTGGGGTAGGATATTAATAAAGCACCGACGACCTTTTCGATATGCTTGGCGGGGTGGGGGGGGGGGGGGGTCTGTTCCCATTGTCCCCCAGTAGGGCCCCGGAACCCACAATAGCTGCTATTTCTAAATATTGCATATGGAAAGGAAACTGCATATTTTCAGCAAAATTTGTGCGAATAATAGTGCACATTAGTGCGCCAGATATGTAGACTAACTTCCGGCTTCTCCCTGCTCGGCCTGTCTTTGGAGTGCCCATGGACATTTCTGGGAGAAACCCCCAGGGGTGTTGAAGTGGGCTAGCACTCCAGTTTGGGCGGGTGGGGATTGATTGTCCAATATGCGGGAGATTGTACATCTTCAAATAGGTGCTTGTGGAAATCACATCGGGTCAAAAGTAAGTAGAACTGTACTTTTCAGGGTTTGAGCTCATCATCAAGTGCCTTGCTGACTGCGTGAGCGATCATGCCTCTCCACAATCTGTGATCTCCAACAGCCTGTTTCATCAGTTCATGTGTTGAATGACACCTCTCCATGCCATGAGCAAAGGCTGTCAAGAATCTTTTCGCGCTGTCTTTTTATGTCTCTTTTTTTTTCTCCACACAGGTCTTGTTAGCAGTCACATGTTCCAGCTTCCTTTTTCTCATAAACATGGCCACCCCAGGACGGCTAACTCTTCTGATATTATGATAAGTTATTTTCGATCCCTAGTCGGTTTTAAAAAATCTAGGTTGCTCTCTTTGGTTGTCCGGGGATTTCTAAACATTCTTCCGTAAAAACACATATCTGAGGCTAGAAGAAATTGTTTGGCATGTTAACTGTCCAGGATTCACACCTGTACTGTTCGAATTACACTGTCTTTATTCTTTCGACACAACTATTCATATTACTGCTTTAAGAATCGTTATCATAGCACACCGGTAATACCCATAGATGCTCCGTCTCCTGCAGCAAAAGTTTTAAGTTGCAGCTGCTGACTGTTCCAGTAGATCACACATCCTTTCACACCTAAATCTAAATTCTAAACTTCGACCTGTTATTTCATCCAACCATTCAGATGCTGATCACTAACTATTTAATGAATGATTAAACAGCATTGTTGCTTCTAGTAACCAAAGAATTAATATAAAACGTTCTGTGACGTCAATAACTAATGAAGTGATAAAGATAACTATATGACTGTCAGCAACAACAACAAACGGAATGCAGATAACTTTCAGCAACTAAGTAATGTATAGAGAAATAGATAATAGATGAAGAAATGTTGAGTAATTTTCAGTGGCGAATTAAGTAATAACGATAATATTGTGATTTCCGTCTTTTCCAATAGCAAACCTCCCTTTTCTTAGCGTTCACCGGCCAAAAGTTCTGATTGTTCGCCCACTTGTAGACTTTAAACTTGTTTAAGAACTTGAGCTCATCCCATCTACTTGCGTATTTGTATGCAGACTTTTGGTTAAAAACCTCTCTAGTAGATGCACCACGACTTCGAAGAAAACCCCTAATTTTTCGACTCTTACGACATTCTTGTCAAGTGTTGAGTTAATTTGAGGTAAAACTTGACACAACAGCACTTGCGGCATTCCCATGCGTGCTCCGTCCTCATCTTCAGCAGCCAGCGCAGAGTTGCAATGCTGATGGTACCGGTCACAAGCTGGTTATATGTCCGTCTTGCCTTTCCTCTGAGCGTAGTGAGCGGGCCAGACCCTCTGGTTACATCCAGGGGCCTCATTCTCTCCAGGACCATAATGATTTTGTTTCTCTACTGATTTCCGTTGCTTGTTCCCACGGAGCATTGGCCACATCTGCCTTGTCATGTATCCATTCACCACCCAGTGGTGCGGAACCAGCTAATCTTTTTAGTGAGACAGTGAGTATCTCCCCCCCCCCTCCTCCCCCCTTTTTCCCCCTCATGACCCCCCCCGTCATCCGCAGAGACGGGGCACCGTAACCCGCAGAGAGAGAGAGAGAGAGAGAGAGAGAAAGAAAGAGAGAGAGAGAGAGAGAGAGAGAGAGAGAGAGAGAGAGAGAGAAAGAGAGAGAGAGAGAGAGAGAGAGAGAGAGAGAGAGAGAGCGAGAGAGACTAATTAAATGATAACAAGATTGGATAACGGCAGTGATTAAAAAAATAAGTCCGCAAAGATATTACAGGCTGAAAATCCCTCGGCAGTTGGAAATCAGCAAGTGAAGGCACTATTTCACATTAAAAAAGGGTCCAGAAACGAATACAAAAAGCAAAGTTAAGGATCCTTTCCCCGCCTCCAGACGTATGGGGCATACAGGGCTAGACCTCTATTCTATAGACCTCGGTGGGTGATGTGGTCAACATCGCGGCAGCCGCCTTTACTTCTCGTGACTTTATCTGATAGCCATTTAAGACTTGGAGCCAGGATCATACAGAAATAATATTTATGGCATATGTGATAGAGGTATCTTCTTCTTCTTCTTCTTCTTCTTCTTCACGTTCACCAGCTGTACACTCTGGCTGAAAGTTCTGGTTGCTCGTCCACTTCTGAACTGCAGTCCTGCTCCAGAACCTGAGTGTTGCGTGTGCATCAGTTTTACAGATCTCATTCCTTTGAATACAGACTGTTGGTTCCTTGCCTCTCCGGCAGATGCACTCCGACTTCAAAGGAAGCTCCCCAATTAGTCGACTCTTACGACATGCTTTTGGGGAGGCAGTGGGTCTATTCTTGTTTTCCCCACAATGGGGCCCCGGAACCCACACGGGGGTGATAGAGGTATAAACATCGCATAGAAGGCTGTCATAACACGAACTAATAAAATGCGGCTGGAGGTGTCAAGTCACGGAGAAACATAATCACCTATTTGACTGCACGCCGGCACATACAATGGATTAGTCTGACTGAGAGCTTTTGTACACATACACACGGGGCTGCGTGGTCTAGAGGCATGGTGTCCGCCTCGTGTGCTAGAGGTCACGGGTTTAGGCCCAAGTGAAGGCTAGTTTTATTTTACGTGGGCTTCTAATAATTTTCCCCTGGCCTATGGGTAGTAAGACCCGACACCCGTGTGTATTGTTGCGCTCGTAAAAAATCCATTGGCAGCTGGAAATCGAAAAAAGTAGCCTAACGGTGCTGCCCGGGCACAATCTGGAGTTAAAAATCCACCCAAAGTAGTTCAGGATCCTCGCCGGTGCAGCAGAGTTCGTGCACTGCACTGAGATTCTTCGGACTCAGGCTTGCGTCCGAAGTAAAACGGAGTACTTATGGGTTACATCCGTGTGCCACGATGTTGATCCGTTAAAAAAAAAAAAAAAACACATACACATATAATGGGAAAGGGGGAGGGGCGGGTTTGGCTGTTCTTTCACGAGGATGATAACATTAAAAAAAACATTGAACATCTAATGTATCCGTCGTGCCTGAGTAGATAATTCTACTTAAACACGTATATATATATATATATATATATATATATATATATATATATATATATATATATATATATATATATATATATATATATATATATATGTAATGTGGGAGGGAGGGGAGGGGGAGGGGAGGGGGTCTGATTAAGAACTAAACATTTTATAAAATATAGAACATTTAGTGTTTTTATTGTGACCAAATCGATCATAAACTTTTTTTTACACATAAACTGTATGGACAAGGCTGATAAAGAGAACTGAAAATTTCACAAAATATAGCAAATTTAGTGTTCTCATTGTGACCGAATGGATCATTACCTTTCTTATACACATAAACATATTGTGTGGACAAGGCTGAACTGAAAATTCCACTCAAGATAGATCAGGTTTTGTTGAATCATTGTCCATGAATATGCCAACGTTTCTCCTGATCATACATAAGGCAACAAACACATCCAGCGATCTGTAATCAACAAATCAATATTGCCGGCAAGAAATCTACAGCGTTTCTGTATCAGATTACGCTTGCGGCAATTGTAAATGATAGAGAAAGCGCGTGTAACCAAAACCAAGACGTGGAGTAACATGTTAGTTTGGTGCATCACTGGGTAAACTACTTGTTCATTGGCAGGGCGCTGCGAGTTCGGGGCCAACTGTAGAGGCACTACTGAGTAAACAAAGTCTCTTAGTGGCTAAATGGTTAACGTGTGCTTCTCATGCTTGGCTGTGCCGATCTTTACTCCCAATTCGCTTCCAAAATCCTCAGAACGTCCTATCTCTCTGAGGGCATTGACAATGTCGGCGTGATATATGGGGCGGCCATCTTTAATTAATGCAGCACCTGCCAGTCTATCAGTTCTCTCATTATCCACAACGTCTGCATGCCCTGGGACGAATATGAAAGTGACTGCACACACAGGAGAGTTTTGCAACGACTCAAACCACTGTCTGCATAACCAGCCTGCCTCGGCCCGTCGGATCATGCTCAAAGAATCACTCAGCACACACACGTGGGAATAGTCCTGTGATCCCAGCCACATAAAAGCCTGTGTTACCGCCATCACCTCCATCGTCATGCTGCTGGTGGTCATGGAGAAGACACTGCTCGCTTCCTTAACTGTTCTGTCTGAAGAGCGATCTGTAAATGCCCATGTACTTGTGTGAGCTGCGTGCAATAGCGAAGAATAGAACGACATGGCATCAGTTGGTTAAGGGGCCTATTCTCAACTGAGCGATGTTAGGCAGAAGAAGAAGAAACCGAGATTTTTTGTGAGCAGCATTTGGTTATATCTGTGGTCTAGTTTATTTGTGCTGAGTTTCTTGGCTGATATGTGGGTATTTGTGCCTAGGTTGATGGCTTAGTGTTACTATGAGACGTTATTGTCCGTGTGTGGGTACCATTTCTGTATTGTTTTGCCTGCTTTTCTTTTTGGATTTGCATCCTGCGTTCAGGTTGTAATAGGTGTCCATGTTTTTAATTTCTGTGTGGGTGAGAGTCATTTGTGTTGATTGTCCTAGAGGTTGGATTGAATTCCGACTGAAGTCCCCTAATTAGGATTCTACTTGGGGTTTTGTCTCGTGACTCGACTAGTGATTTGTAGCTTCGACGACTTTGTACGACTCGTTCTTCGTAACTGACCACTATGAAGTAGATTTTGTGATGATAGACACAATTTAAAACTTTTTCTTATAAAACAGGACAGAATAAGTTATGTTTCGATTTATCAAGCTTTGTTTGGAACATTTCACGTTTTCGGGCCCAGAAAGAGAGTGACTTCCCTTCACATTCATAAATTGCCGTGTCGCAGGGCCTGTGCTATGTTGCAGGGGTGTCAAGCTTAGTGGTCGGCCAACAACACACAGTATTTGACTACTTGTTGTCATCATCCGGCGATATCGCGTGTCCTGCATTACATGACGTTAGCACTTTTAACGGTTCCGAATCATGCAGAACTAGCCTTAACCTTAACTCCCCTACGCCCAACGAAGGAGTGCAACCTATGTCCTACAAGAGAGTGCAGCCTACGTCCGGTTTTGCATATTTGGTGTTTCCACAAAGGGAGAATACATTTACATTTTGTCCAGAATGATTTTTTTCAAAGAAGGGAGAAAACTATTTTGAGCAAGGGTATTTAAGTTATCATGAGCTATCTCCCGTTGAAAAAGTGTTAAACGTATTATATTCCTCGTCACAGTCTTTAGGATGCTGACGGGCTAAACATACGAAGATTGTTTAAGCTAGCAGGTGCTATTTAAATGACTCGTCTGTCACGCACCTTTTGGGGGAACTAAGCATTATATCTCGAGGGCGACACATTATATTCCAGATGTCAGAGAAGCAAATATTCAAGGAAGGCGCTAAGTGCCATATAACCCTCGCCCGGGGGGAGGGAGGGGGGCAATTTGTTTACAAAGGTGTTATTATTTGACATCTACTATTATTTTTATTTGCCACTCGTTACATTATTATTATTATTATTATCGTTCACCTGTGATCTACCATCTAAGACATTTCCTGTAAAACTAACTTGGCGCCCCCCCCCCCCCCCCCCCCTCGAAACATATTTTGTTCCCTAAGGTAAGCATCGGTACGCAGTACTAGCACCTGTTTTTAAGGTATTTTTAGTGCTACTTTAATGGACCGGCGGGCGTGATGCTGACCATATCACCCACCGAGTGACACAGGTCTATAACATGTAGGTCTAGCCCTATAAGCCCAACATTACTGAAGGTGTGAAAAGGGTCCCTTAATACAATAGACCGTCTATGGTGCGTGCCGACATCTTTGTAGACACTTTCCCCAAACAGGTCACGGGACAGTCTAATATTTAAGGGGGTGGTAGATAGGCGGCATGCAGTCGTGGGACCTAGGCTGCATGCAGTCGTGGGACCTAGGCTGCACTCTCTCGTGGGACGTAGGTGGGTTTGGGTCAGGGCCAGTTCTAGATGTGTTGGGGTCGTTAAAAGAATCAAAAAGGCGGAAACCCAGTCTTACCACCTTCTAAAATGTAGGACTGTCCTGTGACGTCATCTGAGGTAGGATATTAATAAAGCACCGCGAATTTTTATGATTGCTCACCCAGATCATGTAGAATGTCGGCGTTCTTCTCTTCTTGGTTCACGGTATTCTAGGAATTGTCTGTAGCATTTAGGAAAAGGGGAGGTGGGGGGGGGGGTGGTGCTCTCTCTATCAAAGCAGTCAAGCTGTTTCCCTCGCGCTATGGATGTCTTTGGTTCGTATCACGGCGGCGCCGTTTAGTTTGGTAATGCGATTTTTACGGTGATCCATGGGAATCGTGGTTCGCGGGAGGCAGCAAGCTGTTCTGCAAAGAGAGACTGAGCCATCTGGAATTTAAACCCTGTTCAATGAAGTCGATCCTTTTATCTTTACCTTGTAGTATTCTGTTCAAATGCTAATAATATACTTTAAAAAAAAAGAGTGCTTTTGACAGAGGTGTTAGCAACAGCAGCACAAGAACCTTAGGGCTCAGGTAACCCTTCCCCCCACCCAGTAATTTTGTATGGCGTGGGGGGGGGGGGGGGGGGGGGGGGGCTAAAGTTTCCCCCTAACTATTTTTAGTGTATGACTGTTCTCATGTTAAGTATTTATTTACAAATTTGGTATATCATTTAATATAACTGATTTTTCTCGATTTGTTTCCAAGACCATTTACGGCCAAGGATGAAGTTCACCCTCTCCATAGCACACAAACAAGTTAGTTGCGTATCCTTTACAGGACGTTGCAGAACCAACCCCAGCATCTTTTAGCCGTTGTGGTATTTCTAGGAAAATTTTACGTTCATTAGTTTGCCATTGCCCCTTAACTGTCAGCTCTCGGTACTATTGTCGAAACCAAGCAACACAAACCATCTGCAGCAAGGATCTAAACCGGCCCCCAGCATTACGAAGCTCGTTCGCAACCCCTAAGCCACAGACGCTAACTGCACAAAACCTGGGCAGTATTATAGAGACCATATGTTGCCCATGCATCATGATCCTGCATTGTTTACTCAACTGGAAAGGTAACACCGGTACACTTTGAACAAAGAAGGCTACAGAAGCTGCCGGATCAGAAATGCAGTGCTTTACCTGTCCGCCGGTTAGAGATCATTTAATATAATAATCATCACAATTTATTATTTTTGTGCAAGTAAGAAATTTTGATTCTGACCGCTTCACTCACTCAGTGCCCATTGTCTATAAAATATAGGATAGCCCTATATGCCAAATACACATAAAGACGGGAACAAAGGTTCTTTAAATTTTATTTTGAAAACTAAGCAGGCATTAATCCCTTTAAGGCCTCCCAAAATATTTTAGGGGTAGGAGGGGCTCTAAGAACTTAACCCATATTTGCGCAAAAATAATATCAATAATAATTATAACTGCACAATTAAACAAGGCTTGAGTCATCCCCTGCTTCTAGAAAATTATTGGCGGTGGGTTATACCCCCCCCCCCCTTTTTTTTTCCCAACCACCTCGCAACCAATGTATTCTCTGAGATGTAAGCTCTGATTTGTACAGATCCAACTCAATGCTTTAAAACATTCTTCCATGCCGCACTCACCCAGGCTGAATATTTCTGAACCCAAGACTGAATAAGTGAAACTGGACCCTTAGATTTGTTGGTATAGGACAACGCCAAGTGTATACAGTCGATAGCAATACCCGGTAATTTGTTCCAGCGGTAAACAGCTAGAGAGACCATCTATATGTCTGTTCTGTTGTTTTTATGGAAACCTTGGTTCGTGACCAGAACACAAGGCTGCCAGGCATTTCTATGTCATGCTTTCTTTCCCCTTGATCTCAGTTCAAGAGGTATATTTGCATCAGAAACCAGCTCTTACAGCTCAGATATCATGTGTCTTCAGCTATCTCGGGTCCAATCCTGGCGTTTTTTGTCTGTTTCTTTTTTGTTGTTATTGAAGTTAAACACGTAAGTTACCTGGTAATGCTACAGTTACGAACACAAACACACATAAGTAGCTACACACATAATACACATACACACACACACACAGACACCCACACACACACACACAGACAGAAACACACACACACCCACCCACCCATCCATCCATCCATCCATCCATCCATCCAGAAAGACAGACAGACACATATATAGATTCATACAGACATGCATACATCCTCTTTCAGTGTCTGTCTTTCTGTCTGGCTCTCCCCCTCCCCCTTTCGCTCTCTCCCTCTCTCTCTCTCTCTCTCTCTCTCTCTCTCTCTCTCTCTCTCTCTCTCTCTCTCTCTCTCCTACACACATTCTCTGAAAAATTACCCTTTTTGCATGTTTTCTTGTAATATCCCCTGGTTTGTACTCTCACCCACCGCTTGCTCACCTGTCTTCAACCTTTTCCTCCGGTACATCATCCCTGAATTAACTCATACACACCATATATCCCCCAGTTCTGGGAGCTAGTCAGTGAAGAGCATGGGGTCGACCCCACTGGAACTTTCCGTGGAGCCAGCGACCTACAGATAGAAAGGATCAACGTTTATTACAACGAAGCATCAGGTATGATGATGGTTATGTTTGTTGAAGACATTGTCGTGTTTTTGTTTTAATTGTCCTGCAAGATTACATTAGGTAGGATTAATACCTCAACGATGAGAATCAAACAGTACCAGTAACATAAACATCCCTCAACGGATAACACAGTTATACTGGGGCACTCTTTAGGCGAATACCAAACCCGCCATTCTACATTGGGTGCTTTATTAATATCCTTGAGAATCCTTGAATATTAATATTACTGAGAATCGCTGCGTTAACGCCTCGTTAGCCCGACCCGGTGACGTCAGCAGCACGACCCGTCAGCTAGAGCCGGTCGTGGTTCATCACAAAGCAGCGGGTCCTTTCCAGAACGAGCTGTTGTCACAGCATACCTGCAAATCTCTATTTCTCTAGTCAATTGTTCAGCCCTATGTGCTTTCATAGCCACGCATCTTCAGTGTCTTGTATCCACATTCGCGGAGGTGTGCAACAGCCTCGTTTTCCGCAAACTGTACCCTCCATTACCGTTCTCTCCATTCTACCATGACGTTATACAAGGCCAACATACCTGAGCTTTTCAATGCCAGTTGGTGTATCTGCTTCTTCTTCGCTTTCACGGTCTCTAAATTCCGGCAAGATGTGTGGTTGTTCGTCCACCTCTGGACTTAACTCTTGTTTAAGAACCCGAGTGTTGCGTGCACATCTGTTTTACAGATCTGACTTGTTTGTGTCCAGTTTGTTGGTTCCTTGTTTCTCAGGCAGATGAACTCCGACTTCGTAGAAAGCTCCGAATTAGTCGACGCTTACAACATACTTCTTGGGGACGCAGTGACTCTATTCTTGTCTCCACCCCACCCCCCCCCCCCCCCACAACGGGGCTCCGGGACCCACGTGTGGAAATTAGTGTATGAAAGCTGGGTCCTAAAAAATACCTGATTCGCCAGTAACATTTTGATATTATTAAATGTAACTTTGACTTTCCACCGGTTTGAGTACAAAATGCACAGAAAATATTCTGTCAAGCTTGAACTTTCGCTTGCTGCCGAAGATGGGGACAGAGCGCTTGTATCGATTCCTAATTCAACATTGAAATATGTGTGTGTGTGTGTGTGTGTGTGTGTGTGTGCGTGCGTGCGTGCGTGCGTGCGTGCGTGCGTGCGTGCGTGCGTGCGTGTGTGTGTGGTGTGTGTGTGTGTGTGTGTGCGTGTGTGTGCGTTTGCGTGTGTGCGTGTGTGCGTGTGCGCGTGCGCGCGTGCGCGCTTTCCACTAATGTGCAACTGAACAGTCAAACTGCTGACCTTGGCTCTACTTTCAAGGTGGCCGGTTCGTACCGAGGGCTGTGCTAGTGGACCTTGAACCCGGCGTCTTGGACGGTGTCCGCGGGGGCCCCTTTGGGGGCATCTTCAACCCCAGCAACTTCATGTTTGGGAGAGCCGGCTGCAGCAACAACTGGGCAAAAGGTAGCAGCGTATAGTCTGTCTGTCTGCCTGCCTGCCTGTCTTGCCGTAGCAGGGAAGGGTGTCGGCTGTGGAGTGTCTGCATTCTGTAGAAGATCGCAAAATACGCACAAACATGATCAATACTAGTCGGCAAAGGAAGCTTTAGGATCCAACCCATAAAGTGGCGGCAATATTAACAATGCCTTTGGCTTCCATGTTGCGCAAAGCCAAAATGTGCTGCCGTGAAATATAGGAAATGAAAGTGGCCGGCGTGATGTTGCTCACGTGAGCCATCGAGTACCCACTGATCGGGTGGGGGGGCTGAAGCTCCATTTTGAGGAAACAAGAATAGAACGAATGTCCCTTCCTCAATAAGGGTTTGCTGAAATCAGATGTGTTGGGAAGTTACCGCAGCCTTGCTGTAAACCACAACACAGTGTGCCAACAATGCTCTTAATGGCGAGCACAGCAGATGAAAACGTACACTGATTTATGATGGAATTTCGCTTATCTTTGCAACGGTGTCTAGTTTTGATATGTTTGAGAATCACTGGTCTACGCTCAGCGTGTATACGGACATAGGCTGATAGCGGCTGCTGGCTTGCCGTCTGCAACAACAAACACTGGCTTCATAGATTCTATAGTAGGTGGAGTAATTAAAACAACCCATCACGACATGAAAAGGACCTCATGTTGATAGATAACTAGCGCTATCTGCACATTATAACCCCTGATAAGACAGCAGACCTTTATATTAGAATCCAGGCTTGGGGGAGGGGGATGCAGAGTTCCTGGATATTTTAGAGAAAAAGTTGAATATTATTTCGAGAACCGACAGGCATCTTTGTTGATAAAACTTCGCGGGTGACTAAGAATTCATTTATTTGACATTATGCTCAGAAATTTGTGTGAATTTAGGTCAACAGACAAGCAGAGTATATGTTTCTAGTTCCCGGATATTTAGAAGTACTGACACTTAATAAGTAAAATTAATATCATAACTGCAGCCTTTACTTCCCTGAACATATATAGTCTCTATTTTAATTCATATATAAAACAAACTAAAGTGTGTGGTCAATTTCCTGCGGATATTTTAAAAAAATACGGAAGGCTTTATTGAAAACACCAACTGTTCTCTGCATTGGACAGTCACGTAAATGACTAAAATTTGCGAGGGAGAAAGAATGAAATACAGAAATAAAACTACTATGATATGAATAATATTAGCATCATATTAGTGGGAAGAGTAATAGAAGTACTGAAAGCAACAGTAATAGAAATAGTAGTAACAATGACGTCAATAGTGATTTTAATAGGGATTAAAAAAAATACTAATAATAAATAATTTAGACATTACATAGATTTCTAATTCTTCCTATTTGCTCTCCCCATCATTTCCTCAAATGTTGAAGGTCATCTCACAGATGGAGCGGAGTTGGCAGACAGCATCATCGAGTGTACTCGTAGAGAAGCCGAGAGATGCGATTACCTGCAGGGGTTTCAGGTGCGTCTCTTTTCACTTACCGTTTCATGCTTCACTGTGACCCAGGGACGCGGTCACAAAGAAATCATAGAGGGCCCTCATCTTCCTTATAATGTTATAGCGAGGGGGGAGGGGCTCTAGGGCGATGCTTTGTTTACGTGAGATATAATAATTATAATTAAAATTATTTAATTATTATTTTCATTATTTGTATCATTATCATCATTATAATACATTGAAGCCCCCCCCCTCCCCCCCCCCGGGAAAAGTTCCATAATAATATAATGTAGAAAAGTGAATTGTAGAAACACATACTTAGGAAAATAAAACGTCAATAGATGATAGGTGGTGGGAGGGGGGGGAAGGTGGTCTTCTGTAAATTTTCTAGGGTGGGAGGCACATCGGGGACTCAAGGTCCCTCTGCCCCGCAAGCTTCGGCACCAATGGTGTCAACATACTACAACAAGCAGTTTTACATGTTCATTCGATAACTGCGTTCGAACAAACGCCCGACCGATGCGCAACATACGCGGGCGCACACATAACAAGCAGGCATATGCCATTAAAACAGACGAGACATATTTTATCATTTATAAAGCACGAAAAAAAAAAAAAAATTAAAGAAGAGGAAAGAAAACAGGACACACTATACAACAGAAACGTCAGAATGCTTCAGGTACACCGAGATTCGAATTTGATGTCTCCAAATTATGAAAATTCACAGGGCCAATTAGCGTTCAGGCCTGAAAATCTGGGGTTCAAATCTACACCACGTAGGAATTTTTGCAAAATAGACTTTGGCTCCCAAATTGACCATATCTTAAATTATTACCGCCTAGTATACCGGGCAAAATATTTTGAAAATGGGCAAAGGTTCCAAACAGCATATCACAAACATTAAATATAGACGGTCGTCAATTTTTGGTTATGTTATGGGGAAAGGGAAACTGGAACATGTTGTGAATACTGGAAGATGTGTGGTAAAAGAGCTAGAGGAAAACAATGTGAGAAGATTCTTAATAGTCTTTAGTCATGGCATGGAGTGATGTCAGCACATGAACATGCTGTTCAAGATCGCAGAGTGTGTGGAGAAGTATGATCGCCCACGCCAGTCGGCAAGGCGCTTGATGAGGATGAATGTCCTAGAACGTATCGACGGCCGGCGTGATGTGATCACCTACCGAGCACAGATTAATCGGTGCCTACATGAGCCTAGCTTTATATGCTCCAGGCAACACCAGCTTTAAAAAAGTTCTTTTGCTTTATATCTAACGGACGAACTAACAAGTTCTGAGCTGATAAAGCCATATTATTGCCAATGTTTAGACGTGAAGATTTTGCAGCAGCGGTGCTATATTAATATCGTACCCCAAACAGGGGAAATCCACAGGTCACGGGACAGTCTAATATTTCAGGGGGTTGTAGATGGGCTGCATGCAGTCGTGGGGCCTAGGCTGCACTCTCTCGTGGTACGTAGGTGGGTTGGGTTAGGATCAGTTCTAGATGTTTTGGAGTCGTTAACAGCATCAGAAAGCCGGGAAACCCAATCTTACCACCCTCTAAAATGTAGGACTGTCCTGGGACGTCATCTGTGGTAGGATATTAAATAAGCACCTCAGCAGCCTCTTTGGTTAGGTTAGTTGCGTGTCCTTTACAGACGTTGCAGAACCAACCCCAACAGCCACTGGCTGTTGTGTGGTTTTTCTTATCAAATTTACGTCCAGTAGTTTGTCATTTCTTTCTGGACGGTCGACTTTCTTAATACCACTGTCGAAACCAACGCAAGGTGCATGGCCCGAAGCTGGGATCGAATCCGGCATCCCAGCATTACGAAGCGTTCGCATCGACTTAGCCACAGAGCCGACAGCCTCTTTGGTAGCTGGTGTAAAAGAAGAATCCGTGACCTGCTCATAAACACAAAAGAATACATGTCTTGAATTTCAATTTCGCCGTTTACAAAAAGGCGACTCTGTACAGACGTATTTTCTGTGGCACTCGGAATGCATTACAAAATAAATCTTCGGAGTTCCATGTTGCGTCAGTTTAGTTAATGAGCTGTCTTTCAGTGACATGCCGTGAGAACAACAGAGCAGAAATCCATTCCGACTGTGTTCGTTCTATTTCCTGGCTTCGGAAAATGTAAAGTTAATTTCCGCATTCTGTTTAGTTTTTGCTTTCCTTTCTTTTTTTTCAAAAATTGCTAGAGGATTCGACTGGCACATGGGAGCGACATGGTGCAGCTATCGCGTAGGTTGTGGGTTTAAACCCGCACTGAGTGGGATTTTATTCTTTCAAAAATGACTTTAGCTCCTAGGTGGACCCAATAAATAAAAGGTGTCAAGTAAAGTCATGGGAAGTAGGATTATACGAAAATGTTTTGTTTATTGCCCCACCCTGGCTTTTGCCAGGGGCCGCAATATAGGCAGGCCATAAATATGGCCAATTATCTGAATGCGGTTTCTGGGACCTCTCCACGGCGATCCTCATCCACATGGTGGCACTTGGTGTCATCGGGTGTTTATCTCTTGTGTGATGTCCTAGTGGGGTAGAAAGTCAGTCAGTCAGTCATGGGAAGTAAAGGCAACCAGCGTGTTGACCACCTTACCCACGCGTGTTGATTTTTCTATAAAATAAAGGTTTAGCTCTATATATCCAATATTCTTAAGGATATGGAATAGTGTTCTAAAATATCAGATGCGTATATTCGGTTACTTTGGTCTCTTTGTTAACATTTGACATGAACTAGCAGGTACCGTGAAAAAGAAATAAAGAAGAAGAAGAAGAAGAAGAAGAAGAAGAAGAAGAAGAAGAAGAAGAAGAAGAAGAAGAAGAAGAAGAAGAAGAAGAAGAAGAAGAAGAAGAAGAAGAAGAAGAAGAAGAAGAAGAAGAAGAAGAAGAAGAAGAAGAAGAAGAAGAAGAAGAAGAAGAAGAAGAAGAAGTAGAAAAAGAACAAGAAGAAGAAGAAGAAGAACTAGGATGGGGATGGGTAGATTACTGTAAAATAGAAAAGAGGCAATACAATAAGGAGAAGTAAAAAAAAATAAGTTGATACGTTTCGGCGTTGGTAATTATGTCTGCTCCTAGTCTTTTGTCTCGTGTACGCCCATCATTATTGATACAGTTGCTCGACCATTCTCTACTGACAGATAACACATTCTCTAGGAGGAGGAACCGGTGGTGGGCTAGGGTGTCTACTGCTGCTGAAGCTGAGGGATGAGTTCGCTGACCGCATGTTCTGCTCCTTTGCCGTGCTGCCCTCACCAAAGGTTCGTCCGTTGTCAGGCTTACTGTTTCCCCAATGTTGATTCCGAGTCCTATTTAGGTGGGCGGGACGGGGAGGGGGGGGGGGGGACGTCTAATTAAGGGTTTGCTAAAGTCGTGTGTAAAGAAAAGATGATGGCTGTGTATAGGACACAAGCTGAGAAAGCCTGAGAATATTATTACTAGAATTTTTTGCACTGGATCCCACAGGGACATAGAAATAAAAAAAAAGACCAAAAACAAACGAACATAGAAGGGAGCTATAGAAGTTAAAAAGATTGGGGGGACAGGCGGAGAGCTGCATGCGATATCGAAGGATAAAACGACCTGATGTGAATTGGTTGAGTGTCTATGCTCCATTGGGGGTTAGAAAGGCAGGAAAAAAAATCAGATGTGTTCGACCAAAATATGCAGATATTACGTCCCATCTGTAAGCGACAGTAGAATGTGCCAACCGCCCCTTTAACCGCGAATGCAGAAGATTCGTTTAGTTATAAATAATAACCTGAAAACTCCCATGTGTATTCGGGGAGCCCCAGGCCGGAGGAAAAGATAATAAGAAGAACTCCACACGGAAGCATTCACAGCAGGGGTCCATCTGTCATCAGCAGAGATCCTTCGTCGACAATTGTGTCGTCCCATTACTTCCCTAAACAATCTAAAAAAGTAGGCAGACCTGGATCATGAAGCTAGGCCCCGATCTTCCATGCTGCACTTCATGTGACTCGATAGGGACAAGACGATATGGTCACTTTGCAAAAGAGATCAGTTGACTACCTTCAGGACCAGAGTGACAAGCTAATGGTTAGTTCCTCGGACAATTGTTAGACTTTGGCAGATAATCACCGGCAGACATTTATCAGACACTTTGGATTTTAAGGGATAAGAAGTTCATTTCCACTAGGGACTCGGACCAATCTACCGAGGCCCATCCCCAACGACGTTCCGTTGGGCGCAGAGCCAGCTCGAAGCTCTTTCGGCAGCTTGCGCCTACCTCGACAGCGAAGATTTTTACTATGTACGCTTCGTCTCTCCTAAGACCGGCCACGAGCTCACCCTATTTTTCGAGCTTTTACAGGCGAAATTCCTCCATCCGCGACTCGTCCGACACGGTCAGCTCTTAGGCCGGTCTTCCGAATTAACTGGGTACCTCTCGAAATCAGGCCAGCGGACAGCCGGTAACCAGTCGCTCGCATAGTCAAGTATTGATGGAGAGTATGCGACCATGTTGATTTTACATTTATAAATTTGCGCAGCCTTGAGGAAACGCATGGGGATGACGGTAGGACTCGTCCTCGGGTGAGTCCTCGTCCTCATCAGGCAATATTCTCAGAGACAAAGGAGTAGATCGTAGCAAAGCTTCATTGTGGAGACCTCAAACATTTATTACATTATTATTGACTTAAACAAGGCTTATGCCTCCCTGAGCTCACCAGTAAATATTTGTTAATTGGATGTATCCCCTTTTCTATGTTCGCCACTCATCTCCTTTTGTTTTTCTTGTGTCTACGCCACAGATCTGTTTTGCATGATTTCACAAATCTTTATTTAGTTTATCGTTGTCCTTTTGTGCTTCATGCTACTAGGATTTCTAGCTGCAAAGTTATGTCATCATTCGTGGTTGCACATTATTGTGAATTCCATTGGTTCTACTTCAGGTTAACTTTTTTTTTAACCATCCAAATTAGAATTCTTTGCTGGCTGTTGAAAATGAGATTGGGAATCGTATGGAATGTTCCGCATACTGTCATGTCGGCTGTTTACTCAACTCAAGTCACTGATATTTAAAAAAAAATTAAATTGTTGATGTTAAATATAATGTAGACCGCTGAAGGTGATTTCCGATGTGGCGAATTTCTGTTCTGAAGAACAATGTCTTTATCCCCGTTGATTTTTCTTGCTTGAACTTTTATTGGGAAAAAAGGAATTTCTGAAAAGAAAAAAATATTTCTTAGGTCACCGGTTGAGTTCTCCTTATCAGGTTTGCACTGTATTTGTGTGAAGTTCTTGCCCCCATCGCTGGGCAATTTCACTTCCACTTAGCTTACCCAGAAGCAGTGTTGTTTTCTTTGCTGTACGAGGTCTCCAGCTCCTAACAAAGTGCGCAATTCAAGAAGTATCATGTCTGTCTGTCAGTCTGTCCGTCCGTCCGTCCGTCCGTCCGTCTGTCTGTCTGTCTGTCTGTCTGTCTGTCTGTCTGTCTGTCTGTCTGTCTGTCTGTCTGTCTGTCTGTCTGTCTGTCTGTCTGTCTGTCTGTCTGTCTGTCTGTCTGTCTGTCTGTCTGTCTCCTTTTCTCTCAACTCGTAACGATAGTACGTCTCTGAAAAAGCATTATCCAAGCCCCCTATCTGTGTCTGTCTGTCTGTCTGTCTGTCTGTCTGTCTGTCTGTCTGTCTGTCTGTCTGTCTCGCCTGTCAGAAGCGTCCTCATTTACATCACCAACTGACAACCTCTCTGCGACAGGTATCCGACGTTGTGGTGGAGCCCTACAACGCCATCCTGTCCCTGAACGTGCTGGCGGATGCCGCCAACCACGTCTATGTGCTGGACAACGAGGCTCTCTATGACATCTGTTTTCGGACACTGAAACTGGCAGCCCCCACTTATGGGGATCTCAACCATCTCATCTCCTTCGTCATGTCTGGCGTTACGACTAGCTTCAGGTGACCGTCTTCCTTTGTAGGAAATGAAATGTTTCTCAAGATTGTTTGTTTGTTTGTTTGTTTTAGTATCCAGAAGCCATGAGTTGTTAACCCTTAGGCTCGGTATTATGGATTTCGCAACATTTTGGCCTTGATTCCATTGTAAATACAGTAAATCTGGGAGAAATGTGGCTTTTCTGCCTACCCCCGGGAGTGAACCCGGACCACAAGGAGTTCGTCACCCGGTCACCGCGCAATCCGGTCTAGCCAACTACACTAGAGAGCCGGGCGTTTTTCAAGATTAACTCCTGCATATTTTTGTTTCATTAACAAAGGATTTTGTCTTTTAAATGTGGCGCCGTGTGTAGTGGATAGATGTTCGCCTGTGGAACCGAAGGTCGTCAGTTCAGGTCCTGACGAAACTATGCCCCCCCCCCCCCCCCCATCCCACTTCCACCATCTAAACATAAAATTACCCTGGCTCTCAAGTCGACCCAGCCTTAAATGAGTACCAAGTAAAGTCTTGGGAAGTAAAGGTGAAGTAAAAACTCACAGGGTGTCGATTGGTCATTAAAATGTACGTCTAGCCCTACACGCCCAGCACGAATGAAGGCTTGAAAAAGATAACTTTTTATGTCTCCTAACTGTTGTTGTCCCAAACCTTTAGTAAAGGTTGACGTTGTCCTATAGCAGACATTACTGTTTCTGTGGGACATGACTGTGGTTTCCTGTGGGTGTTATTAATGGATGTAAAAGTAGATTCTCTCTGTGAATTTGTCAGCTCTGTGGCTAAGTCGATGCGAACGCTTCGTAATGCCGGGATGCCGGGTTCGATCCCAGCTGGGGGCCATGCGCCTTGCGTTGGTTTCGACAGTGGTATCAAGAAAGCCGACCGTTCGGTAGCAATGGCAAACGACTGGACGTAAATTTGCCTAGAAAAACCACACAACAGCCGGGAGCTCTTGGGGTTGGTTCTGCAACATCCTATAAAGGATACGCAACTAACCTAACCTCTGTGAATTTTAATTCTATACCTGGGCTAGACAAACATGGCCGGCTCGACGAAACTGGCCCGCCGAGTAATTTTCACTGGGCGGCGAGGCTGATGTAAAGTTACTACATAATCTGTTTCGTGAACTCACAAAATAGCTGAACATTAGTAACCCCTCTAATTTTTCATACCAACTCTGTGCTACCAGTACCAGACTTGGACATTATCAAAGACTAACCTACATAAACTTAAACACCTGTGAAATGAGATGCCTGAGAAAAGCCACTACTTAACTATCTGAGACAAGGTTAGAAATGATATTATCAGACAGACTGTAGGAACAATACAATGCAGTCAAGTCATTGAGAATCAGAGGATCGAATGGTTTGGTCATCTAGTAAGAATGCAGCCAGAACAACTACCAACGCAGGCGCTACACACGAACAGATCTGGTGTGAAATCAAGAGGCCTCCGTAGGAGGATATGGACTGATAACATTAAAGAGCTTCTACACCGAAACGGAATGACAGTAGTCATTCCTGCCCATCAAGCAAATTGATCGCAAACTGTTCTTCCCCACAACGCTTAACGATAGAAGTGGAAATTGATGTTGATGTTAATTAACAATGGATATTTTTTCTATACAATGCTTGACCCGACTGGTAATTCTAAATTTGGTCTGCCGATCAAAGTAACGAAATGGCTAACGAAACATTACGACTTGGACATTGTGCTGTTTCAACTGCACATTACCGCACAATAGTTGGCAGAGGGGTGGGGTTATCAGGGTTCTTTTCTGTTTAGCGACCACATCACGCGTGATTTAGAGAAATTCCCTTATTAAAGGGGGATTAGGGTTAGTGTTAAATGAATGTGTTAACCACCACACCCCCCCCCCCCAATAATATGGGATTTTCCTAAATCACGCTAGATGTAGTTGCTAAACAGAAAAGAACCGTTATCAGCTGTCAACGAGCACGACCTAGAAAAAAATTAATTGATCGTGATGAGTCTAAAGTTATAACGACGCGCTGTTTTATATATTAAAATAATAATAAAAAAAATAATATTTTGTACTGTTCAGTTTTAACCCGCTTCGTAGTTTATGCCTCTTTTGCTTTTTTCGCTAAGACATTATACATTTTTTTTTTTGGGCGGCAGATTCCCGGGTCAGTTAAATGGCGATCTCAGAAAACTGGCCGTCAACATGATTCCCTTCCCGAGACTGCATTTTTTCATGCCTGGGTTTGTTCCGCTGATGTCCAGAGGAAACCAGGCTTACAGAGCAATGACGGTTGCAGACCTGACCCAACAGATGTGGGATCCCAAAAACATGATGTGTGCAGCCGACCCACGCCACGGCCGGTATTTGACAGCAGCCGCTGTGTTCAGGGGTCTACTTTCTACCAAAGTAAGTAAGAAAGAAAGGCCCTTCCTACGTCCTTGACACATCGGACACATAGAACCCGACTCATCGTTTAATAGGCAGATAGGCACTGGGTGGGCGACAGACTCAAAAATCAAGCTAGAAGCGGTAAATCATACGTTGGTCACACCCCCCCCCCCCCCCCATCCCCATTCTACACACCGGTACATACTAGCTCACCTCTGATTTCATCCTTGCGACACCCGACCTTCACTTAAGGTCACGGAAATGTTCCCTAATGCCGCTCAAATAATGTGTTAGTTAGTTAGTTAGTTAGTTAGTTAGTTAGTTAGTTAGTTAGTTATCCTCATTGCACTCCGGACATGTCCATAGGTGCTCAGATCCTCCCCTCAGTATGAACCCCAACGTCCTATGGCAAATAGTACCAGTTCTATGTTGATTAACAAGTCTTCTGGCGTTTCTGGTGTGCGTCTCGTTTTTTGCTGTACCGATCTTAATTCCCAAGTCTGCCATTCTGGCGAGTGATGTTAATTCACTGCCACCAAAGTCCTCTATCCTTCCCATTTCTCTGAGAGCATTGATAATATCAGCATGATCCATAGGCTGACCGTCGGTAGTGATAGCGGATCCAGCCAACCTGTCAGCTCTTTCATTACCATCGACTCCTGCGTGTCCCGGAACAAAAATAAAGGTGACTCCACGCACAGTGGACTTCTGTAATGATTCAAGCCATTGTCTTCGCGCTGAACCTGCCTGAACCCTCCGGATCATACTCATTGAATCACTGAGTATACACTCGCGGGTATATTTTTGTGTTTCAAGCCAGGCAAGCGCTTGCGTCACTGCCATCACCTCCATCGTCATGCTGCTGGTTGTCATGGAGAAGGCGCCGTTGGCTTCTTTGACTGTTCTGCCCACTGAGCGTGCTGTAAATGCCCATGCTCTTCTTCTTTGGCGTATAACGGATCCGTCTGTATAGATTATTGCATCTGCTTCGTCCGAATTTTCACCGATGAGAGCGTTGACCTCTGCATTAACAGCAACAGGATTCTCTTCTCTACGTCGCCTGTTGAGTGTGACAATACAGGAAAATGTACAAATAAACGCCTGAGGCACAGGTATCCATTCTGCACCAGGTATGATGTCGGTTAGGCTGCATATTTGCCTTTAACATCTTCTGCGCGACCTAGCCACGATTTCCCCCTCTTCAGTCTGTCGCCCTTTTCACTAAAAAGCGCTTGATGCAGTGGGTGTTTCTTATCAGCACATATTTTGAGATATGCCCGAGCCCTCCACATCCTGATCCTTTGGTTCATTGTTGGAAAGTCAAGTACCTCATTGCTCCACAGGATGTGTCTCTTGTAAATCCCAAAATAATGCGCATGGCTTCATTTTGCACCTTTTCGAGTCGTTCAATCTGGGTAGCACTGACAGTGAGGATGGCCAGAGCGTATTCAATGGGGGAAAGGACCAGACCGTAGAATAGAAGTATTAGTAGTCTTTGCTCTATATTGGAAGCAGCCATAATCCTCATTGCAGATAGACCTTTGCGTGCCTTTGTTATTACATGGTCAACGTGTTCCCTGAATGACAAGCTGCGATCGAACCTCACCCCGAGAAACGCCATAACATTGGTTCTGATCAATACACTATCACGCATTTTCACTTCTGGTAAGTCCGACTTGACAATGTGATTGTTCAAAGAGAACCATGACACTGATGCCTTCGAAGGATTGACATATGCATTGAGTTCTTTGTGTATAGTGCTGGCGATCTCCTGTCTATCACGCCCTCGTCGATAAATCAAAATGTCATCAGCAAATGACAAAGTCCTTCCCTTTCCATTCAACTGCTGCTCAGTGATCATCACTGTATAAACGTTGAATAAGACTGGTGATAGCTGTGATCCCTGTGGCAAGCCTGGACATATCGTTTGCGGTTCTGAGGACCAGCTACCACATCTTAGTACAATCTTTCTCTGGAACAGGACCGCAGCAATCCAGCGGATCAGAATAGGATTAACTTCTAGTTTAAGCAGTAATTGCATTAAATAATCATATGGTACTTTATTGTAGGCATCTTCTAAGTCCAACACTGCCGCACATGTCTCTTCTTTAATCTGAAATCCCTCGTACACATCGTAGGCGAAAACTGCAGCATTGAACCATGTCTCTTTATTTAACCTGTATCCTCCAAGTGTTGATGGCAACTTATCATGTAGTTCCAAGTAGGTGGTCAATCTTTGTGCGACAATTTTTTCCAAAAGTTTGCCAACAGTATTCTGCATCGAGATGATTCTGTAGCCGCAGATCTTTGAGTGGTCTTTGTTAATGTGTTCTATATTTCAATATTCCAGCGCTTCTAACAGTACAAAAACATTTAGAAACTGTCTAACACACAACTCCCATAGAGAGTGCTGCAACCTATGTCACAGGCAGTCTCTTTCTCGGAATAAAAAGGTAAATGTAAGACAACAACGTAGCACCAAACCCATAACCTCAGCCACGTTAGACTACTTGAAAAATATGTGTCAATGGAATGTGAGCTATTTCCCGTCGAGAGACTTACCGTTTTTTTTTTTTTTTTTAAATTTAGACGCTTTTAATTTTCGAAGTATTTATGGCCACACAATTTAAGCTAGGTAGAATGTCGGCGTCTTTGACTTGGGCGTTGCGAACGCGCTTCGTAATGCCTGTTGTACACTTAATTTGTTGTACACTTTGTTGTAGTACACTGTAATTTCAAGAACCAAGTATTTAGGCCTAGGGTGCCTATTCTAGTACTCCACTGGATATCTCCTTGATGGATGTGCTACAGTGTAGTCCTGCATACTATAACTGGCCCATTTGGCCCAGCATCATCTAACACAGTTGCTATCTTTACAAGTCAACAATAACGCTTGTGACAGGCCACATAAACTTTAATGGCATTAAAGTTACACGTCACAAGATGATGATGATTATTCAATAAAACGTACGATAATAACTCCCTATTATCTACTCTGAGAATATAAAAGAATTACACTCTTTTCTCAATGGACTCCTGCCATTATAATAAAATAAAATAGACATTAAACTGTCTCCCGTGTAAGTACGGTTATTAAATTAAAACCTCACAAAGAGGGAACGTCTGCTTTCGAACAAGGGAAATATCTTGACTGCCGAAATCCATTTGTGTTCTGCAGGAGCCTTTGTGTTAATCGCCCAGCCTTCAATAGCTGTATCTCCAGGTAAAACCCGACCCGTGGC
>CAJHNH020000541.1:131036-260622 GCA_905116865.2 Candidula unifasciata | reverse complement strand
CAAAACTGTTTTCACATGAATTTTCAATTGCAGACGAGACAAAGAAAGATCGAGCATTTCCAATGTTAGACAAAACAAAAAGTTTTGGTACTGTTCATTTACAGGACCCCCCGATTGAATGGGATATATCTGGGAAACCCCATTCCAGTCCACAATTCTGGGGGTGTTTATGACATGACTTGTTCCGTGTTCACACAAAGTGCAAAAAGGTGTGCTTGTGCACCGGGTGGAAAAACCTGGAAAGAAGCCAGATTTCTTCACAAACTGTTTGTGACAAAAGTTGTGGGCAAATTTGAAGCTGGTGTGTTTAGGCAGGAAAAGTACAATGACATATGAGAAGAAGGAAGGGGTGTGTAAAACAAACAGTGTGCTAGCTTCAACAAAACAGTCTTGCAGCATCTATACACCTCCAGACATAGGCTTCAGGAAACGGACAATGACATACGAGAAGAGGAAGGGTGTGTACAACTAGTGTGCTAGCTACACGAAACAGTCAGCAGCATCTCTACACCTCCAGGCATCTGCTGCAGGAAACGGACAATGACATATGAGAAGAGGAAGGGTGTGTACAACCAGTGTGCTAGCTACACGAAACAGCAGCATCTCTACACCTCTAGGCATCTGTTCCAGGAAACGGACAATGACGTATGAGAAGAGGAAGGGTGTGTACAACCAGTGTGCTAGCTACACGAAACAGTCAGCAGCATCTCTACACCTCCAGACATCTGCTCCAGGAAACTGATCACTCTTTGGATGTATGCTCTAATGCTTTAATTTGGATTCTTAAATACTATTCCAATAGTTTAATCACTAATTTAATGTGGTTTAAAAAAAAAAAAATGATAATGTCATAATGTGGAAAAAAATTAATTAATGTCAAAAACGCTAAAACGCTGATTAGATGATACAAACAGTGGGATAAAAAAATGTGTTTCCAGGTAGAAAAGGCAAGCCTTCCATTTTTCATTATCTCCTCGACTCCCGTATAAAATACACAGGATATCTTGAAGGGGCTACAAAATGCTTCTCAGTTAATCCTACAATCTTGAAATCAACAGCATCTCTGCTGACGACTTGTGAGACGACAGCCGCTGATAAATAACGTCGCTGCCATGTTCCCATCTTGAGTTTATTAATTGCCCAGTTTGTTGTTTTATAATGACCGCTTTGACAATTTAGCTCCAAGGGTTTCCCCAACAATATTTACCATACATATTTATTTTACATTGAACCATTATATGAGACTGGGTCGATCTAGAGACCCCCACCCCACCCCACCTGGTAACTAAAGTCCATTCACACACCCACCAACCCAACAACACTTTACAAGTGACATAGATTAAAATATGATTATTGTATTTACGCAGTCATCGTGACAACCCCCACCCCCACCCCATTTTTATTTCTGCTCTTGTTTGCCACTAAATTTCCTGGAAAGAGGTTACAGTTGGGTAAATACCCATTTTCTCCTTACACAAATCCCAGGAAAAAACAAAACACACACTGACAGGCACCCCCCTCCCGCCTCCCAAGAATGGTGACATAAAAAGAAAAAGAAAAAACTCAGACTGCTAATGCTGACGTCATAAACGCTGACAACAACACAAGACATAACACACCTAGAATAGTGGACTGGAGTTTTCTGGATTTCCCATGTTTGGATTAATCTAACTGAATTGTACGAAAAGTTCATGCATAAATGCTTTCCATCGGAATAATTTCCTACCAGTGGGGCAAGAAATAAAGACTTGTATGATAGATTAAGGCTACATTTATAGCATAGATTTCTAATGTGAGTTCCAAACAAAACCAGCCCATTTGCCGTTTAACAAATATACCATAAAAGACCACCGATTAAGGGTATGCTAAAATCGGAAGTGTTGGTCCTACAGGTGAATATATTGTAGCCTTGCAGCAAACCACAACACAGCAAGCCAAATACCCTTTTGAAGGTGAAGGCAGGAGAAGAAAATGTCATAGGTTAGGCTAGGTTTATTGTAGTGTTATATATTCTAAAGAAGATGACTAGTCCATATTGTTGCATTAGCACATTTTCTTTAGTTCATAGTCACCTCTGATTTTATATTTGCATGACTGCACATATTTATCTTGAGGTTGACACATATAAGGCACATAATGCAACGGTCTCACACTGTTCACATATGCCCTCTTATATATTTATTGTAACACTAACCACTGCTCTTGTTGTCTTTTATGGTAAGTAAAGGACCCTTTATAGGGCACACACTGAGAAAACAGGAGAACAGCATAACCAGAATGTCTTTGCATTGGAACCCACTGGGGCATAGGAATAGAGGAAGGCCAAAAAACACATGGAGAAGAGAGCTGGAGAATGAAGTTAGAAAGATTGGGAGGACATGGGGAGAGCTCCATGTAATGGCGAATGATAGAACGACTTGGCGGGAGTTGGTTGAGGGCCTATGCTCCATTGGGGAAAAGAAAGGCAGAAGAAGAAGAAGAAGAAAGGACCCTTTTTCTGACATTGGGCACATGATACTAGCCTCATATTTTTATTGACCAATCAACAATCTGTCAATGAAGGAGTCAGCATCATACTAAGTGCCTTTACTTGTTGTGACATTTCCTGGTAGCCATTTTAGGCCGGGTTAACCTAGGAGCCAAAATCAGTTCTTATTTTCTGAACTAAAAATATTCAGACTGTCAGGCATCGTCTAGCCACAACGCTATTACCGCTCTAGATGGCTGTTTTGGATGAAACAATTGTGTGTGTGTATGTGTGCGTGCGTGCGTGTATGTGTATATAAAAATAATACAAAATTTAGCATGGACGCTACACATAAGCAAGACCAGTTTGTGTGGGCATTTGTGTGTGTGGGCACGCCCACACTTTTTAGTCAGTTATGAAAGTTTGGTGGCTGTTTTATTATTAGAACATTCAGTAGGGATGAGATAAACTGAATTATTGTTGTCTTCATCAAGTGCATACACACCCTAATCAACTAACCACACGCACACATAAATAAAAAACAAAAATAATATATTTTACTGCTAACACTTATTGAACTGATCACCATTTCAGTAATTACTTGTTTAGTCTATCACTGCTGGCACTTCTTCGACCAGTGACAGCTGAAACCTATCCAGCTGATCACAGTTGACACTTATTCAACCAATTCTTCTTCTTTCTTTCGTTCGCCTGAAATAAGTTGTCTGTATCAGAAATTTTATCTCTTGTATAAATTTCACTGTCGTTGTTAGTTCATTCAATGGTCCATAGAGTTTACGTTATTCAACAAATCACAGCTGACACTTATTCAAGCAGTCACAGCTGAAACTCATTCGAGCGGGTCACATTTGAAACTTATTTGACCAGTTGCAGCAGTCACTTACTTATTCAACCAGTCATAGTTATCACTTATTCAACCAGTCATAGTTATCACATATTCAACCAGTCACAGCTGTTGCTTACTTATTCAACCAGTCATAGTTATCACTTATTCAGCCAGTCACAGCTGTCGCTTACTTATTCAACCAGTCACAGCTGTCGCTTACTTATTCAACCAGTCATAGTTATCACTTATTCAACCAGTCATAGTTATCACTTATTCAACCAGTCATAGTTATCACTTATTCAACCAGTCATAGTTATCACTTATTCAACTAGTCATAGTTATCACTTATTCAACCAGTCATAGTTATCACTTATTTAACCAGTCATGGTTATCACTTATTCAACCAGTCATAGTTATCACTTATTCAACCAGTCATAGTTATCACTTATTCAACCACAGTCATAGTTATCACTTATTCAACCAGTGACAGCTGACATTTATTTACCAGCCCCACTTGACACTTATTCAGCCAAAACATGCTTTCTTAGATTTTTCCTGAACATTGTTTGCTGTCCTTGTAGATACCAACAGTGGTAACAGTTATATCTGGTTGCTTAGTAAACATGTTATCTGTTTCAGGTTTCCTTGCATGCTTGGCCCTGTTCCTCCTATTCAGTGATGGTGCACATTTGGTCTGCGACTTCATAAGTTTTGTGTACCCAGCATGTGTTTTGTATGTATTTAGACAACTTGCATTATGTATGGTTAGATATAATATTATGTTCTTAGCTGTCTTGCTTGTTTTATATAATGATACGATTTTTGTCTCCTTTGCCATTATGAGCTATTCTATTGATTAGTGGTTTAAAAAAAAAAAAAAAAATTGTTTCTCTCGGATTGCAATCTGAAAGATTGACACCAGTGACTCAAATAGGATATCAAGAAAATTATGGTGAATGGCTTAAGACAGTGGCTTGGAGGAATATCATCAGTGGAATAGATCCAGAACACCAAAGACCAAGATCTGTGGAGATGCATGAATGCCTATGCCAGTGGTCAAGGCACTTGATGATGATGATGATATAATATAATAAATAATAATAAAAATAATATGCAGTAGGAGCAAATAATCATAGAATCCCATTTAACAGTATAAAACAGTTGTACTGGGGTACTCTACAGTTACGAAGTAAAAATTCTGTCCATTTAGGTGCGTGATTAAGTAGCAGCTAACAAGTTTCAGAAACCTTGGCTGTTTGTGCAAAACTAAAGCACAAAAATCTACTCATTGAAGAGTTGTGTGTAGCATCATTTATCATTATGCTATCTAGAGATAGCAGAGGTTAAGCTTTTGATAAGAATCTTGGGAATATAATGGAAATGTAAATAAGCTATGGTGAGTGAGAGCTGCATGTTCTGAATGATCACTTTTCAAAACTAGCTGTTGCTGCTGCTTCTTCTTTTGCTTCTTTTTCTTCCTCATTTTCTTCTTCCTCCTCCTCCTCCTCTGGTTACTTCATCAAAGTTTTAGGGAAGAGTATCTTTTGTGTGCACTTTCTGATGTGTTGTATAAGTTGGTCTTCATTTCTTTGAGACTGTTCTTGATGCTTTCATTGCATCCTTTGCATGGTCCTTCCCTAGTTCTGTGGTTATTATTGTATGTCTTTGGCATGGCTCTCTGGGGCACTGGGTACCACAGCATTCTCGTCTGATGACCAAACCTGTCTGTTGCTTTTTAATGAATTGTACGACTGCTTTCATGTAAACGGAAGAATATCATGAAATGACAGGCGAATACCGCAGTTTTCCTGGAGAGATTTACGTGTTTTTCTTAAACTTTTCTTAGTCGCAGCACTTTTTTTTCAATTAAAATGTTTCCACGACGCCCTAAACTTAAGTAAAAGTATGACAATTCATATGTAAGAGAGGAAAAAAGTCTGTATCTTTGAATATTTTGCGGCGCCCCTGGGAAGAGGTCGAGGCGCAGCACACAGTTTGGGAATCACTTGGTTAGATAAATTAGATATAGATATGATAATTTGCTGACATGCTCTGAGACAGAATGAACTTGAAAACCTGGTGACACCTAGTGCGACTGATGGACAGAGAGCAAGATGATAGTGGTGATTTGCTGGGAAAAAAAAAAAATAAAAATCTTGTTTAACCAGCATCCTTGAATGGGGAGCTTGAAGTTGTGTGCGGCATATAAAATGGCTTAGCATTGCACGCACCACCAAGAGCCCTGAAAAGGACTCCTGCAGGGTGGATGCAATCAAAGGAGATCAGAAACAAACTACTGTCTCGATCGGCGACAAAGTCATCTACTGGCGAAACAATGGATAACACAGTCACCGATGTGAAGAGAGCAAGAGGAAGACAAAGAGATAAATACTTGAATGGCTTGAGGAGAGGGGGGTGGTTACCATAGACCTGCTCCATGATTCTGGTGAACGTAAGAGATATCAGATTACGACTGCATGATATTGAACAGAAAAGGTGCATTAGGAAAAAATCTATAGATTTATGGATTTAAAAAAACTAGCAAGAAAGGCAGGGGAGGATAGATCAGTATGTGGAAAGCTTAAACAGCTGGGAATCTAAAAAAAAACCCATTAGTTTCGACCTGTTTACGAGATATATAGTTAATGCTGTTAGCTGTGTTCACGCCTGCACTAAAATTTACGAGGTCAGGATATGAATATATTAGGTAAAAATATAATTAAGATGGGGTGGGCTGTTCTTTCAAAGGAAGTGGGTTGTAAAGCCAAGTTGACATCATAGTTTGCCCATAAGCCTCGATGTTAGAGGTCACAGGATGAATCACCGGATTCATTTTTTTTTTAGGTTCCAGAAATGTATTTTGTTTAATGCCTCAGTGTTCATGTTTATTTATTGCTCTATTTATATATCCTCATATGTTTTTGAGAAAAATTTCTGCATATGCATACATAAAATAAAAGAAATACAATTGGTTAATGACCTATATAATCTATGTTTAAAAAATCAAAAGATTTGTTGAGAATACTCATGGGGTCATGACCTAGCTTTTTTTAGTATTACAGGAGCAAAAGGGTTACAAAATCATTAGGGACACTAACCTGCCATAGTAAGTAAGGTCAATGACCTTTTTCAGGCCCTTGGCACTTTGTGCCTGTGGTAAGTTTAAAAATGATCTGGCACCCAGCCTCATATTTGTATAGATCAATCGCCCACATCAACATTATGATCTGGCACCTAGCCTCATATTTGTATAGATCAATCGCCCACATCAACATTATGATCTGGCACCAGGCCTCATATTTGTATAGATCAGTCGCCCACATCAACATTATGATCAGGCACCAGGCCTCATATTTGTATAGATCAGTCGCCCACATCAACATTATGATCAGGCACCAGGCCTCATATTTGTATAGATCAGTCGCCCACATCAACAGTATGATCTGGCACCAGGCCTCATATTTGTATAGATCAATTGCCCACATCAACAGTATGATCTGGCACCAGGCCTCATATTTGTATAGATCAGTCGCCCACATCAACAGTATGATCTGGCACCAGGCCTCATATTTGTATAGATCAATCGCCCACATCAACATTATGATCTTTCATTTAGTTCTAGACAATAATTATATAGACCAGCTTCACGTGATAGGTGAACATCATATTTGCTGCCTTTTATTTCCTAGCCTGTACCTATTTTAGGCTAGGTCAACCTAGAAGGTCAGTTTTGAACAAATCTGCCTCTATGGGGATGTGAACCCTGGTCCTTCAGGTCAGTGGGCAAATGAATAACCTACCATGCTTAATGTAAAAGGCACCTAGAATGGTTTTACTTGAGACTAGTGGTGTCATCCTTTAGAAAACTTCCATCTAAACAATTCAGACAGTCATTAGTTTGTCGTCTAGTCATGGTTTCAGCTTTATAGCCAAGGGTTTACTCTATTATTGCTGTCTTTTTGTGCCAGCTAAAATCTCAGAAAATGCTAATTGCCGCGTCATATGAAAAGTAAAATAAGCAGTTATTCCGACAAGACTAGCAACAAACACACACTTTGAATACAAAAAGGCAACAGCAAGATTGTCAGCACCAGCTATCAGTTACTAGAATTGCAATTCAAAGACAACAGCAGCCATGAACAGCAACACCAGCCTGTGCATGCATTCAGTATTGCATAGGGCATGCTGTCAGATTGGTGGCAACTGGTCACTTTTTAAATAAGCAGTCCATAAAACAAAATGTTGCAGACATTGGAAAAAAGAACTCAACTCAGTAGTTGGGTAATGTTAAAAAAAAAGGAAAATGTGTCAGAAAACTAAACAGAGCACCACAACACTCCATGGCTTTAACAGCCCGCCTGCTTATCCGCCAAATTGGACTTGAAGTTCACCTAACCAGACATGAGGTCTGCAAAGGGTTTAGCATAAGTTGGCTGAAGGCCTATGTTTTTTGAGTGATAACAGACATAAAAAGATTATTAATATGCCTGAATAAGCTATGTAATGGAAAGTCATCGAGTTTTTGCAAATTTTTTTTTTTATTCACCCTCAAATCAATAGTTGGCACATTGTGTTGTGGTTTACATTTAGGCTGCAATATCTGCACCTTTTGGGCGAGCACATCCAGTTTCAGCAAGATTGTAATTGTTCACTTTTCACATGATTATTAATGGGCAGAGCAGTGGGTCTTTTCTTCCACTCTACCCTCCCCTTTTTCCCTTAAAAAAAATCTTCAGAATCCACATAGGGAGTCTTTGCACTCATTATCTTTAAATATTTATCCTCAGCGTATGGGCGATTGAACAAGGCCATGCACATATAAATTACAGAAAATGGTTAACTTACTGGGTGATCTTCAACACTTTTCCTTTTCTTGAATATTTTTTGCTGAACCTCGAGTCTTCAACATGGAGAATTTACTGGCTTTGGAAGGTAATAGTACAGTCTGTTGTATATTCCATTTAATTTTTTGTTATCATGCTGTAATAATTCAAAATATTGAAAATAGGAATATGTGTATACCTTATTCATTCATTGTCCTCTTGTGCCATTATATGATACTAGTGGTTGCCCAGACATTTATTTCTTTACTTCTCTTAAATTATGTACCACATAACTCAAAACAATATCATAGAAGGATAGAACAACAAACAAAGCAGTCTTCATCATGACAGATGAAAGTTGTAAACTCATTAGAACTCGAGACTCGAGAACTTAGTAACAACTGCCAAGATTGATGGAAATAGAGCAAGAGGAAAGCAAAGCCATAAGTATCAGGATGGCTGAGCCTGATGGATGGGGGGATACAAAAACATTGAACTGATCAGTGATTCTGGTGATCATTTGAGGTGGCAAAACATGACAGCCTACGCTTACCAGCAAGGCACATGATGATGACGATGATAACTAAGACTTTAAAAAAAAGGACCCTTTTCATGTCAGTGGTGCATCAGGTATATGATGCAAGACCCATATAGGTATAGCTCAATTGGCTCTTGATGGGTAATGTGCTCCACATGACACCAGCAAAATACAAAGTTTAGTGGTAAATAACTGAAACTTGTCATTGTGTTATCCATACCACAACATTCAGCTCAAGAATGGAGCCGGTCACTGTAGCCTTCCCCTGGTTAGAGAACATGACACACACACAAACACGCACACACGCAAGCACACACCCACCCACCCACACACACGCCCACACCCACCCACCCACACACACGCCCACACACACACATCGTGAATGTCACCACTGCACCTTGATGAGCAACATTTTTTATGCCATTCTAACAGAAACTAATCCTGGATAACTCTTATAGCTTATAAAAGAGTCACAACCAATGATGATGGGCAGTTTAGGCCGGGCATAAAGTTCCTCTGTCTACAGCACAAAACCTGGGAAGAATTGTAGAGGCCACGTGTTGCCTGAGCAGCATGATTCCTCTTTGCCTTGTTTACTCCAAAGGAAAGCTAATAACAGCTATATTTAGAACAAAGCATGCTGCCAAAGTGCCAGATCAGAAGAGCAGTGCTGTGTCTATCCACCTTGTGAATCGGCTGGTAAGGAAGACACTGCAGTGACATACTTTGAGAAAAGGGGCCATCCAGTCAGTCTATCAGAAGAGAACAGAATTAGGCCATTGATGACCACCACTTACTTGACCAGTGTGGACAGGTCATAAAACACTTATAATTATACAATTACAATTATATGCACAAACTACATCTGAGTAGTTCATTACCGTGCCCATGTGGGTTGTGTGCACAAACTGCAGAACATGTCCTACAAGACTGTCCCTTGTACAGTCCATTTAGAAGAGCATACTGACTCAGTGAGTTAAAATCATAATCAAAATTGTATGGAGCTAAAGAGAACCAAAACAAATAAAAAATGCCAATTTTCATCACAAGAATTCATCTGCGGTGCAAAATCAAGGAGGCAACTGCAAGAAGAAGTAGTTTGGGTGGCCACTTTCCTTCATTGTTATCCTTCCTTCCCAAATTTCAGAAAAATCTGGGTAAACCAGGAAACCATATTTATGATGATAATCTTCTTCTTCTTCTTCTTCGCGTTCACCAGCTGTAAGCTGGAAATTTCTGGTTGTTCGTCCACTTCTGGTCTGCAGTCCTGTTCCAGAGCCTGAGTGTTGCGTGTGCATCCGTTTGACAGATCTGACTCATTTGTATGCAAACTGCTGGTTCCTTGCCTCTCAGGCAGATGCACTCCGACTTCGAAGGAAGCTCCCAATTAGTCGACTCTTACAACATGCGATAATAATAATTGTTACTACTGTATTAATATGCATTGTTGTGCTTTGTTTGTACATATTTGTGTTTATAAATGGTTCCCCAGTGCGCAGTGATCATCATGTGTTTTCTACATCTGCCCGAAAATGTATACGTTCTTCTGATCAAACCATTCCTTGAAAACTACCAGGTTCCGATTGATAATCTGCTGACGTCTGCAGCTCAATCTGCTGATAATGGTAGGCTGACAATGGTAGAAAGTGTTATCTTTGTTGACATGAATCCTGTTTCTTTAAGTTTTACTTCATGGTTTGCTAATTTGACTTCTGTATATGTGGATATATTATTTTGTTTTAATACTATATGTCTCTAAAACTGGTGAGATGAGGGAACTAGATGTAATGCAGATCAAACAAACATATCTTTTAAAGATTGGGTCCCAGGAAACCATTTTGGCGAAGAAAGAATAGACCCACTGCCCCCATAATGAGCATCTCGTAGAAGGCAACTAGTTAGGTGTGGTTCCTTTCAAGTCGGAGTGTAACTGTCTGAGAGGCAAGGGACCAACAGTCTGCATACAAATGAGGTAGATCTGTAAAATGGATGCGCATGCAAAACTCAAGTTCTGGACCAAGACCAAAGTCCAGAAATGGATAGACAGCCAGAATTTTTCACCAAAATTTACAACCGGTGAATGCTTAGAAGAAGAATAAGAAGAACCAAGAATTTTGGGAAAATGCAAAAATGTGTTCTGTCTTCAATAAAAATGTTGTGCCCTGTCCACATTGGAGATTGACTGCAGTGGATATATGCATCCAGTACTGCCTTTAATAATATTACATGATGAGATCCCAATCTCTTCCATGTTACTACCCTCATACTACAGTCTGACAGCCATGAAAACGGTGCTGTCTGAGCTTGATTAAAGTATTAGATGTTGCTGTCTATGATTGAAAAAATATTGACGGTAAATTCCTGGGGCAATGAAAAAGTGGAATTAAATAGCATATAAATGCAAGGGCATTTTACCTCTGTCTCTCCGTGAATAATTAAGTTAGCCAAAATAGGCTGTTTTTAACATATGTTCCTTCAGTGAGATTCTTTCATCAGGTGGAGGTAACCTGTTCAAATCTTTTGTGTGGTCACTTTAAATTTGTGTGTTGTCTACATTGTTCTACCAGTATTCTCTATCTATTTTTTTCTACCTCTTTGAAGGACGATTAATATTTAATTTATTTGTCATGCCATTTCAGCGTCCTCAAGGGCTCACCGATAATTGCTGTTTCCGTGTGTGTGAATATGGGAATTAATAATATAGAATTGTGACACAGTTCGTTATTAGGTTGTGGGTAATGTAAAATGAATGTTTAGTGACCCCTGGAGGACTGTTTCAGAAAGACAGCTGCAACTGATAATCACTTGTACCTTCTCAACCTGCCTACAAAAATTATGCCTGTCATAGCTTTGGTGAAAGGTTTAGATATATTGAGCACACTCTGAGACAAAGTGAGCAGAGAATTACAAAACAAGCACTGTAATGGGAAACAAGCGGTCTTTAAAAAAAATAGGACCTGTAAGGGAAACATTAAGAAAAACATTACGAGAGATTAAAAATGCTAGGCTGAACTCCATGTCAGAAATTGAAAGATTTGCATGAAATAGAGCGGAGTGGAGGAAGCAAATGTGAGCCCTCTGTGACATTTAGCGGCACATAAAGGATGATGATGATGTCATAGCGGCGCAATAATTTAGTTGTTTAAAATAATAATACCAGCTAGCCTCTGAAAAAACCTAAGACCATGTAATAAATTCTGGCATACAATCTTGGGTGTATGAAAAGATCCAGAAACGTTGAGCACAATGCCACTATTATTATGGGCCAGCCCAGCCTCAAAATGGGTATCAGAAAATATTTTGTGAAGTAAAGGCAGCCAGTGTGATATTAGACCATCAGCCCTCAAGTGTTTGTTAATATAAAAATAGGGAGCTGCATCATATACCCAGGACATATCTTGGTGTAAAAAGAAGCCCTTTACTTTCTTTACCCAGTGTCCCGTCCAGTACATTTCATGGCATTAAAATTGATTGTTAGCTTTACTTTATTTTATTTATAAACTCTTATTGATGAAAGTTCATTGCTTCTTTATCTGTCCTAGGTCGATCTAAATAAGGTCATCTTCATCGTCATCATCATAAACCACTTCTGCTGTTAAGTTTCTTTGGAAAGAATAATTTTCAATCCAGTGCACGCTGACTGCCAATGACTATTGTCATGCCATGAAGGCGTAGAGTGTCTTTAAGGTTGTCAGTCCATATTTTTGTGGCTGTCTTCTTGCTCCTGTAGCTGATCTTTTGAGATGTAGTGCTTGTGATGGTATTTGATCTTGCTGCATTCTAACGAGATGGCTAAACCACTTGATCTGCTCTTTATCGAGGAATCTATTACAAGGTGTGTACATAATATAAGGATAGGTGATTCCAAAACAAATTGCAGCCTTGAAATGGTTCTTCCAAACTGACACCATATTGTAAGTTTCTTACTTAATTATAGCCCCTTCACCCTGCAATCATTGGGCGCGGGTGGGGGGGGGGGGAATAGCCCGGACTTCCCTTTAAAAAAAATCCTTTAAAAACATTTTACACAGGTCACTAATCACTTTCTTTACACATTTTATTTATTTACAATTAGAATTTATTTTTTAGAAATATATGAAGGGGGGTAATCAGTGAAAATGAATGGAGCAGAGAATTAAATGGAGTATGTTTCCCTAGGTCTAAAAATTTATTGGGCGACTCATAGCATGATCTAGTCACAATGCGTTAAGGTTAAAGGCAAATTGCGGCATCATAATTTCTTAAAAAGCCTTTCTTTTTCACAGTAAGCCCCTCGCCTTCCTCACCCAATGCTATTTTTAGTTTATGTTTATTGGACATATCAACATCATGGCACATCATGGTAACTCATAAGTGCTCTGTTTTACTTCTAACTCAAGCCTAAGTCTAAAAATTCTTATTGCAGTGCACGAACTCCATTGCAACGGTGAAGATCGTGAAATACTTTGGGTAGAATTTATCTCCAAATTTTGCCCAGGCAGTGCCGTTAGGCTACTCTTTTCATTTTCCAACCGCCAAGGGATTTTTTACATGAGCAACAATACACACAGGCGTCCAATCGTTCTACCCAGAGACCAGGGGAAATTACTAGAAGTCGACATGAAAAAATTCCAGTCTTCACCAGGGCTTGAACTTGGGACTCCAGCACTCCAGGTGAACACCCTACCCAGAGACTACTCAGCCCTCAGCTATTTTATATCATGCCCTCATGAACACTGTACGGTGCAGACAAAACCAGTACTGTTAACTAGGCTTGTTTGGGGATATGCCAGTGCAGCAGTGCTGGCTTAATTGTTAATTCCTGGATATGTAATGAATGGCGCTATGATCACCGTCTCTTGGTGAAGGGTTAACAATTTTACCAAAAGGATAATACTGTAGCATTTAGTGAACATTCTTTCTGACTGTGTTGCCATTGCTTTGGGCTGAAGTCAAAGTCTGTGTGTTACTCATTTGTGGTTGTTGGTGTTGCATTGCATAATATTGATTTTTAAGACTCAAGGATGGTGTGTGACTGTTGAGAGAGTGACTGAAATGTTAACATGATTGTTAATCATCTCTGTCACTTCAGATAGATTCATGAGCATATTTCCTATGGAATATTCTGCCCCATATTGAGCTTTTATTTTCTCCTTGTGGGTTCTGGGGCCCCATTGTGGCTCCTCAACAAGCATGTCGTAGGAGTTGACTGATTGGAGGCTTCCTTTGAAGTCAGACTACATCTGCCTAAATGGCAAGAAACATCACACTGCCCACAAATAAGCCAGTAAAATGGATGTTCACGCAAAACCTGGGCCCTGGCAGAAAACCAAAAACCAAATGGGAGCAGCCAGAACCTTCCACTGGAGCTTACAGTTGGTGAACAAGGAAGAATAATAAGGAGAGCTTTCATTTTCTCTAATTTGTAAAATTAACAAAATTTTTAAAAAATACAATTTTATTTGTAGGAACGCCAATTTTTGTGCTGATATTTTGTGCCTGTGTGTGGGGATTTAGGTCTCTCTGCAATGGACTTGGCTTCCTGTATCCAGCTTACATGTCGTAAGTGCTGCCAGTTTATACTTCACAGTCACACTGTTCATGATGGGTTAAACTTTTGAGCCCTAGAAACCTTTGCAGCATATTCCACTAGTGGCTCTCAACCTCCCGAATATAGCGACCCTTAAATACAGTTCCTGTGGCCACCCCAAACCATACTATTATTTTCGTTGCTACTTCATAAATTCAATGAATATGTATTTTCCGATGGTCTTTGGCGACCCCTGAGAAAGGGTCATTTGACCCACAAAAGGGTCGCGACCCACAGGTTGAGAACAGCTGCACTAGAGGAAGCGGAACCACAGTAAAAACTCTTGAGTGCACTATGTTAAAACATGGAGTTTTCCCCACATTGTAACGCTTGTTGAGTTTTTAAAGAAAAATCAGTAATTTTCAACAACAGGTAGAAATAGTCAGCCACCTGTAAAATGCATCCATCTGAGAAGGCTAACCCAGTCAAAAAAAGGCCTGCAGAAGTCAGATGTATTGGCTGAAAGGGGCAAGTATAGAAACCATGCTGCAAACGGGCACAGCACAGCTACATCTGTACATCATGCAGAAGAATAAATACAGCCATGAATGACAAAATTAACTTTTGTGGCTAGATAGAACTTGAGCATTTAATGCTAAACTTACATTATTATAAACCAAACAGCACTCCACAAAGGATATAAATTCCAACCACATACAGATCGATAATATTAATATCAAATGAATGGAAACATGTAAGTACTTGGGTACAAACTTCAACTACTCCAACATGTTAAGAAAAGAAATACAGTCTTGAATACAATCTGGGAAAAAAGTATACTTTGCCTTTCAACATCTGCCAAAGTCTCTATCTTGCAACACCAAAATAAAATATATAAAACCATGATAAGACCAGTCGTTTTATATGGCTCTGAAACTTGGAGCACAATCAACAGAGATAGAACCTTATTAAAATTTTTCTAAAACAGTCTTAGACGAATCTTTGGATCCATGGAAGATGCAAACAACAGAGAATGGAGAGTGAGAAGCAACAATGAAATTCCTAATTTGTTTAAATCACCATTGATCTCTGGTATCACGAGAGCTAATAGACTGAAATGGCTGGAGCATATAGAGAGGATGTCAGATGATTAAGAGGCAAAAAGTCTATACACAAGGGAGCTGAATGATGGTAGACCACGAGGCAGACAACAAAGACGATGGAGCTATAATGTCCAGACAGACATGCAAACATTTGGTTCACCTACTGGAAAAAGAAGGCCGACCAGAGAGATGAGTGCAGGCGGGTGGTATCTGCAGCAGCGAACCTTAAGGGCTTGGAATGCTGAAGAAGAAGAAAAAACAGCACTCTATGGGTGATGACGACATTATGCCTGCTGCCTTTGCTTTTTAGGACTTTACTTGGTACCCATTTTGGGCTGGAAGCCAAGATCATGTGAGAAAAAACAAATTTAGACCGCAGCTTGAACCAAGATCCTTTAGTTGCTTTACCACTGTGACTCACTGTTATATAAAAGAATGTGTAAAATAACATTTCATTTTGGTGAAGCCCATCACAGTTTCCAGCCACACTTAAACATCAGGACTTACTAGCAGTTAAAGCTGGGTTTATAGTGCAAGTTGTGTGTGTGTTTATAGCAGTTGTTGTAGAGACCCTGAAATAGTGTGATCAACAACTTGATTTGTATTGACTGGCATTCAAAGGTCCTTTGTAGAACTTCGCTCTTATCACGGTCTGCCTGAAAGAAACCTGGTCTCTCGCCAGCTCTCCTGCCTCATATACTTTTTATATTCAAGGAGTCACTTTTATCCTGTGCCCATTCGTTTTTGGCTTCCATAATGAGTTTCTTGGGATAAGAATGTAGTAGTTTCACCTTGCTTTGGAGGACACAGTAGGCACATATAAAAAAAAAAAAAGCTTTAGCCCAGCATACTAAGCAGCTGGTCAAGTCGTTAAGAACCCTGGACACTCATCTATTAGACCAAGGTTCAGAACCTCGATAAAATCATGGATTTCCTTCTGTTGGGGGGTACAAATAATATTCTACCCTGCACAGTCCATGGTGACTGCACTAGCCATACTTCCCTAAAGCCTCAGGTTCAAACACTTCCTCCCTACATAGCAAAAGTGGTAAACACAGCCAGTAATTTGCTGTTTTGGTTTGGCATTTACCATTTAATATGTAAGGTTAGTAACCTAAGCTTTTGAATGTTTACATTACACATCTTTTAAAACTTTCGATGGTTGGAAATTCATAAAGGGATTGGCCTTTCAAGCAGCTGATTTATCTTTCATGTAATATTTGTATTTTACATAGTCTTTTATGTATTGGGGCTTCCTTCTAAGTTGTAGTACATTTGCGTGAGAGGCAAGGAACCACTATCATGCAAATGAGTCTGATCTGTGAAATGGATTTGCATGCAACATTCAGGGTCTGAAAAAATGACTATAGAGTTAAGTTTAGAAGTGGATGAACAACCAGAACTTTCCCACCTCAGTTTGTAGTCGGTGAATGCGCCCAGAGTGCGCTCGGAAGACAACATCCGACAGTCCCTAACTAACAGAGGAGTGGAATGGAACAAAGCCAGAAAGAAAACTGCTGATAGAGACGTCTAGCGATCTCTCTGGCAAACCTCTATACCCCAAGGTAGAAAAGGATCAACTAAGTAAGTAAGTAAGTAAGAATGCGCAGAAGCAGAAGAATGTAATGGGGTAATCTTGTACAGCATTTAAAACGGATTGTGGCTTCTTTGTACTGCCAGCATGGTGACTCTTTTGAGCGGACCGGAGATGGACAAAATGTACTGGCTGACATTTTGGGTGGTCTACAGCAGCTACAACATTGTGGATTATATTCTTGGTGGCCTTCCATTGTACTATCTGACAAAGGTAAGACATAATTTATTGATGTGCACTCTCTACCAGCTTTTCGGTTAACCTTTTCACCCAGTGGAGCTGAAAAACTGACAATTCCAGTTGGGTCCATTTCCCTTGAATGTCACTTTTCTGACTTGCCTATGGAGACCTGTTTATGAGATTATTAGTAATGCTATTGGCTAAGTTTACGCCTGTGCAAGTGTTAAAGAGATCAAAATATGAATACATTAATAAACAGTAGCATTTGGGGGTGGGGGGGGGGGGGGGTGGAAAAAAAGTAGGGGGGGTGTTCTTCCAACCAAATGGCTTTTAACAAAATTGAAAGTTGACGTTAGATCTTCTCATAAACCTCAGTGGTAGAGGTTATGACATGTTTAAGGCCCTGGGGGATGTTTTTCATTTAATGCTTCACGCAGTTAGTGTTTATTGAATATCCCTGTTATATATCTTTTTGTTTTTCAAAATTAATTGTAAAATGTTGTTAAATACATAAAAAAAAAATTCTTAGTAACCTTTGTAAAAATTGGCCAGTATTTCCAAGCATACATGATGGATTAAGTTCCATTGAACTTTTCTTTTTCTGTTTGTCTTGTTTGTAAATTGTTATCTCATCTACTGCCATTTGTTGTCAGTATAAAACTGGAAATAAAAAAAAAATATATGCCATCTCCCTAATGAAGGGTGACTACAGTGTACTAATAGCTGTCTTAGGGAATATTACATGGTAATGTCCCAATTTCTTCCACTATGTGACTCTCGTCTGATTGTCTGAAAACTGTGAAAGCAGTTTTTTTAATAAACAATCTACTGTGGAAATGTAACCCCACTACTCAAGGATTATGGCATAGAACTCTTCAACATTGATGTTTTTTTGGCTTAGAGGTTGTGAATGCATTTTCATAGTCCTATCATACTACAGGGGTTTGAAGTCAGCTGCAGGCAGTTCAACAGCAGACCTCTTTTGTTGACGTTGACAGAGGTGTGAGCGCTATACCATTTAGAAAGCAGTTGTGGCCCAGTAAAATCACAACACTAAATAAATGGTGCACTTTGTTTGCGATGTTCTTAAAGCATTTCCAGCTTCATCATTCTGAGCCCTTGAGATTGCAAATATCAACCAGCTTCCATTCAACTTTTTGATTGGCCTTCTCTTTCCAGTTGGCAACTCCAGGTAGTTGTATGTGTGCATGTATATTATCTCTCCGCAGTCTTCTTGGTCTGCCTCGTGGTCTGCTCTTGATTAACTCTTTTGTGTGCACAGCTTGTGTCTCTCTGTTATCTGCCATTCTCTCTATATGCCCATTGATTTATGCCCATCTGCACAGATGGTTCTGTATTGAAAGGGAAGAGAAGTGCCTAGGGTTTGAGAGCGATAGCCAGTGGAAAATGCAGGACTGCCTGGCATGTGATACTAGAACATCTCTAGCATGAGAATGGAGGTGGAAGCGGTCACTGCAGCTTGCCAGTGGCTAGAGAACAAGATACATACACATGTCATAATTTTAACAGACTCTGAAAGCATGCTGAAAAAAGGTGATTTTAAGACTGCTTTGAGCAAAGTGGCAAGCTTCAGTTGCAAGGTCATGGGAAACGAGCATATTTTGGATCTTTTCTCCAGGCTATGCCGGCGTAGTGAGAAATGAAGAGACAGACAGATTGGCTGGATCTGCACCACTGGATGGTGAATTGATACATGACAAGGCAGATGTTATCAGAGCCCTTTGTAAACATGCAGAAAAGTCAGAAGAGATTCTAGATTATTATGGGCTAGAGAGTATGATGCACCTGGGTGTGACCAGTAGGTTTGGCCGGCACACTACACTCAGAAGAAAGGCAATGCATTCAGACTACCACTGGCACCATTAGTATTGGAACTGCGCTGGCTGCTGAGATTGAGGATGAAGCACTTATGGGAATGCCCCGAGTGTTGTGATGTCAGTTCTTGACTCAACTCAACTCTATATGCCCCAGCCATTCTAGTCTGTTATTTCTCATTATACCAGCAAATTAGAGCTGTTTCAGAATTTTTGACCTGGAAGTAATTTGCAACTAACCAGATATGCAGCTAGCTTTTGAAAATCTTTAACAGTCAAATCTCATCGCTAACAATGCAGTTTTCTCTCATGAATTATGTTGCAAGTAAAAATTGAGTCTGTTCTGTTTTCTCCAACAGTTCCTTCTTCTTGGAATCTATATGCTGGAGCCACAAATTCAGAAGGAGATTTACATCCTTGGGCAGAAACTCATCCTGAAACATAAGCCACTGAGTCGTGCTTACAGAGTAATCAAACACTTTGTCCAGGCTTTTCTGACTTCTCACCCTGCCTCTAATGTGGCCAGAGTTCACCAGATGGAGCGTCCGTCATCAGGCACTACTTATGTTTGGAATCTTGCTGCAAGCAGGAATAAGAATACTGCAGTTAAAGGTAGCAGTGCCTGTCTGTGATATCGAGAGATAGTAACTTATATCTGTTATATGTAGAGGTAGCAATGTCTTCTGCTGTATGTGGATGTGCTCCCAACTCCCAGGGGCCAGGTTGGATCCCAGCTGCTGGCAGTTTGACAGAGTAGCTGTACATTGAAAGGCATAAAGATTAATTCACCAGCGGGGGGAAAGGGTGAGGAGTGGTGAATACAGGTTCTGTAAGATGTTCAACACTGACTTAGGAGGAAATCAAGTTGCAACTGGTACTGTTAGCATGTCAGATCTTCATTGGCTGCTAATAAAGAGGATGGAGCACACATGGGAATGTCCCGAATGCAGTGCTGTCAACTCTTGATTCTTTCCTTCATTCACTCCAACAGTGCTGCTTGCACAAAATATAAACCAAACTTTTGTATCTTCTGTTTTTAGAATACATTGAACGTCACGTGTGCCTTGTCATTTTGTCATGGTCACTTTTAACTTATAAAACCATAATTTTTTTGTGTCATAATTACTAATTCACACAAGAGTGGAGAATTCAAGGAAGTAACCTCATATAGAGGTGGTGACATCTGTTACATGCAGAGGCAGCAGAATGTCTTATATCTAGAGGTTTCACCATTTATCTCTTACATTTAAGCATATCGGTATCTGCCTGTTGAGTATTAGAGGTTTACCATATATAACTGTTTGTATTATCCTCTTAACAATTGGTTTAAACAGTTTCACAAGCACTCACTGTCATAAAAAGTTGGCTTTCACAACCAACCTTTCTCCCTTCTCATCAATGGTCAAGATTCACTAGCTTCAATCTGTTTGTGGTTTATGGGGCCCCCAGTCGGGGGGAGGGGGAAATAGACCTAACTGCCCCTCAGCAAGTGTATCCTAAAAGTCGACTAATTAATAGTCTGCTGAAATCACTGTATTGGACCAAAAAGGCTTGAGTTTTCGCAGCCCTGCTGTAGTTAAAGACAGTTCAACATGCTAGCTGCTATGTTAAGGGTATATGCAGATGCAGAAGAACTAACTGCAGCATGTTGCTTATTTTTCTAGACATTGAAAGACATAAACTACTCATATAACAGACATATCAAATCTTCAAAGGTCAGCAAGCAGTTGTGGATCCATCAGAGATTACCCTTCAGATGTCAAGTCCTCTGGTACAGGCTGTGATGGAACTTAATGTGGAAGTGGATTTGATCAAAAAGGCAATAACACAGAAACTTGCCCAAGAGGGTATGACACTAAGATGTATTGTCAAGTTACTAGTCTGTGCACAGTTGTTAGAAGTATGATGTTTGTACACATAAAAAAAAAAATATAAATAATGCAGACAGAGACAGTTTATGGCCTGGCATATTATGCTACATATCAGGGGCATTACTAGTTTGACAGTAATGTACCTGATGAGATGCAGTAAAATATTTGAGGTGATAAATGATGTCTTTATTATTTTAGTTAGCAATGAAAATACACTGTTTAATTAATTATTTGTTTAAATTAACCATTTTTACCCAGACAAATTTAGTGTGAATTTTACCAAATGCAGTTTCTACTTACTCACATACTTTGAGTACCTTAGCTCTATAAATGACAGCAGTTTTTAGAACTGTTTAAAAAGTCAAGAGGAGGCAGACCACAGCAGTACAAAGGTAAACGGCATATAAATTATATGGAACAGCAAATGATCAAAAGTAAACAGTTTGATAGCATGCCACTTTCCTTCGGCAAAGGCAGATTTGCATCTTGGACCATTTCACAGTCACCACAGAGGGAAACCTGGGCTTTAGAACTTGTATGGTACAGAAATATTTTAATATGCCAAGTATCAGTTTATATATAAATATATATATATCAGTATATATTTTCATTGTCCTGTACGGAATGTTTTCATTGTCCAGTACAGAATGTTCTCATTGTCCTGTACAGAATGTTTTCATTGTTTTCATTGTCCTGCACCGAATGTTTTCATTATCCTGTACTGAATGTTTTCATTGTCCTGCACCGAATGTTTTCATTATCCTGTACTGAATGTTTTCATTGTCCTGCACCGAATGTTTTTATTGTCCTGAACTGAATGTTTTCATTGTTTTAATTGTCCTGCACCGAATGTTTTTATTGTCCTGAACTGAATGTTTTCATTGTTTTCATTGTCCTGCACCAAATGTTTTCATTGTCCTGCACTAAATGTTTTATTTGTCCTGCCCCGAATGTTTTCATTGTCCTGTACTGAAAGTTTTCATTGTCTTGTACTGAATGTTTTTATTGTCCTGGACTTGGTGTTTTCATTGTCCTGGACTTAATATTTTCATTGTCCTTCTGTGCTTGTATATGTCACATGGGCCCACAGTCTGTTTCTCCATTCCATTCTGTCCTGTGCAATCATGAGTGGAACAAGTCCAGCACTTTTGGTTTCTGATAAAAGTTTTTGCCATTTGGGTTTCTTTTGGAAGTCCTAATTTCTGCAATCCTTCTATTTCTCATTTCTGTGGCTTTTTGGTGATTCTCTGTTTGTCTCTTCCCGTACAGCGCTGTCTTCTCTGTTCTCTGTCTTATCACTATTGATACAATCGGCTGCTCAGACATGACTCGTAACTCTTCACTCCTCTTGAATTCATCCCATTTTACATAATTTTCCTCAGGCATTTGTTTTCACATGGATGTATCTCTCCTTCTTATCTTTAGTGGTTCCCCAGATTTTACTGGCATATGTTAAAATTGAAATAACATTAGACTGAAAATAAAGTAACATGATTCTAAAACTATATAATGAATAGTTCCAGATGTTGTTCAAGCTTTTAAAAGTTGCTGATGCCTTCTTGCAGATGAGTGTCATAATTTCTTTCCTTGTGTTTCCTAGACTATCGACATTACTATCTAAATAAGTAAATTGAGCTGTATCTGTAATTTTTTTTTTGACTCCAGTGTTATATCTGATTGTTACTGGTGTCTTCTGTATAATTGTCTTTTCGTAACTTACTTACAGTCCAGATTTTGATGCTTTTCTACTGAAGTGTATCAGATTTATTACATTGTTTGACTAGGGCCCGGCCAGAACTTCACAAGCGTAGAAGCTCTACTGGAAGCTGTATTTGATCTTTCTACATGCAAGGAGGGAGATGAGGATGGCAGTTCAGTGGATGAAGTGAGCTATCAAATTGGAATGAAAAACCCCTTGCACATTCCCCATTCATTCAACAGTGACAACTATAGCCAAGGTGAGTTGACACACATTTGGCTGTCCAGAGTGTAAAGGTTATATGTCATCATTCGTCTTCAGCCCTATTTCCCTCCATTGGAGCATAGGCCATCAGCCAACTCAAACCATGTCGTCCCCTTTCTTTAATGTCACATGCGGCTTCTCCCATGTCTTCCCAGTCTTTTTAACTACACTGTCTAGTTCCCTTTTCCGTAAACAGTTTTAACATTCTAGCCGCCAGTTTAAAAAAATTTTTTTTTGGATAGTTGATTGTAGGCGCATCAGTGATCTAAACTCTTTTCGGCTTTGTCTGCACTGCATCATTAGTCTTCTCTTATAAAAGCCTCCTCTGTCTCGGGGAGGAGGGGGGGGGGGGGGGGGGGGGGGGGGGGGGGGGGTGGGGGGGGGGGGTGGTGGGGGGGTAACTTATGTTTTCTACTGGATGAATTAATTAGGGTGCAGTGGTACTATTCTTTGCTTCCCACGAGGATCCTGGTAACACCACACATGTGATGTTTGATAATTACTTTCTCTCCTTTTCAGGTTTTTCATTTTTTGTTTAGTTTTTCCCAGAAATTAGGTGGACTGATGTTATGATGTTCTCCTCCGATTAGAAATTACTGGGTTTAGTAAACGACAGTGTCAGGGTAGGGGAGACCTGTAGTAAGTTCAGGATCGAGTTTACACACAACATTTAGAAGGCCTGTGATGTATTACCAAATACTCAGCTGGACACTCCAAAATGTAGGTCACATTGTTGCTGCCCTGGCAAAGAGTCAGCATTAGAATGCCAGCTTTCCCTTTGTGGGTTCTGGGGCCCTGTTATAGGGGAAACAAGAATAGACCCACTGCCTACCCACAAGCATGTTGTAAGAGTCGACTAATTGGGAGCTACTTTCAAAGTCGGAGTGCATCTGCCTGAGAGGCAAGGAACCAACAGTCTGCATGCAAATGAGCCAGATCTGTTAAACAAATATGCATGCAGGTTCTGGAACAGGACAGCAGTCCAGTTGTGGACGAACAACCAGAACTTTCTGCCAGAGTTTACAGCTGATAAACACGAAGAAGAAGAATGCCGACTTACCACCCCCTCCCCCCAAATACACACACACACACACACATGCGCACACACACATTACACATTCTGATAGACACACTTTAGGGTTATCACCAGTGCTGCAAAGTTCAGTCATTCATTAAGATGAGGTGGGATTTTTAGTGGATTTCTACTTCGTCTGTGCCCCCTACCACAACCCCCTTTAAAATGTGAAGTTTAAGCTAAACGGAGGAATCTTCACCTTTTGCCCCAAAACTTCAGTTTGATAACATACTTGTTGTTCCCCCCCCCCCCCCCCCCAATCTCCCTAAGATGGGCCCCCAAAATTTGGCTATTTTAGATTTGTGTCCTCGTGTTGGGATATTGAATATCACTTAGCTATCTTTGACCCCCCCCCCCCCCCCCCCCCCCCCCAAAAAAAAAAGAGGTCTAAACTATTTAAGATACAATTGCTATACATTTTGAAGTTTTTAAGAGCATGTAACATTGTTACAAATTCCAGCGAGTCAAGAAATGGGGAAAGATGCAGACATCGGAATGGACACACATTGAAAACACTTAAATGATAATTTAACTATAAATTTAGTTATTTGCATCGCTTTGCTACATCCTTATCTTATTGCGCTCTGGATGAATCAAGAGTTATACAGTAAGCAAATTTCGTTTATCCTCGGAATAACGGTTGTAAATTATTGAGGTGGAAAATATACCCTAACAGGGCCTCAGTAACGTGTTAATTGCGCACTTCTGTTGTCTTAAAATGCGCGCTTAAGGCGACTTCCGCCACCGCCGAATTGCAAACTTTCTGCAACTTCCGCCACCGCCGAGTGTGTCCCCCACACCTCTCACACAGCGTGGATTGGGGCTAAACTAGATGGCTAGGACACACGAGCAGCAGCTACCGCATCTCCTGCAGCTTCCTTTATAGCCATCTAGTTTAGCCCCAATCCACGCCACTTGAGCGGCATGGGGGACACTCTCGGCGGAAGTTACCTGAAGTTCGCAATTTGGCGGTGGTGTTATAGTCCCCGGAAGTGCGCAATTGACACGTGACTGAGGTCCTGTTAGAGTTTATTTTCCACCTCGATAATTTACGACCGTAAATGAATGTTTTGATAACAGTCATTTTAATTTTTTTTAGTTATTAAAAGATTTGATATAATTTTGTCTTGCAGTTGTTCCTACGAAGGTCATTGAAGAAAATCGGCAGCTAAAGGAACAACGTTTATGCAAGATTTGCATGCTGGAGGAAGTAGAAGTGGTATTTGTACCATGCGGCCATCTTGTATGTTGTCATGATTGCTCCTTTAAGCTGAGCTTATGTCCTATCTGCAGAGCTGAGATAGAGAGCTCCATGCGAGCATACATGTCATGATAGTCTTGTCCATATCTCAGTGTGCAGTTACATGTTACACTTGTTTGTTTTTTCTAGACTTGTCTATATTAGTTACATGATACACCTGTTTTCTTCTGATCTTGTCCATATATAAGTGCAGTTACACCTGTTTCAGTTTTTTTTTCTTGGCTTGTCCACACCTCAGTTTATAGTTGTCGATTCTCAGGGTAATGATGACATGGATATACAATCAGATGGTTACTGGTACCATCGGAATTGGAACTCTTCGCTTGCTGCTGAAGATGGGGACTGAGCACTTATGGGAGTGTCCCGAGTGCTGTGATTTTGATTCTTAATTCAACATTCAACAATCAATGTGTAGTTACAATATACACTTGTTTTTTTCTTGTAGGCTTGTCCACATTAGTTGCATGTTACACCTGTTTTTCTTTTGGGCTTGTCTTCTTCTCACTATATATTTACACCTGTTTTCTTCTGGACTTGTCCCTATAAGTTACATGTTAAACCTGTTTTCTTCTAAGCTTGTCTACATCTCAGTGTGCAGCTATAAGTTAAACCCGTTTTCTTCTAGGCTTGTCTACATTCCTGTGTGCATCTATAAGTTAAACCTGTTTTTTTTCTAGGCTTGTCTACATCTCAATGTGCAGCTATAAGATAAATCTGTTTTCTTCTAAGCTTGTCTACATCTCAATTTGCAGCTATAAGTTAAACCTGTTTTCTTCTAGGCTTGTCTACATCTCAATTTGCAGCTATAAGTTAAACCTGTTTTCTTCTAGGCTTGTCTACACCTCAATGTGCAGCTATAAGTTAAAACTGTTTTCTTCTAGGCTTGTCTACATCTCAATTTGCAGCTATAAGTTAAACTGTTTTTTTCTAGGCTTGTCTACATCTCAATGTGCAGCTATAAGTTAAACCTGTTTTCTTCTAGGCTTGTCTACATCTCAGTGTGCAGCTATAAGTTAAACTGTTTTCTTCTATCTTGTCTACATCTCAATTTGCAGCTATAAGTTAAACCTGTTTTTTTTTTTCTAGGCTTGTCTACATCTCAATGTGCAGCTATAAATTAAACCTGTTTTCTTCTAGGCTTGTCTACATCTCAGTGTGCATCTATAAGTCAAACCTGTTTTCTTCTAAGCTTGTCTACATCCCTGTGTGCATCTATAAGTTAAACCTGTTTTCTTCTAGACTTGTCTACATCTCAATGTGCAGCTATAAGTTAAACCTGTTTTCTTCTAGCTTGTCTACATCTCAGTGTGCAGCTGTAAGTTAGACCTGTTTTTTTTCTAGGCTTGTCTACATCTCAATGTGCAGCTATAAGTTAAACCTGTTTTCATTTTCTGGACCTTTCTGTGACTCAACTGTGTAGTTACAATTTACACATTTCTTCTTTCTTATGCATATCTCAGTGTGCAGTTATAGAATGCACCAGATGTTATTTCTAAACTTGTTGCATCTCATTTGAAGTTAAAATTTACATCTTTTTTTCTCTCCATGACTTGTTTTTGTCTCATTGTGGAGTTTCCTGTTATATCTGTTAGCGTTCTGAATGTATCCATGTCTCTGTGTGTCTCATTGTTAGATCTTGTGTGTGTGTGTGTGTGCGCGCGCGCATGCATGCATGCGTGCTGTCTGTATCTGTGTGTAGAGTTATAATTACACCTGTTTTCTTCTATACTTGTCTACTCAATAATTCATTGTCTCCAACTTTCATTACAAGAATCACACAAGTTATGTACATATTAACCAAACCAATATGTTGACAGACGATAGAGAATTTTCATTTTCACAGCTCTTTCATGTATTTTCTGTCCGCATATTTGATTTTGTCATTCCAAGTGCACGCAAATGCCAACATTTATGTTTATTTACTCTACCTTACATTTCTAGTACACAAAGGTTGTGAATAAAGTTTAAGCTCATTTTGTGCCAGTCCTAATATATTATTTAGTTACTATTGTTATAACCAAAGATACCTTCAGAATTTCTGTAATTTTTCAGTCATGAACAGTTATCATAGTCCATTCCAAAAGTCATGCTCCTAAACTTTAACATATATCTCAAAAACTCCTTTATGTATCAACATTAATTTTTTATACTACTCTTTACTTAAAATGGTGCATTTTTTGTTCTTTGTGTTCCTTTGTTCTGTGTGTTCCCATAATAAAATAGAATGTACAGTAATTGAAACAAATCATTTACTTTAAACTAGGGCTGTACCGAATATTCGCTTTGTATTCGCTTCGGTGCCGAATAGTAGACCTAATAACTATTTGGTATTCGGCTGAATACTTGCGGTCGGGCCAAATACGAATATTGGCTACCTTACACCCGTTTCTGCATACACTGTGATGGAATCTCTCATTAACACAATAGTTGCTGTTGCCTAAGTCTGTCGTAGCGGGGCAAACTGCGACCCAATTGCGTGGTACAGCAGCTGGCAAGGTCTTTTCCTGATGCCTCGACCGAGGCATTACAGCAGAGGTTCTAAAACTGGGTGCGTATGCCAGGAGTGCCGCGGCAAAAATCGAGAAAAGTCGGCTATAAATTGTGACATTATTAAAGGAGGCATAAAGATACTTAGAAGTTAAAATTTAAATTGTCTTTCCTTGCCAGTGATGAAAAGAGTGTTTTCCTTGTTTCACACTGAAAGTGTATCATACTGCATAAAATGCCAACCGCAGAGTGCTAAAAATTGTTTTTGTATTTATTTCGAGGTGCGACCGATCCTCCATCTGTATTCGTGAAGGTGCAGCGGATAAGTAAGGTTGTGATAACATTTAGGCTGAAATTTTTAAGTGGAAAATGTGGTCTGTACAATAGTAACTGTTAGCCTCGTCAAGTAAGCACTTATTTTTAAAGGCAATGCGTTGTGAGTCCTGGACAATCGGTAGGCAGGCCAAACAATTTTTGAGGCCTCAGAGATGTGGTTTTACAGAACAATGCTTAACCTTGGACAGATTAGAAAAAGCAAACCAAGAAGTTTTGAAAGAGGCGGGAGCACGAAGGCAACTAATCACAGACATCAGAAGGAGACAGTCATCACTTTTCGGCCATGCTATGAGAAGAGGGAAAATGGAACATATGGTGACCACTGGAAAGATCTGTAGAAGGAGGAATAGAGGAAGACAATGAGAAAAGATTCTTAACAGTCTTGTTGCATGGCATGGAGGTGTGTCAGCACACAAACTGCAGGAGATCACAGATTGTGGCGAGGCATAATTGCCCACGCCAGTCGGCAAGGCACCTGATAATGATGATACACTATTTGTATTCGTATTCGGCCAAATAGTTGGTCCCGCTATTCGTATTCGGTCGAATAGTAAAAATCACTATTCGGTACAGCCCTACTTTAAACCACAAGCGAGTAGATTGTTTTAGAAATAACTTTTTTTTTTTACAATGCTTGGTGATTATTTTGATAGCCTGTCCTGCATACAGAGAAATATTCTGCTCTTCTGACTCACAGAGGCTAGTGCAGGAGATTGACAGCTAAGAACTGAGTTAAAATTATTTAAATAAGGTCATGCCAGTATATGGCTTATCCAGTTAACTATTCAAAATAAGTAAGCCTTGGTTTTTCACATGGATTACCTCTTAAACGTGCAGATTTATGTTTTGCAAAGTTCACATAACTTCATAAACTTTAAACATGCTAATTGTATGCTTTGAATCTGGGTCTGTTTTTTTAATACAGGCAAAATAAAAACTAGATGTCTGTTTACATTAAAATTATTTTCCTATACAAACATAATTATTGACAGGTCTCAGTGCCAACGTGCACTGGATCGCAAATTATTCCTCCCCACGACGCTTAACGGCAGAAGTGGTTTATGATAATGATAATGAATGAATGGTTACTGAGTTGAAGAATTTTACAGTTGGGCATGACTTTTCAAGCGGACTAAACTCAGACATACTTTGCTCTAGTTTCTGTTATTTTTTTTAAAACCTACTCTGGTTTAATCATTGTTATACTATTCTTTAACTACCCCACTATAATTACTATTATACTGTTACTGAAACTCACTCTTCTCTATTTAAACTATTACTTTAACGAACCCTACTATACATTGACGACCAGGTTGCCCATTGACTGGCCGGTAGACGACTTCCTCGCCAGTCGGGACAGTGTTTGGTTCTGTCTCCATTGCTTTCATAAACATTGCAAGAGTTCTTTTCAGAGCTACTTGGTGGCGAGCAGTGGTAAACCCTTTTAAATGGCACACATAACCTAGTTACAGTTACAACTTAAGGCTTCCCCTTTGGGGTTGCTGGTTACAAGTGATGATTTTTATTTTTATTTTTCGCAAAGCCAAGCTACCATACTCTATTTGTTATTGTACTTTTAACTACCCTACTAAGTTCTAGTTATTATACTGTTACTTTTAATTACTCTACTTTAGTTGTTATTATACTGTTACTTTAACCTACTCTACTCTGATTATTATTATTATACAATTACCTTTAGGTACTCTACACTATCTTCTATATTATACTGTTACTGTAACCTACCCTGCTCTGTTCTTATGCGAGATTCTCGTGTTTTCTTAGTGTTTGTCGTGTATAATCCCAGATTCTTTTCCTTACTCCTTGATTCACTGGAATGTGTTGAGTTATCTTCCTGAGAGCTTTACATTAGTGAATCTTATCTTCTTCTTTTGACGTCTCACTGAAACCAGGTTGTAGCCCATTGTCGTGGTTTTCTGCATTTGTCTTGCGCTTCTCGGATGGCTTGGGTGATGGATTTGTTAATTTTTTTGCTACACCATTTATCCATCTCTTCCTTGGTCTTCCTCTCCCCTTCCTTCTAGATGTTTTGCTATAAAAAGTCTCTTGAGCATTTTTGCCTGGCTGCATCCTCACTAGATGGCTGAAACATTGCATTCTTTGTCTGGAAATCTATTATACAATTTAATTCCCTCTTTTCTGTACAAACAGAGTCAGTGAATGTTTAAAGTTTATAGTAATTTTTTGAGTTTATCATATTTTAACTCTATACAATTCTCATTTGACAAAAGAATAAAATATTGTAGGTTTAGTAGTAGTTTTACTTTTTCTTTTTTTTTTAAATTTCTAGTGTGCATTTTTGACTTATGATATTTTATTTTCAGTGTATAAATCTCCTTTTTTTGTCTTCCTGTGAATTTGAAATTGCGTCTCAGATTTGAGAGTTCGGTAACCTAACTACTGCGCCGCAAGCTGTGTAAAAACTAGAAAGGAAGAAAAAAAGGAATGCTTTGACTCAATAAAATTGTCATAGTCCACCTATCTACACATGAGCATTTTTGTAGATATTGAATCATACACTCCTACTGTGGTTTTGTAAACCCTCATCTAACAGAAGTGAGAAACTGTGGGCAAAATGACTGACTGACTGACTTTCTACCCCACCAGGACATTTCACAAGCGATAAACACCCGATGACACAATGTGACACCATGTGGGTGAGGATGACTGTGGAGAGATCCCAGAAACCGCTTTCAGCCTTTAGGCCAGACCATATTGCGGACCCTGGCAAGAGCCAGAGTAGGGCTTCAAAAAAACGAAAAATGTCATCCTAAAAAGGACTGGAAGTAGTTATTATGTGTGGGCAAAATTTAGACCAGCCTATTTTATATGTGTGCCATCGGCAGTTGTGGCAACATTTTGTAGGGAGCAGAAGTTTTAAAAAAATATATAATTTTTTGTGTTTACAGTGTACTTGATAGTGTCATTCTGCATTTTCTGCTTGGTTATAAGTATTATTCCTGTGGTTTTTTTTTGGGGGGGGGGGGTCCACCATAATCTAATTGTTGATATTAGCCTACACACCCTATTTAGGTAACTACGGATGACCGGCAATATATGAACGATGTTCCCACCCTTTTATCTAAAAGAATGAAATACGAGTATATATGAATATAACAGGAGCAGAAAATGATCTGTTATATCAGCATGAATTTTACTGTTTTAGTTATATTGGTTATTTTTATTTGGCAAAATCTGGACATTCTTCTTTTTCAGCAGATGCCGTCTTTCAAAGACAGTTGGCACTTTGTGTTGTGGTTTACAGCCAAGCTGTTATATCTACGCCTTTTTACCCAATATGTGCAATTTCAATAAACCCTTTTGCGACATGCTTGTTAAAGGGGCTGTGAGTCTGTTGAGCCCCCTTCCCAAAATGACCCAAAACTTTGATACTGAATCCAGACATTCTTTGAAAATCTGGACATTTTTGGAAACAGCAGCTGATATAAAATCTTAGTGCCATACATGTTTTGGTAGCCTGCCTAAATACTCCTATAATTTGAACCACGGTGCTTGTGAAAATAAATATACTAACCTGCATAGTTCACGGCAACTGCAGGAGCCGTGCAGCGCTGAATCCTGAGACCGACCTCACCGTAAACGGTGATACATGCTAGCAGTAAAAATATTTTTTTTTTGAGGGAGACATTGTGGAGCATTTTGTAAATCGCCCAGTGCTAATTATTTCACAAACACCTTCTAAATATTGTTCCTGCAGTTTTGCTTTCCATGTTAAATTTTAGATTTGGCAAATGAGGTTGAGCATGATGTCATTTAGAAACACTCTTTATGATATGTACATAATAAGAAAAACACTCACTTAAAATAGTTTTCAGTCTCACAGTAATTGCTTACTTCAAAAATAAGACTAAGCTTAGGGAGCGGGAGAATAGAAAATATGTTATGAAGGTATTTTATTTTTACATTGAGTTCATAAAGTCAGTATTTAGGATTGTGAATGAAACATCGATACAATATATTCACACATTTTCATTTGTGGATTTAAATATATCTATACACAAAATGGTTGAAACACAGTATTGCTGTTTAAACAGTATTATAGTTTCATTGTTCAGATACTTCTTCTGTTGACTGTTGTGATTTAATATGATTAAATATATTAGTACTGACAGTAACAAGTTTATTTAAATGTCCACCACTGATTATTAAATAATGAAAATATTATCCTTCAGATGCTCATTTTGAAATATTAATGTATGTGTTGAAAAATGGTTATGATTATAAGAATTCATGATGATGACCTTTGCAGTAATATATGAATTGTTGCAAGGTGTAGCCTGTGGGCAAAAGGTTCTGGGTTCAGTTTCAAATGGAGTCCTCATTTCTTTTTTCCAAAAAATTACCTTTGTTCTTAGGATGACCTAGCTTAAAATGGGTACCAGATAAAGTCCTGGGAAGTAAATGCGGCTCGCATGATGTATACCACATCACCCACTGAGTACCGATTGGTCTATAAAATATAGGTCTAGCCCTGTATGCTCAGTACTCCTGAAGGCTTGGGAAAAGATCCTTTATGTTACTACATATCCAGCACGCTTAAGAGCATGAGTCCTTTATTTTACTTACAGTAAATGAATGAATGTTAACTTTATGGAGAAAGTGATACAGTTGACCACAACAGCACATATACCTGCCTGCCCACCAGTGCCACACTTGGATGACAAAAGCATATTCCATGTGTGGATTCCCTGTGCCTCATTTGATTGACCCACTGCCCTCTAACAAGCCTGTCATAAAATGTGACTGTTGTGGTTGTTTCCTTTGAAGTTGGAGTGCATCTTCCTGAGAGGTGAGGAACCAAAGTCTGCAAACATAAAAGCCAGATCTGCAAGACTGTTTATTCACCATGTGTCCATGGTAGATACAAATAAGCCAGATCTGCAAGACTGTTTATTCACCATGTGTCCATGGTAGATACAAATAAGCCAGATCTGCAAGACTGTTTATTCACCATGTGTCCATGGTAGATACAAATAAGCCAGATCTGCAAGACTGGTTATTCACCATGTTTCCATGGTAGATACAAATAAGCCAGATCTGCAAGACTGTTTATTCACCATGTGTCCATGGTAGGTACAGCAAGATGAAGAACCTTATATCTTCCTTGACACCCGCAGCAGTAAAGGGGGAAGTAACAGAGAAGACAAGAGAAAAATTAACTGATAATCTTATCCTGTTAATGGACAGCAAACAGTGTCAACTGCACTTGTGATCATCCATCGTGTTTTAATTGCCAAAGTAGATGAGATGAACCGCTGCTGTAGTCATCCAACCAGTTAACAGATCCAGGCCATATTACCAGTTGAGTCCTGGTTCATTATAAACATCTAGGGCTAACAGCATGTGCTTATTGTTCCTCCATGTGTGGCAATTGAAACTTTCCTTTTGTTTTGAATTAGCATTACAGATTTTGTTTCCATCCAGTTGAGATCTTCTTCCTCTTCTTCTTCAGCATTCCAAGCCCTTGAGGTTAATTGCTGCAGATATCACCCCCACCCCCCTTTTCATCTGTCTGGTTGGCCTTCTCTTTCCAGTTGGTGACACCAAGTGTTTGCAGGTCTGTCTGGACATTATCTCTCTGTTCATCTCCCTTGAGATAAATCATATAAAAATATTAGAATGGATTTTGGAGATTTCTTTGAAAATGTCAATGTGTTCAGCATAATACATTAACATCATCATCATCTTCCTTTTGTGTTATCAAATGTCACTTAAGGCTAGCGGTTTATTCCTCAACTCCATGGTCCTATGCAGTCCTTTTGATGCCAGGGATCGAATTCAGTCCAGCACCTTTGACCTGTCTCCTTAGTGTTCATTTTAGGTGTTTTGTTTGCATGTTCTTGCTTTCTTAATCCTTTTAATTCCAATGATACTGTCTGCTTGGTGATTCTCAACTTGTTTCTTCTCAGGATCTGTTCAGTATAGTGCATTCTTTTTTGTCTTATAATGCATTATAGAATGATGAAAAGTAGTTCACAGCGCCTTCCAGCATTTCATTTCAGATTGTGTTAACAACGAATGTACATCAAAGTACTTGGATATAAACGTTTAATACATCATAAATACAATTTTCTGATTGTATTGCAAGTTTTTGTTGTTGATAACTCATTTATTTTGTGAAAATTATCATCTTCATCATCATGTAGCAGATCTTTTGCAGAACATTGCTGTTATCACAATCTGTCTGAAAGAAACTTGGTTTTTCACCAGTTCTCCCAAGCCTCATGAACTTTTTTTTTTTTTAATGTCCAAGAAGTCACTTATATATCCTGTGCTCTTCCTCATGCTGGTTGACCCTCTTTTCTGGTACCAAGCCTTCTGCTGTTTTTTGTCTTATTCATTGTAATTTCAGCTTCCGAGACAAGATGCTGTTTATTAGCCAATCTTCCTTGCTGTTAAGATCTTTTAGAATATCAGTATTTCTTGTCTTCTTTGTCCAAGGTATTCTGAGATTCTTTCTATAGCATTTCAGCTCAAAAGCCACTATTTTTTCCTTAAGCAATAATTGTAGGTTGCAAATTATGCATAAGCTGATTTAGTTTGGGAGCTGAGGTTGTATCCTGGCTAGATGCTCACCTTATGGCAACAAGCTCTTGGGTTCAGATCGGCATAAGTTCACACCTGGACAGTGAACAAACAATTTGAAGCCCTGTCACTGTGGTCACTGTGTGGTCACTGTGTGGTCACTATCTCCTCCAAGAAAACAAGAATAGTCATGATTTCACAACAAGCAGTGAGGGGGTGAAAAAAAGAGCGTTGAAGTGCTAGTAGAACCTGTCTTATTATATGCGTGTGATGAGAATCAAACATGTATCTATCAATCAGTCTGTCCCTTCCGAGATGCTACCTAAAAGTTTACCACACTAACTTGAGATTTAAATATGTCAACCAACAAGGCAGATCCCAGCTACCCCGTTCAACAACCTAAAATAATAAACAGAACGAAAAGTATATCAGCAAGCTTTCCACTATAACAAACACAAACAAAATTGTGAAATTTGCGGCTATGGAGCCTACATTAGCACATACATAAATCAAACATTACAACACAAATACACAAAATCACGAAGCAGCCAGGCAAAAAGGGGAAACGGGCAGCTAGGAGAGATTGCAAGCAATAAAGTAAATTTAAAAAAAAAATGAGAAAATTAAATAATAGTATATCAAATGTATACTTAAAAAAAAAAAAAAAACGTAATGGTAGACAGTTCTCATTAGGGCACCCGTCCGAATGCTGTGAGGTCGATTCCTAATTCAACATTCAACATTAGGACACCCCTCCGAGTGCTGTGAGGTCGATTCCTAATTCAACAGTGAAATTAGGGCACCCGTCCGAATGCTGTGAGGTCGATTCCTAATTCAACATTCAACATTAGGACACCCCTCCGAGTGCTGTGAGGTCGATTCCTAATTCAACATTCAACATTAGGACACCCCTCCGAGTGCTGTGAGGTCGATTCCTAATTCAACAGTGAAATTAGGACACCCCTCCGAATGCTATGAGGTCGATTCTTAATTCAATATTAGGCACCCGTCCGAGTGCTGTGATGTCGATTCTTAATTAAACATTAGGGCACCTGTCCGAGTGCTGTGATGTCAGTTCCTAATTCAACATTAGGGCACCCGTCCGAGTGCTGTGATGTCAGTTTCTAATTCAACATTAGGGCACCCATCCGAGTTCTGTAATGTCGATTCTTAATTCAACATTCAGCATTAGGGCACCTGTCAGAGTGCTGTGATGTCGATTCTTAATTCAACATTAGGGCACCTGTTACGGATACAGCAGCCAGGTGTATTCTACAGTCTTTTGCTGGTAAGTGCCTCAAACGAAGTACATATAGAAGCCGCACTCAACCCACTCACAGGGTACACTACAGTTACCAGGTATTTTTCAGTCAAAATGTGTGTTGATTATAAACTACAGCAATTAAAAAACGTAAGTAAAGGACCATTTCTAGTCTTGAGGCCTATCGGGCATATAGGGTTAGATCTATAATTTTGTGGACCAGTCGGCACTTGGTGCGTGTGTTATGAATTCAGCATCGCGTCAGCAGTCTTTACTTCCCAAGACTTTACCTTGTACCCAATTAAGATTGGGTCGACCTGGGAGCCAAGGTCATAAAAAAAAATGTCCGGCGTTGTCAGGGTCTGAACCCACGACCTTCCGATCCACAGGTTACACCCTGGCGGCCCCAGTTACGACAGAGAATGAATAATTACCATACTGAACAGACGGGGCAAAGAATTCGCTTACACTGATTGCGCAATTTATGGCCAGAAATTGTTCGCTGTATCTCGTTGTTGTGTGCTATCTATCTGAGTTACACACTAATCAGCACACTACCAAGTGTCCAGCAAGTACAACTTTCGCTCCCTCGCACTCGAAGCAGGACTCGACGACAGTAGTTCCGTCACACAGCATATTTATTCGACAGAACACAAGAGGGTATACATAAGCCTTCATATTCACAAAACTGCAGAGACGTAGATATTGATCCTAGTTGACATTTGCACATAGTCCATTTAGTCCTCACTCGCTCTCTCTCAACTTGTAGCGACCTCTCCCTGACCACTACAGCTCGATAGGACTACAGCGTCCCACAACTCTGGGCTCGCCGTACCGCTGAAATAGGACGAATTCTCCTATCCACTGGACCTTAATATTATTTCAGCAGACAACCACGGCTGACTGGAGACGGGCTTCATTGCCGTGTCCAAAAGCACACAGCACGTCAGCCTATCGAAGGACACCGATGACCGACAGTACTTCTAACACAAGTCCCCTCTAGCACACAGCTCTAGTTGGCATCCCCCCTGTTCTGTTTCCGTAGTGACCTTACGTCTCCTCGCGTCGTCACCCAGAACAGGTACTATTGGAGCATCCCGTCCCCTTGGACTTACTTCGCCAGCGGGACTATACCTTCGACCAGTACCGCAAACTCAACTCTTACTTTGACCTTGATGCCTGATAGTTGTACGGTACTTTTGTCTGTTCTACTCCGTACCACAACACTTACTCAGACCTTGATGCCTGAAAGTTGAACGGTACTCTCTCTGTCCTCACTAAACCCTTAGACAGACCTTGATGTCTAATGGTTTCTCAATACTCTGTCTTGGACTCTAACTCACAGCACTCTCCTGCTGGGTGTGTACTACACCCGCACTTCCCCAGTGCTTTAGCCCTGTGGCTACAGCTCACTGACTCGGACTGTCTACGCAGCCCCAATTTATCCCTGTCGAACTTCGTAGGTTACACGAGAGGCACGCTCGTGTGGATGTTCTCGGGAAACATGCCCATGTGGGTTTTCTCAAGACTCACGCTCAAGGGAGCTTTCTCGATGATCACACTTATGTGAGTGGCTGATGTTACATGAGAATCACGCTGTCACGTAATTCATACTTACTCTGTTCTCCTCGTTACCCATGCTTGTCAGCCCCCACACAGTAAACTCACGCTTCTACTTTCTCGTGCGTGCACGCCTCGTTCATGATAATACATTTTCACTGGTCAACACTCTCTATTCCTCAATACTCGGGCCAGTGTTGACATTAATTCCCCGTGAACTCACAGAAAGTACTATCCTACCACTCTGTCCCTTCACACTCTTACACTCTCCCAAATCAGCACGCAACACTCGTCAGTCCATACTACAGTAACAATTGATTACAATGAAGCAAATCCTTTGAACACACAATCGACAACATTAAAAAACGATCTGTTTCGCCAGGGTAAAAACTAAGGTGAAGAAAACGTCCTTTTGTCTGCATATTTCAGGACTCAGTGCCTGGTATCAGATTTAAAACCATCGTAATTCCTACACCTTTAAAGAGGCGGTAGCCTGAAGAAAACTTATCACAGACATCAGAAGGAGATAGTCATCATTTTTTTCGGCCATGTTATGAGAAGAGGGAAAATGGAACATGTTGTGACTACTGGAAAGATCTGTGGAAGGAGGGATAGAGGAAAACAACGAGAGAAGATCCTCTAGTTGTATGGCATAGAGGTGTCAGCACACAAACTGATACATGCTGCAGGAGATCATGGAGTGCACAACCTGCCCACATTGGACTGCAGGTTACGTTGTAGCCGTTTTATGCTGCCCCAATATAACTGCTATATGGATATACAGTTGAAACGGGCTTTCCGGGGTTTGTACCTGTCTGATTTTCATTCTTGTGATGTTAATCATACATACTTGAAAAAAGGGAAAAAAGGGGGACGGGGAACTGTTTTGTGTGTGTGTGTGTAAATTGTGTAATAATTTTACCAGTCAAAATGTAATATGCTGTCTGGCAGGGAAAGAGTCAATCAATCAATCAGGTTCCGTCGCCACAACGAAGGCTAGCTACAATGTACATTCAACACCGTCTATTATCTTGGTAGTAAGCTCTATCATACTGCTGTTCATCTAGCTATACTTGCCATCCTCCCATTCCTATCGCCCGCTGCCTCTTGCTCGCAGGCCTTAAACTCCCCCCCCCCCTCCTCAGTGTAATTTTGCATGTGTGTTTTGTCTTTTTTTTAAACAGCGTTAAAGTCTAGGGTTAAGCACCAGCAAGCAAATCACAATCAAAATTTTGAGAGCATGCATCTTTCCTGTAGCCACATACGAATATATACGTGTGCAGACAGTTGGTTCCTCGCCTCCTGAGTAGATGCACTCCAACTTGCCAGGAAACGTCCCCCTATTTTTATTGTCTAGACCCTCCGCTCCGCCCCCTTCCTTTTTAGGCAATTTTTTTTTAAGGATGATAGCAGAAAGTTGTGGATAAGTTCTGAAAAGGTTTTTCTTTTTCTAGAGGAAAGATGCTTGTAGTTGATGGCTTTAATAAGGTGCAGTTTTCACCATTTAGTTTAGATTTAAAAAAAAAAAAAAACCCAAACAGTAGTACTACAAATGAAGCAAAAAAGGTACTGGTTCTGCGTACCGTTGATTACTCACGGAAAAATAAAAATAAAAAAGCTACAGGTTCCGATTAGCATCAACTTTAACCTCGTGCACCATCACATGTGGTTCAGCACTTACTGCAAGAGTAGTGTAGGTAGCTTGTCCCATTCAGGATTGTAGTCTGCAGGGTTAACACCTCAAGGAAGAGAATCAGGTGGGAATTTGCTTGAATGAATGAAGAAATCACGAGCCGACATTCCTGCACTCTGAAAATCTCCGTCTCCTTCAACGGTAATCAAAGAAGAGTCGACATGCTAATGGTGCCAGTTGTAGAATAATTAAAAGTCCGTCTTTGTTTTCCTCTCAGTGCTGAACATCTTTCTAACCTCTGATCATCCACAGCTGAATTGGTCTTTCAAGATTTAGAATTTCTGTCTGTTCCATTTCACTGTCCACTTGTCTTGTTCTTCTGCAGGTTTAACACCGCCAGGATGAGAATCGAACAGGCACAAATCCCGGAAACCGTGCAGCAATTATTTTGAGACCCTGACGGTTACATAATAATCTGAAGCCAAGACTGGGCGAGAATTTACTTGCATGTATGAAGCAATGAATGAACTCAAAATTTACATCCTCGCACTCGGCAAATCCCAGAACGTGCTTCGTCCCCTTCCCCATTAACCAACAAAGAGTTGATATGCTCACAGGAAGAGTTGCAACCTAATTAAAAAGTCCCCCTATGTTTTACCTTTAGCGTTACTATCTTCCAGAATCTCTAATCACCCCCAGCTGAATTAGTCTTTCAGGGTATGGAATCTTTATTCTTTTAGACTGTCCACTTGATTTGTTTTTCTGCATCCCCATATTAATCACCAATGTCATAGAAGTGACCAAAGCAACAACAAAGCTGCAGAAGCAAACTGTTACTCGTGCATTTTTTTCTGAGTGACTCAGTGAGTTTGCATGGAGCATAGAGATGGGTCCGAAAACAATGGTTGGAGTCTCTGAAACGGTCGGACTGACAACCGTTTCATATTCGTGGGAGTGAACACGGGCGTGCAAGGAAATGGGCAAGCTGATAGGCGTGCTGATTAAGCTACTGCTGAGGGCGTTCGTGCCATGGACTCGGCTGATATTCTGCAGACTCTAAAAGAAGTAAGTCGTTTAGGAGAACCAAGTGATGACTGAATCTGAAACTATGACCAGAGTCAGACTGCAACAATACCATATAAGGGGTGTGGCCAGACAAGAGTACTATGCGGGAAGCTAAAGGAGAATAAGAAACAACACAGGACTTGTGTCGTCAGCCGCTACACGCTGCGAAATTTACCAAGAAGGGGATCCAAGCACTTATGGAATGAATGGTTCGATGTATAATGGAGATAATATGTTGACTAATTAGCTAACTAACTAGTGTTATTAATTAAGAACCTCACTCACCTGGATATACACACTTGGTTATGCGGGCGTAAAGGGAAATGAGCGAGCGGATCAACTGGCAAGCATTGCACCATGGCATGTGGGAAGAAGCATGGACAGAGCAGGTGTCGTCAGCACTGTAGAGCGGACTGGGCTGGTGGATGGTGAGGAATCCCTGTCACTAACACGATTGCATGACAAGGGGGTGGAGCATGGTGAAGCATATCTATGTCGTCTTCAAGGCCGAGATGCGAGACTGTATAGCCAGCTTCTCGTGGGAACAATTGGTTGAGATGATTTGATTTGATTTGATTCAAGAACCGACATCACAGCACTCGTGGCATTTCCATAAGCGCTCCGTCTCCATCTACAGCAATCAGCGAAGAGTTCCGATACTAATGGTGCCAGTAGCATTCTGATTAAACGTCCGTCTTGCCTTTCCTCTGCCATAACCTCTCTAAATTCCACCCTGCATCAATCTCACCAGACTGTGGTGATCCATCTGCTCCTCCGAACTGTACACGCTCTCCCACAAGGTACTAACGACGTCTGCCTTATCATGCATCAGTATTCCACCAAGCTGTGCAGAGCCAACCAGTCTGTCCGTTTGTTAATTTCCCAACACACTGGTAGAAATACTTTGGGGTTCCTGATGCATCGGAGGACTGAACACGCATGGGAATGCCCAATATGCAGTGACGTCGATTGTGATAACATAACATAATTAAGATATATCCTGGACTAAACTATCATGGACAACATCGAGCCCCTGACACAGTTGTTGAGGGAGGCAGTCAGCGGTGGCTTCCCTTGTTACTAAACTCGGCATTAGTAAATAAACGCTGTCAGAGTCGGACCTGACGTCGTTTGTTACCTGTCTGTATCTATTCGATTGTTTGGACATTTTTGTGTGTGTGATTATTAATTGTGCACCAGTTTCCCACTGCATGATCTGTAAGCATACCTTTTATACTTCAGTTAACAGTATTATATAGAATGCAAACTATCATTGACAATGTCGTTAATGGCATAATTAAATGGATAGTGATGTAAATAATTAATATTGCAGAATAAACAATTTAATTTTGCAGACGTCGGCGTCACTGTCTTCGGAGTTGAGAACGCGCTTCGTAATGCTGAGGTGCAGGGTTTCGATCCCAGCTGCGGACAATTTGTTTTCCGCTGGTTCCGACATTGGGACCGAGAGATGGCCGTTTACAAAGCAATGACAAACTACTGATCGTAAAATTCCATTAGAAAAATCACAACAGCGAATAAATGTTGTGGTTGGTTTAGCAACGTCCTGTAAAAAATACGCAACTAACTAATGTTGCAGACTTAACGTCACTGTTGCCAAAACCAAACCTGTATATACTCATTTGAAAGTTCGAATATTTTTTCTGCGTGTGAATTTAATTATAACTGTGCACTAAATTCTTGGCTCTTCTTTCAATACCGGATGGTAGCTGGACGGCTTAGTTCGGCTTAGTGGGAGTTCTCTCCCTTGGCCGCATTGCAAACAGGGAGCGGAAAAGTCACGAATCAAATGACATAGTTACCTATCATCATACGGTTGCGTGTAGGGTTGCGTACGGTTGTGTGTAGGGTTGCGTAGTCATCATACGGTTGCGTGAAGGGTTGCGTAGTCATCATACGGTTGCGTGTAGGGTTACCTTTCATCATACGGTTGCGTGTAGGGTTGGGTAGGGTGTCTATCATCATCATACAGTTGCGTGTAGGGTGTAGGGTTCGGGTTAGGGTTACGGTTAGTGTTACGGATAGGGGTAGGGTTAGGTTAGGGTTAGTGTTAGGGTTAGGGTGACAATTTTAACCTAGGAGTTCCAAATACTGGGCGACAATCTGATGCTACTTCTTCCGACGAAAGTATCAGCGCGGTCGCAACCGTCACGGTCGTTAGGTAGTAGGGCTAGTAGAGCGTCAGACTGGCCGTTGCTACTTGGAGCTTGTGCGAAGACGAGATGCAGCAACATTGGAGAGGATCATAACAGATCACGTCCTGCCGGGAACGACCATCGTGACTGACGCTTGGCGAGGCTCTCCTACGTCAAAATTTTCACATCTAACCCTACCCCTAACCCTAACCCTACCTCTAACCCTATCCCTAACCCAAACCCTACACCCTACGCAACCCTACACGCAACCGTATGATGATGATAGACACCCTACCCAACCCTACACACAACCGTATGATGATAGGTAGCCCTACACGCTACCGTATGATGACTACGCAACCCTACACGCAACCGTACGCACGCAACCCTACACGCAACCGTATGATGATAGGTAAGTATGTCATTTGATTCGTAACTTTTCCGCTCCCTGTTTGCAATGCGGCCAAGGGAGAGAACTCCAGCTACCGTCCGGTATTGAAAGAAGAGCCAAATTCTTAATCCATGAGCTGTTAGTGTTTTAATTATTGTACAATAAACAGTCTTATGATAACTGCAGACTTTATTACTATATTATCTGATTGTTCCGTTAATGACAGAAGTAAATAAACGCTGTCTAGGCTAGACCAGTTCTTTTCAACCGGTGGGCCTTGGCTCGCTGGTGCACCACCGAAAAGTCCAGGTAGGATAGGTTGTTGTTCTCTTCAAGGATTGCAGGTTGTAGGATTATGTTCCTAATGAACAGGTTTGGTTTAGGTTAAGATCTTTGTCAGCCCCGACCTCAGAAACACTGACTAACCCTAATTCTAACCCTAACTCTTACCCCAACCTGTAACACCCCTTAAATGTTGAACTTTCCTGGCAAATCCAGAATTTCTTTTATGAAAGTTGTCAGTGTAACAGTCCAATACTTGTGTGATAACTTACTTTCAGACAGATTGTGGCCACTAAGTTTCATCTGCCCACTGTAACAATGAAAATTCTTCGTCTTCTTCTTCTGCTGTAATTTTATGTTGTGCCTTATGCCAAATATGTTGAAAAGATAACACGATTTGTTATCTTGTTAGAACTCAGCATCATTAAGTCACCAGCACATACTGCATCTATGAAGGTCTGATATGAGAGCCAGACAACACCAAAGAAGAAAACTGAGTGTTTTAACATCTTTGTTAATTGACACTGACAGAGAGCTGTTCATCATAAAGACAATGACGGAGAGCTGTTCAGCATAAAAATACTGACAGAGAGCTGTTCAGCATGAAAACACTGACAGAGAGCTGTTCAGCATGAAGACACTGACAGACAGCTATTCAGCATAAAGACACTGATAGAGAGCTGTTCAGCATGAAGACACTGACAGAGAGCTGTTCAGCATGAAGACACTGACAGAGAGCTGTTCAGCATGAAGACACTGACAGAGAGCTGTTCAGCATGAATACACTGACAGAAAGCTGTTCAGCATGAATACACTGACAGAAAGCTGTTCAGCATGAAGACACTGACAGAGAGCTGTTCAGCATGAAAACACTGACAGAGAGCTGATCAGCATAAAGACAATGATGGAGAGCTGTTTAGCATGAAAACAATGACAGAGAGCTGTTCAGCATGAAATACTGACAGAGAGCTGTTCAGCATGAAGACACTGACAGAGAGCTGTTCAGCATGAAGACACTGACAGAGAGCTGTTCAGCATGAAGACACTGACAGACAGCTATTCAGCATAAAGACACTGACAGACAGCTGTTCAGCATGAAGACACTGACAGACAGCTGTTCAGCATGAAGACACTGGCAGACAGCTGTTCAGCATGAAGACACTGACAGACAGCTGTTCAGCATAAAGACACTGATAGAGAGCTGTTCAGCATGAAAATACTGACAGAGAGCTGTTCAGCATGAAAACACTGACAGAGAGCTGTTCAGCATGAAGACACTGACAGACAGCTATTCAGCATAAAGACACTGACAGACAGCTGTTCAGCATGAAGACACTGACAGACAGCTGTTCAGCATGAAGACACTGGCAGACAGCTGTTCAGCATGAAGACACTGACAGACAGCTGTTCAGCATAAAGACACTGATAGAGAGCTGTTCAGCATGAAAATACTGACAGAGAGCTGTTCAGCATGAAAACACTGACAGAGAGCTGTTCAGCATGAAGACACTGACAGAGAGCTGTTCAGCATGAATACACTGACAGAGAGCTGTTCAGCATGAAAACACTGACAGAGAGCTGTTCACCTCATACTTAATTTATGATTGTTTGCAGAATCTGCAATATCCAGTGCATTAGCGAAAGATGATGACTTTGTACTTTTCCCCCCTGATGTTTGAAGAAATCTTTTTCATCGAGTGTTTGCTTTCCTTTCTGTTTATGATTTTCTCTCTATGACGGTTCTGACTTCTGGAAATGATATTTGTTAATATGGAGTAATATGAGCCAGTGCCACCCATCAAGCACTGAACCAGCTACCAAATATTCCTTCCTGTGATGCTTGATGACATCCCTGTGTGGGTCCCAGGGCCCCATTGTGGGGAAAACAAGAATAGACCCACTGCCTACCCAAAAGCATGTTGTAAGAGTAGACTAATTGGGGAGCCTCCTTCGAAGTCGGAGTACATCTGCCTAAAAGGCAAGAAACCACCAGTCTGTATGTAGATGAGTCAGACCTGTGAAATGGATATGCACGCAAAGCTCAGTTTTTGGAGCACGGCTAGAGTCCAGAAGTGGACGAACAACCAGAACTTTCCGCCAGAGTTTTTAGCCGGTGAACGTGAAGAAGAAGAAGAAGATGCTTAATGGCATATATGGAAGAAGATGATCATGATAGTTCACAAAATTCTGGCAAGCATGTATCCTATTCTGTAAATTATTTATGAAATAACTTTATACTATATATTACATAGCATAAGGCTGCAGTAACAATTCCTTTATTGAAAAACTATACTTTATAGCAGTGATTCTCAACCTTTTTACACCCACGGTCTGCCAAAATGGGCACACTTGTTTCACGGCCCACCAAAACGGCTAAGATTGTTTCATGGCTCATCTGGCAACTAACAAATAACAGAAACAAAAAACAAATATAGATGGCAGTTTATTTTGTTAAAAAATTGTTAAATATGATGTCATCAAATTCAAAATTTTAGTCAGTGTTGACTTTTGCTCCTGCTTATTTATATGTTAGGAAATCTGTACGTGACGAGAGCGGCAATTCTAAAACATGAAGCATTGCCATAACGTCTTTAAATGCTTAGTTGTTATATTGAATATCAATTGTCTCTGTTTGACTCTCATCCTTGAGGTGTTAATTCTACAGAGTGCAACCCTGGAGAAGAAGAACTGTCTATGCTATCCTTTTACATGATTGGGCAGACATTTTTGGCGGCCCACCCGGGCTTTTCTGCCACTGCCCATAGGCTGAAGAACACGGCTTTATAGTACAAATCATAAGGTATATTATATGATACTAACTAAGGATAGCAATAGGAATGAAGTAAACAATCAAAAGATACACAGTTTAATATGACCAGTTTTAAATTTTATTAACAGTTACTTGGAAGTTAAATCAGATAGTGAAAGCAGTACTGGTAAGTAAGTAAAGGACCCTTTTCCACGCCTTTAGGCGTATAGGGCATATACGGCTAGACCTATATTTTATAGACCAAACGGCGCAAGATGAGTGATGTGGTCAGCCACTTCTACTTCTTAGGACTGCACCCGGTACCCACTCAAGGCTGGGTCAACCTAGGAGCCAAGGTCATTTTTTATAAAAGTACGGCTCCGCCAGGGAGCGAACCCATGACTTTCCGATCCGCGGCGAGCCTCCAGCCGCAGGCAGTACAGATAGAGTGCTTAAAGCAGGCGATGTTTTTAACCATCAAGATTGTGCTGATTTTGTTTTTTCTCTCCAGAAATTGAATTGACCCAAGTAAATTTTTGGTTGGAGTTTCAAGGATGCCCTTTCTGAAAAGGGTGGGAGGTGTATGGCAGTCAGTCATGAGAATTTATGGGTATGTATTGGATAGATTCTTGCTTCTCCTTTGACTGTCATAATAATGTGATGTTCTTATTTAACGATAGTACTCTCTAATGAGTTTTTCTTTGTTGCTTGCTTATTCTGAACACACCGATTATCATTTTAAATAGTTGGCAGTTAAATAATATTTATCTTCTTGTTTCCTTCTCCCTGCCAGTGGTTTTCAGATGAGGGGGATGGGGGGTAACATAAACTGTTAACTAAGATAGATTTAAGTCACAGTAACTGCCTTATGCACTCAAAGTAGCAGCAGTAATAGTAGTTATGGTTGGGCGGTTGCACCGTAGGGCTGTCATGTTTTGGGAAAGATACAAAGACTACAGGAGTGAAGACATCCTAGATTGCTGGCGTGACATGAAGCAAGATTTATATTTTCTTTCTTTTCAGTTTAGCCAAACTATGCCACAGCAACACGTGGCCGGGTACAGCTAGATAGACATGGGCCAGAGGCTAGAGCCCTATCATAGAAATATCATTAATACGATGCATGCAAATGGCAATAATCCACGCTCCACTTGCTACACCTCTGAGAACCAGGTTTTGCCCACAGGCTGCCAGTTAATAGCCCTGGGCTAGAGTAAGTTGGTTTAGGGCAAAAGAAGTTGTTATTGAATTCTTTCAGAAAATGCAAAGCTAAATAGAACTAAATTTTTTTATTTTTTTTTAAACATTAAATTTGCAACTATAGAATGTTTTTGTGTATGTATATTTTGATGTCTTAAACTGATTTATTTGTTGTCTTCTAGGAAATATGTCAATATTTAGAACTGCTCAATTGGAAATGGAAGATCCTCCAAAGAAAAAAATGCACAGGGGGGAATCTTCGTTTAGTGGCCCCACAGGCACTGAAGTGATCGATGACTCCAAGGCCTTCGTCCAACGTTTCGCTGTTTTGTTCAACAGTTCCTGTTTCAGTGATGTGAGACTCCGGGTTGGGAATCAGACATTTTATGGTCATAAGTTTATACTGGCATCTGCTAGTAAAGTGTTTGAGTAAGTAATAGAGTGACAGTATTTGTTGTCAAGATAGTTTAGGCTCTTTTAGCACCAGTGGCACATTAGGCAAATGATGCTAGACTCAATGTTTGTATAAACAGTCAGCACTCAAGACGTGATGTGGTCAACATAATGCCAGTGACCTTTACTTCCTAGTGGTCACACACAAAGTCACTGACGCAGCGGCCAGACCTGTATTATTTTTTTAAGGTACTTCTGATGAGTGATTTTGTGAAATTGTTCATATTTGTGGTTTATTTATGTCATGTGCTGATGAAGAGGAGCAGCTATCCGTATGGTTAGAACGCTGGCTCTCAAGCGGGAGACCCGGGATCACATCCTCGGTAAGGCTGGGGATCTTTTATGTGGGGGGCAAAATAAAATCCTCACCTGCTTAGTCATGGCGACAGCACTAGCTATGTGGCTGTAAATCCTCAAAGACCTCCTTGCCTACACAGCTAAACTGTTATAATAAAGGCAGTCGGCCTCTGTGGCTTAGGTGTTGCAAACGAGCTTCATAATGCTGAGGTGCCGGTTCGATCCCAGCTGCAGGCAATATACATATATGTGCATAGTGCATAAAGACAGCGTCTTTTTTAGTAGGGAGGTTATTGTGCATTGTCATCGCTGATTACTGGTTTTGCTATAATTTCAGGGCTATGTTTGGAGAATCATCCACTTGGGAAGAGAGTCGTCAGCAAGAAATTCGTTTGGTGGAAGAGGAGGCCTGTCAGATGGTGTATTATGACTTTTTGAGGTGAGGCAGGAAAACGTGGAAAGAGAATTATGATAATGTTGTGTAGAGTTGGGCTTGATTGCTTTCAAAATAGATAGTTGCTGTTAAGTTTTTGTAACATAAGGTTGCTTTCTCTTCAACTGTTTATAGCATTACGCTGCTTTATTGTCTTTCTGAAGGAGTGTTGCTTTGAAGTATTTCTTATAGTCGGTTGATGTGAAATCTTTTTAACAGAAGTTCAAATTGAAGTATTTCTTATAGTGGGTTGATGTGAAATCTTTTTAACAGAAGTTCAAATTGAAGTATTTCTAACTGCAATTTGTCTAGAAGTATTTCTGTGAGGGTTTGCTTGAAGTCTTTGTAACAAATGTTCACCTTTGTAAACAAAATTTTACCTTGAAGTAATTATGACAATTTTTTTCAGTAGATAATGAGAACTGCTGTCAGCCTAAAGCTGAAACATAATGAACCTAAAATGTCAATATGCATCTTCATCTGTAGAAAGTTCACAGTGCCTAAGCCACAGACGCCAACAGTATGGATAGAATACACACTTACTTACTTACTTAGTCGCTCCTCTTCTACCTTGGGGTGTAGAGGTTTGCCAGAGAGATTGCCAGACGTCTCTATCAGCAGTTTTCTTTCTGGCTTTGTTCCATTCCAGTCCTCTGTCAGTTAGGGACTGTCGGATGTTGTCTTCCCAGCGCACCCTGGGTCGTCCCGGAGGTCTGGTTCCCTGGTTCTTAGCCTCCTATGCTTGCCATGGTGGCCGATTTTCTCCCATTCTGCATACATGTCCAAACCATCGTAACTGTGACTGATCTACTCGGGTTAGTATGGGCTGGGTATCAAGATCTTGACGTATTGTCTGATTGCGGACTTTGTCCCTTCTTGTCACTTGGACCACCTTTCTCAGGTATCTCATTTCCGAGGCCTGCAGCTGGCTTCTATGAGCTGTTGTCATTGCCCATGACTCACACCCATAGGTCAGACTGGTACATAGGTAGAGCGGTAAACAGCCATTTTCGTCCTCTTGCAAATTTCTCTTTTGCTAAGTAAGAAACCCTCGGTTTATGGCCTGGAAGAGTCTCACAGCAGCTGCTTTTCGTGTAGCCAGCTCAGTCTTAATGCCTCCGTTTTGGTCTAGTACAACTCCAAGGTATTTGAACTGGTTAACCTGCTCCAATGCATACTGTCCCATCATGATCTGGTGTTTCTTCTCCTCTCTTGAGATCACCATGGTTTTAGTTTTGGAGATACTGATGGTCATCCCTTTCTTTTCAAGCTCTTCCTTCCAGACAAGTAAGTTGGACTGAAGGTGTGCCTCTGATTTAGCTGTCAGGGCCACATCGTCTGCAAAAGCCAGCTCTGATATACAGATTGGTTTCATCTTCCAGTACCCTACAGAGTACTTCTTTGTCTTCTCCTTACAGGTCTTGATGACATCATCCATCATAAGAATGAAGAGGTAAGGTGAGAGAATATCACCTTGTCTAACACCGCTGGCGGTCTTGAATTCTTCTGACTTTTGGTCTGCTGTTCTTACATAATTTCTGCACCTTTTGTAGAAACTCTTTATTGCACTGATCAGGGGTGCTAGGATGTTTTTCCCTGCCAAGCAGTCCCAGAGCTTGTTCCAGGGTACCTTGTCAAATGCCTTTTCCAGATCCAAAAAACATAAGTGCATCTCACTATTATATTCCAGGGCTTTTTCACTCATCTGTCTCAGTGTGAAGATAAGGTCTTGAGTACTTCGGTTTGCTCTGAAGCCGCATTGGGCCTCGTCCAGCTGTGGCTCTACCAGACTTCTAAGTCTCTGCTCAAGAATTCTAGAGTAACTTTTACCGGGAACGCTGAGGAGGGATATGCCTCTGTGGTTTAGAATACACACACAGATAACATTTATATACTTCTAAATTAACACATACATATATTCAAACACACGTCCACATACACAGCCACAGTTACAATTACTGTTTTAAATACATAACACACAAAGCCACCCACATGTATGTATACACACACAGACATTTACACAAGCAGTCAAACACAAACAATTTATGATTTAATAACTATTCAGTAATTTTTCAGTTTTATATTTATATAAAGTTATTTCAGTTAATTCTTTCTTCTTTGTTTTCTTCTTCTTCTTCTCTTCCTCCAGTGACCTCATCGAAGTGTTGGGAGGAGATGTAAGGATCTTCTGTGCTCTTTCTAATTCATTGCCTCAAGTTGATCTTAATTTCTGTAAGGCTGTTTTTAGTGCTGTCATTTCATTGTGCTCTGTATTAATTATATTTATTCACTGTGGTTCTCCATGGCAATTGGTACCATGGCATTCTCCTCAAATGGCCAGACTGTCTCATTTGTTTCTCTTTATTGAACTGTATGATTGGTTTCGTTTTAGTCTTCTTTTGATTTCTTCATTATTACATTTGTTTCTCTTCTTGCTGCTCCTCCAGCTCTTCTAAAACATCACATCTCTGTTATAATGAGTTTATTTGTGCATATTAGATTTCCTGAGTTTGGTTATAACGAAGTAATGACTGTTGAAAAAACTTATGTCAGAAGTGACTCTTTTCTGCAGGTATTTTTACTCTGCCAGTATCGACATGAGTACAGACAAAGCCCTTCCTTTACTACTGCTAGCTGACAAGTACAATGTGCAGCCACTTCGCAACGTGTGTGTGGATTACATGATGAAGCACATTGAAGAATCACCAGACAAGAACAAGACTCTTACATGGCAAGTGTGAAGTTTGTTAAATTGAATTTGATGATATCTTTAAGTTAACTGGTTTTATAGCACGCAGCTCTGCAGCTGGCAAGCTGTGAGTTAGGAACTGACATCACAGCACTTGAGACATTCTCATAAGCATCCCTATGTGGGTTCCGGGCCCCATTATGGAGAAAGCAAGAATAGACCTACTGCCTACCCAAAAGCATGTCGTAAGAGTCAACTAATTCGGAGCTTCCTTTGAAGTCGAAGTGCATCTGCCTGAGTCTACATATGATGAGTCAGAACTGTAAAACGAATGTGCACGCAAAAATCAGGCTCTGTAACCGGACTCAAGTTCAGAAGTGGACCAACAACCAGAACTTTCCGCTGGAGTTTACAGCCGGTGAACAAGAAGAAGAAGAAGGAGATTCCTATAAGCTCTCAGTTCCCATCTTCAGCAGCAGGTGCAGAATTCCAGTTCTGGTGGTGCCAGTGACAGTCTGATTGTATGTCCATCTCGCTGCTCTATGAGTGTTGAGCATCGGCCAGATTCCCTGATCATTCCTCACTGCAGCATTCTCTTCGGACCAGGATGATCAGTTTGTGCCACCACACTGTTTATTTGCTTCCAAAGGACCTTAACAACATCTAGCTTGTCATGTATCATTTTACTACCAGGTGGTGCAGAACCAACCAGTCTTTCTGCTTGTTTATTTCCCAACACACCCACCAGCACTGGAGGAAATATCCAAAGGGCGCTAACTACCTGGGACCTCTGAAGCGATGCTTGGCACTGTACACAGAACACATACCTGGCTTGACCTTTCTCAATATGCTCTGCGAATACTGAGGAGTTAGTGAATCTGTTTAACAGTTTTAGCATCCTTGAGTATTAGAGTTCAATTTTCATGGTGGACTGTTTACCGCTCTTATGGCTTTCTGATAGTAGTACGAGAGTTGCACTGTGGAAGAGATTGGGAGACTCACAATGTTATATTCCTGTAGCCAGCAGTGTGGTGCACAATAGCCAGCCTTCATTGTGGAAACGGTATGATAAATGAAGCTTTGAAGAATGAGCTATGAACATTCCTATAAGCACTCTGTCCTTATCTTCAACAAGCTACAGAATGTTCCAGTTCTGATGGTGCCATGTGGCAGCTGATTATATATCCGTCTTGCCTTCCTCCTAGTGTAGAATGTTGACCAGATCTTCTAGTCACACCTAGCTGTACCATTAATTAATTTGTACATAATTCATTAATTAAGTCTCATCGTAGATACTACTTTTGGAGTGTGGAGTTTAATTCCTTTCTTATATTCTTAACTCTGTGCTAATTATTCCTTCATATATTCTAAACTCTATGCTGATTATGTCTTTATATATTCTAAACTCTAAGCTAATTATTCCTTCATATATTCTAAACTATGCTAATTATTCCTTCATATATTCTAAACTCTATGCTAATTATTCCTTCATGTATTCTAAACTCTATACTAATTATGTCTTTAAATATTCTAAACTCGAAGCTAATTATTCCTTCGTATATTCTAAACGCTATACTAATTATGCCTTTATATATTCTAAACTTTACACTAATTATGCCTTTATATATTCTAAACTCTAAGCAAATTATTTCTTCATATATTCTAAGCCTCTCACTAATTATTCCTTCATATATTAAAAGCCCTTTGCTGGTAAGACCAGTCCTTCCAAGTTAATTTAATGATATCTTGAGAATAAGGAAAATTGCCTGATACTCATTTTGTTTGGAGTCTGAGTTGAACCCAGCACTGAAAATTTCTCACTTTGTTTGGAGTCTGAGTTGAGCCCAGAACTGAAGATTTCTCACTTTGTTTGGAGTCTGAGTTGAGCCCAGAACTGAAGATTTCTCACTTTGTTTGGAGTCTGAGTTGAACCCAGAACTGAAGATTTCTCATTTTGTTTGGAGTCTGAGTTGAGCCCAGAACTGAAGATTTCTCACTTTGTTTGGAGTCTGAGTTGAACCCAAAACTAAAGATTTCTCACTTTGTTTGGAGTCTGAGTTGAACCCAGAACTAAAGATTTCTCACTTTGCTTGGAGTCTGAGTTGAGCCCAGAACTAAAGATTTCTCACTTTGTTTGGAGTCTGAGTTGAACCCAGAACTAAAGATTTCTTACTTTGTTTGGAGTCTGAGTTGAGCCCAGAACTTAAAATTTCTCACTTTGTTTGGAGTCTGAGTTGAACCCATAACTGAAGTTTCTCATTTTGTTTGGAGTCTGAGTTGAACCCAGAACTGAAAATTTCTCACTTTGTTTGGAGTCTGAGTTGAGCCCAGAACTGAAGATTTCTCACTTTGTTTGGAGTCTGAGTTGAACCCAGAACTGAAGATTTCTCATTTTGTTTGGAGTCTGAGTTGAGCCCAGAACTGAAGATTTCTCACTTTGTTTGGAGTCTGAGTTGAACCCAAAACTAAAGATTTCTCACTTTGTTTGGAGTCTGAGTTGAACCCAGAACTAAAGATTTCTCACTTTGCTTGGAGTCTGAGTTGAGCCCAGAACTAAAGATTTCTCACTTTGTTTGGAGTCTGAGTTGAACCCAGAACTAAAGATTTCTTACTTTGTTTGGAGTCTGAGTTGAGCCCAGAACTTAAAATTTCTCACTTTGTTTGGAGTCTGAGTTGAACCCATAACTGAAGTTTTCTCATTTTGTTTGGAGTCTGAGTTGAACCCAGAACTGAAAATTTCTCACTTTGATTTGAAATATGTCTTATTCTTCTATAAACTCTCTCTGTCTCTATCTGTCTCTCTCTTTTTCATGGATGCGTGCACATCCCCAAACATATATAAATGTGAGTTATCTCATTTATTCATCTATAAAATAATAATATTTCTGTGACTTCTGTGCATTGTCCAGGTTTCACAGGCAGTTTCCTGAAAGCATTTTTTAGATTGAAAATGCACTAAGTAACCTTTTTTTGCTACGAAGAACGAACTTTTTTGCATAGATAAGTTTTTTTTGTTAATCATTCTGCAAGATTAATAATTCATTGTTTATTCCAATGAATGTTTGTTCCCCACAGCTGCGTTGTTCTTCTTGTCCATGCCATATGGATGTAGAAAACATGGCTGCCCTTAACCCTCTGTCTCATGCGCTGTGTAGTATTTCTCATACAAATGTTCCTCCCATGCAATTTTGCCAACGTTTACTTAATTGGTATCTCTGTGTGTCTTTCTTCACATCCAACATTTTATTGTGTGGTCTTACTCATAGAGTTCCCCTTCTGAGAGCTGCATTAGCCACACCAGAATACGACCATCCCTTATCTGCTGAGGTGCCATGAGTGATTTCCCTTCCTACACTTTAAGACAGGAAGAAACGTTCAAGAGAGTGCTGGAGAGAACACTACTGGGGAAAAAAGGGGTAGACAGGTCACAGTATTTATTAAACAGGCATACACCGATCAAGAGCTATAGTAGTGTTGTGGCCAGATGCTCGTCTGTCGGCATGAAATTCTTGAGTTTGAATCCAGATTGAAGCACATTTTCTTTCAAAACTGACCTTGGCTTCCAGGTTAGGCCAGGCTAAAAGACCACCTAATGTCCTTGGAAGTAAAAGTAACTGTTGACCACATCACCCGCCTAATGCTAATTTATCTATAAAAAGTCTAGCATCGAATGCCATATGTGCCGCTGACACACAAGGGGTCCTTTACGTTAAAAAAAAACAAAAAAAAAAACAGATCTGTTAATGCAGACGTACATGGAATTAGAAAGATTAACACAAGGCAGACATTATGGATTGATAAAAAACAGCACATCCAACCAAAAGGCTGAAATACATAATGATAATATAATTAGTTTTTGTTTTACTGTGGTGTACACTTAAAGACTTTTGAATTATAAATCAGGTATCACTACTCCAAACTGACTGGGCCAGAACGACTAGGAGATGCTTGTAAAAACTTCATTGTGTCCAACTTTAATGTCATCCTGGATGCTCCGGATGGGTGGAAATGGAAAGAGAGGAACTTGCTGACTTCATGGCCATGTCTGAGCTGTGTGTTGAGTCAGAGAGAGTCCTGTGGGAAAAAGTAAGAAGATTTAGTACTTACATTGTCTTCTTCACATTGTAAAATATGTGGCTATTCATGCTCACGTGCATGCGTGCGTATGTGAGAGAGTGAGTGAGTGAGAGTGAGTGAGTGTGTGAGTGAGTGAGTGAGTGAGTGAGTGAGTGTGTAGGTGGGTGGGTAGGTAGGTGGGGGTGTGTGTGTGTTTGGGTGGGTGTTGTTGTTGTTGTTGTCGTTGTTGACTCATCCAGAGCTTTAGCTACATAGGGGCATAAGAATTGTTCTTTAATGAATTGTATGACTGGTTTCAGGCAGGAACTAAAAGAGTTAAAGTTCTGTGCCTACAGTCTAGATTGCTACAGCGTGTCTTCAGTTCATGTTTCTTGATCTGGTGGGTACACTCATCTCTTGGCAATGCCTGGCAACTGTATTATTTCCTTTCTCTTCCACTGCGATTCTAGCTGCTAAGTTTTGATTTATTTGTCTTCATTTTTACTTCTGTTAACAGCTCTTTTTTCATTCCCAGTATGTCTAAGAAATCTGAATTATGGTTGATTGAGTAGTTAGCTGTCATGCAGCAGACCCATCTTTGATCCCCGGTAAGGGATGAGATCATTTTTTTGGGTCGGCAACAAAAATTAAAAAACCTAACCTGTACAGTTTGTGACAGCTGTACTGGCCACACAGAGTTAACTCTTTTTTCTGACCGAGCAACACACCATGTTTGCGCAGTTTATGTGTATCAATGCAACACATGTCGTGTTATTATTTATTTCATGTTTGGTATGTGTGTGCAAAATAAATCTGGCCAAATATTTTAAATGAGGCACAGTATATGACTTATCTTTTAGAGACATTACACTGATACCTTTTTCACTGTGATTATTGTGCCAAATTTGGTTTCTACCTTAAAATCACCTGGGACTGAAAGAGTTAAATCAGGTTCACGACCTTCTGTTATTACATCGCCCTAAAAGTGGTAAATACAGACATTAAGGATCCTCCCCCCACACTCAGGCACATGCACACACACACACAGTACATTATAATGGCATGGCATAATATATAACATGGTCTTTGCAGGTAGAGCAATGGCTGTTGTCAGACAACAATTCAGAACTGAGGAGGGAGAATGTGGAGTTGATTGTTCCATTGCTGCGCTTCTGCAAGATGACACCAACAGAGCTTCTGGCCATAGAGTCATCTCCCTTAATGGAGGAGTTTTCAGAGATTTTGAAACCCAAGTTAGGAGCAGGTAGGAATGTCTTCATAGCCCTTCACTGCAGAAGATGCTTGACATTATGAATTAACCCTGTTAGTATAGAAGATGGTGAAAACAGGGATGGCTGCAATCAAGCTAATACCAAGATATTAATCCACTGAACTGTGACCCAAGAAGCCTAATGAGGCAGAGAAGGGGGCACCAGAAAACACAGACACACATACCCAGGCAAGCAGACATAGGCACACACATGAGCACCCACGCAGACACATGAACAACATACACAGACACACAAACATGCACACACACAAGACAAAATAGGATGTTCTGGCAGGAACTTTTATTGACAAAAGACTAGTTTTTATGGTTTTGTTCAGTGGATTCATTACTGTAGAATATGCTTGCTCTTTTGAACTAGGCAGGGCACTTACATTTGGTATGATATTGTCTAGTGAGTTTTCGTGTGGTCTGCTATGGTTTGGTTTGTTATTATCTGGTTTTGCTATTCTCTAGGTTTGCTGTTGTCTGGTATGCTATTTCTTGTTTCATTTTTGTCTGATATGCATTTAAAAGGGTCGTAAAAGGACCATTTTTTTCATGGCTTTGGGCATATAAGTCTAGATATTTTCTAAACCAGTCGGCAATCAGGGAATGTGGCCAACATCACATCAGCCTTCTTTACTTCCTAGGACTTATCCTGGTACGCATTTAAGGCTGGGTAAACCTGGGAGCCAAGGTAATTGGGAAAGAAAAATTTCCGGCTCCATCATGAACTCACGACTTTCGAGTAGCTGCCACACTCTGGTCATAGTAGTCCTTGAAAATGTTGAGTGGGGGGGGGGGGGGGGGGGGGGTTACAACAATGAGGAATGAGAACTTAGATCTTCAAGGTTGCAGAGAAATTTGTTTGCTGTGACTAGGAAATTCAACACTCACCATGTACACCTTTCAACATCTCCAGAGGAAAAAGGAGCCTCTCTAACAGGCAACTTATGATACATGTGCCAGACATTGCAGAGGACAGATTTTCAGTTTGTACATTGAGTGAGTCAGCATCTGTGGCTTGGGCGTTGAGAACACGCTTGGTAATGCCGAGGTGCTGGGTTCGAACCCAGCTGCAGACGGTTTGTCTTGCGTTGGTTTCGACCGTGGCACCGAGAGCTGACCGTTCAGCAAGCAGTGGCAAACTACTGAACATAAAAATGCTGAGATTGGTTCTGCAATGTCCTGTAAAGGATATGCAACCAACGTTTACATTGAGTGAATTAAATATATGTATCTAAATACACATGCATTATATGATCTTATGCTTCAGGCATTTAAAGTTAGACTCATAATTGTATAGACCTTTTGGGTCAGTGGATAATGGGGACACCTCAAGCTGGCCTCCTTTACTTCCAGTGATATTGTCATATACCCATTTTAGGCTGGTGTCGACTTTGGAACCAAAGTAATTTTGTCAAAATCGGTCCTTTATTAATATCCTAGATTTTAGAGGGTGGTAAGACTGGGTTTCCTGGCTTTCTGATGCTTTTAACGACCCCAAAACATCTAGAACTGGCCCTAATTCCAATCCCCTACCTTACACGAGAGAGTGCAGCCTAGGTCCCACGGCTGCATGCAGCCCAGGTCCCACGACTGCATGCAGCCTATCTACCACCCCCTGAAATATTAGACTGTCCCCTGACCTGTGGATTTCCCCTGTTTTGGGTAGGATATTAATAAAGCACTTCAAAATCCACTCTGTTGGGTATGGATCTGTGGCCTTCAGGCAAGCAGCTAGCCACTACACTAGCAGGGCTCCCAATAAGCTTGAATATTATAAGCATTACATCTAATGATTTGTTTCAGTAATTTTTGTATACACACATATTTTGATCATAGGTTGGCATGATGAATGACTTTACTCTACTGTCTAATAATCTACTAGCAAAAGGCTGCTGACTCTGGATGTAAAGGTTTACTGAGAATGCTGCAATATGGGTTCCAGGGCTCTATTTGGTGGGGGGTGGTGGAGAGAACAGTCCCGCTGCCTCTACTTACAAGCATGTTGTAAAAGGCTACTTATTAGGGGTTTGCCAAAATCTGACATGTTGGGTCAAAAGCTGCAGATATCACAGCCTTGCTGTAAACCACAACACAGCATTTACCAACCGCCCTTTGAAGGGTGAACATGGAAAAAGAAGCAGAAGAAAAAAAACTAAGGCTTACAACTTTTCAAGCAAAATAACGGCAGTTTTAACCCGTGGTTAGTTATGACTATCATCAAAGCACTCTGCATAAATCCATAAATGCTCAATCTTCCCCTTGTCAGCTCCATAAGCTTAAAGAGACGATCATGCCTTTTATCTGTTGATTAACTAAACGTTGTATGCCCTTAGTTATATGTTTATGTCTGGTGGCTCCATATCGCATCCCTGTATCCACCCAAATAAACATGAATACACTGTCATGCTTGTCACTCTACATTTTCTTTGCCATATGAACCGTGGGAGCCGCCATGGTGAGGCAACTAGATGTTCGCCTGCTGATATGTATGTCGTAGGTTTTAAAAAAAAAAATGACCTTGGCTTCCACGTCAACCCAGCCTTGAGTAGGTGCCAGGTGAAGTACTGGGAAGTAAAGGTGGCCAGTGTGATGATGACCACATCACCCACTCAGTGCTGATTGGTCTGTAAAATATAGGTCTAGCCCTATGTGTCCAATATACCTGAAGGCGTGGAAAAGGGTCCTTTATTTTCAATGTTACGTATGAATGGTGTATGGTATTGATGACATTGCTTCTCTTCAGTGCCGGACCAGTCATAGTAACGGCAATGTCCACGATGGACGAAGCTAGCAGATAATGATGAATCTCTGACACTAACACAGTTGGTTGGCATGGGAATAAAGCACAGTGAAGTACAGATATGCCACCTTCATGGCCAAGCTAGGAGGCATTATAACCACTTCCTCGTGGAAACTATCAGAAGAAGTACCTTGGAATGGCTGCTGCATCAGAGGACTGAGCATACATGGGAATGTCCAGCGTGCAGTGACGTCCACTCTCTGTGACAGTGGTTATGACATGAAATAAGTAACAAATTAACAAGAGGACTGAGCATACATGGGAATGTCTAGCATACAGTGACGTCCATTGTCTGTGACAGTGTTTGTGACATAAAAGAAGTAACAAATTAACAACTTTTCGTTCTGTTTTCCACCAGCCTATAGATTCCACTCACTGGCAAGCAATGGCGTGTTCCTGCCCAGTGAACAAGTCCCCTACAGGAACTTCACCTCTGAGATGTACGGCATGCGATTTCAGTTTGAGCTGAAGTCCTATGCAAACATTCCGAAGATTGAGAGCCGGATCTGCCTGTCTTGTTTGGTGCCATACTTGCCCTGCTTGGAGATTGAGACAGGGCACCAGAAATGTAAGAGTTGTCATTACTTCCTGTCATGTAAGACCACAAATGTAAGAGTTGTCATTACTTCCTGTCTTGTAAGACCAGAAATGTAAGAGTTGTCATTACAAATGTAAGAGTTGTCATTACTTCCTGTCTTGTAAGACCAGAAATGTAAGAGTTGTCATTACTTACTGTCATGTAAGACCAGAAATGTAAGAGTTGTCATTACTTCCTGTGAAGTTAGCCACTACAAAAGGTTTAAAAAAAACACACATTTAAGGACCCTCTCAGTTTATTGGTACATTTGGCAAATAAAAGTTGAAAAAAAAAAAACAACTTAAGGTCCATTTTTCACGCCTTTAGGCATATAGTACTAGACCTATATTTTTATAGACCAATTGGCACAAGATGGGTAAAGTGGTCAGCATCACGCCGGCCGCCTTTATTTCCTGGGACTGCACCTGGTACCCACTCAAGGTCAGGTGGACCTGGGAGTCAAGGTCATTTTTGAAAATAGTCGGGCTCCGCTAGGGAGCGAACCCCTTACCCTTCCAATCCACACACGCGCATCTAGCTGCTACGCCAAGGCGACTCCCCATCTGGCAAATGGTAACTAAAAAAATGTAAAGCTAAAAACAAAGAAAGTAAAGAACCCTTTTGATGTCATTTTAATTAGGCGTATGGTAAGACCCTCTTCCACACCTTCACGCATATTGGGCATATAGGGGCTAGACCTATGTAATGTATGATTCCTATGCCTTCATACAGTATAGAGTGCTAGAAAGGTCGAAAAGGTTTCAGCATCAAATGCTGAAGAGACAACTTCAGTTCCTTACCACATGCAAAGATACAATTTCAATATTTCCTACCACTGCTAATGATGTGATTTTTGATTTCAGTGTTTCCTACCACTGCTAGTGATGTGATTTCTGATTTCAGTATTTCCTACCACTGCTAATGATGTGATTTCTGATTTCAGTGTTTCCTACCACTGCTAGTGATATGATTTCAGTATTTCCTACCACTGCTAGAGATGTGATTTTAGTGTTCCTACCATTGCTAGAGATGTGATTTCTGATTTCAGTGTTTCCTACCCCTGCTAGTGATGTGATTTCAATGTTTCCTACCCCTGCTAGAGATGTGATTTCAGTGTTTCTGCCAACAGCTAGCAGTGTAATTAATTTCACAGATATAATTTCAAGGTTTCCTGCTGCTCCAGATCTGTTCATTAACACCAGAATATTTTCATTCGCCATCAGAAGTAGTGACTCTATTTGTATTGTTTTATGACTGATACATAGTTCTCCATTTTAGCATGTATTAATTATGGTAGTTGAAGGTGCTTAGGTTAGTTTAGGAAAGTTCCAGGAGGGAGACAGACACGGCACTGCTCTTCTGATCCAGCAGCTTCTGTAGAATGCTTTGTTCCAAGTGTATTTGTGTTATTTGTGTTTGGAGTTAACAAAGCAAGCAATACTGCCTTGGCTTTTTGCTGTGGGAAGGAGGAATTTCACCCTTGGTCTTAATTGCAATCTCCATAAGCTGTGGTTTTCATGCCTTCATGTGGCAAAGTGGAACACTCATCTAGAAAACAAAGGTGCTAACAAAATTATTATTTGTTTTTTACATGAAGACCTAATATTTCAGTATCTGTCATAGAACCTTCTTGATCTTTATTTTAATTAAGTTTTTTTTTTCATTTTCGTGTTTAGAAAGCACACTACGCCCAGTTCCAGGTGAACTTTTACCCCAAAGGTCCACTTCTCTACAATTTCCTTATACGGTAACTTCATGGGACGGCAGAATGATAACGTGACCTTGAAGATCATTCGGCAGAAACATATCACACTCATGCAGCAGCACCACTGAGGCCAACAAGCAGTACCCTCCGATGCTCGTTGAAGCCACTCTCCAGCTCTACAGCAAGAAGAAAGATCTCAGGTATGTTGGACTGACTGTGTCTAAAACTCAGATCTTCACCCAGAAAAGTCCAGATTTGGTTGTGGAAAATGTTTTGGACCTGGACAGACTGAAAAGTGAAGACTCGCCTTTTATCGTTGAGGGCTGTTTGTCTGGGGCTGTGTTTATTAAAGTGCAACAAGTTGGTGACCATCTTCTGGAAGGTGAATGTAGTAAAGATGTTGCTTTTGGAAATACCGTGCAGTAGGTCAGAGGTCACAGACAGTGTTCCGTCACCAAAATATCTAAAGATTGTTGGTCCACTTGAAGTTTGAAACTGTACAAAAATGAGACATTTTTAAAGGAACAATATTTAAGCTTACCATGTTTGTGCATTCAGCTTAGTTTTTATTGTTATTTTTTCCTCTTTCTCAACAGTAGTTTAGAATAACTGTGAAAAACAATTATATCTAAAAAAAATAATGCTTAAAAAAGTGTAGTACAATGATATCACAATAGGCATTGAAATATGAAAACTTTATATGAGTCATTTAAAATCTGGTATCCAAATGAGCATAGAAATGTGAAAAACGGTGGTACGTAAATTAGCCTTGACATTGGAAAAGCAGTGATATCTAAATGGTCATTGATGTAAAAATTCGACATGTAAAAAGCTGGGTTTTTTATGGGTATTGAAATAAGGAAATAAGTGATTTCCACATAGGCATTGGAATGTGAAAAAGGGTGATATCTGAGTGGACCTATGAAAAGCAGTGATTTTTAAATGAGCATTAGAATGTGGAAAACAATGTTATCTAAATGAGCATCAGCATGTGAAAATATGGGGGGGGGGGGGGGGTGGTAGGGGGGACTGGTATCTCAACCCTTTTATAATAGGAATTGAAATGTGAAAACCAGTGATTTCTGAACATATTTTTGGAGATTGAAATATAAAAAAAAAATTGATATCTGAACCTCTTTATGGGAATTGAGATGTGAACAACAGTGATACCTAAATTATTAATGAAATATCTCCAGGTAGCAACACTGTACAGGACTAGACGTTTGAGGTGCTAATGCTTATGACCAAACTGACCCAGTTATTGACCTGATATGTTTGATATGACATCGCTACTCATGGCATCTCAGAAACTCACTATTCTGATCTGGGTAACTTTCAGAAGAAAGTAGCACATATATCTGTCTGTGCAGTCTGCTCTACTGCAGGACTATTCAGCTAAATTTACTCAAGAAGCCAAAATGTTGACCATAGTGGTTGTCATTGGCGAGGGACCCATGCCCAAGCGTAGAAAGATCATTAACTGTTTCATCCCCAAACAAGGCTCCAGGTGTCCTGGATATAACTTATGTGCACCAGTCAGCCTGTTTTGTATGTTTCTACATCTTGAGTTTAGTCAGGCTACCTAGATCAAGCCCAGCACCACAGGTCACCCAGAATGTACTGTGTGTCTGGACCCCTGTTGATACAGTATATCAACGCTTTTGTTGTCATCGTTTTTGTTTCAATCAGGTATCAGCTATAATCTTCTGGGACTGAAAGAGTTAATACAGTACAACTGGCAATGATCCGTGGACAATTGCAATGCCTCTGCAGGCCAAATTTAGCCCACGGGCGGTCGGTTGAATAGTCCTGCTAGTGAAAGATAATAAGGGATACACAGTAGCGCAGTACCCAGATGCTCACCTCGCAGCCCAGTGGGGTTTAAATCTGCAGCAGGTTGGATATAAAAAAAATGTACCTTAGCTCCTAGACTGACCCAGCCAGGCTACCAGGTCAAGTCCTGGGAAGTGAATGTGGCTGTGCGACGTTGACCACATCAGCCGTCAAGCGAGGTTTGGTCTTTGAAACTATGAGTCTGGCATCATGTGCTGGTGTGAAAAGGGACCTGTGTTTTTTTTTTATTAACAAAGAGAAAAGGCTGATATTCACAGCAGGCTTAAAATATACTATAGAATTAAAGATTAATTCTGTTCTATAACTATATAAGCATTATAGATTTTGCTGTTTTTCCTTTATCATTTTATGTTTGATGATTTGTAAAGAGCAACCTGATCTGATGCTGTTTAGCTTTTTGACTTCTGTAGTGCAGTTTTTATTGTACTGCCTTACCAACACAGTAGTCTGTGTTCATCATCTTTCAGTTGAATCATTTGTTTTCTAACTAGTATTATGGCTCTTAAAATGGACCCAGATATGTATGTAGAGAAGTAAAAACGAGCCATGTGTTACAATGAGCCATGATATGCTAGTGGCTAGACGTTCACCTACCAGCACAAAGGTTTTGAGTTTGAATCTGCAGAGAGTCAAACGTCCCCCCCCACCCCCCCCCCCCCCCCCCCCCCCAAAGAAAAAAATGTGATTACAGCTGCCAGATTGGACCAGCATCCACAGATTATTAACATTTGCCTGTTTTGTTGGACCAACATCCTCAGATTGTTAACATTTGCCTGTTTTGTTGGACCAGCATCCACAGATTGTTAACATTTGCCTGTTTTGTTGGACCAACATCCTCAGATTGTTAACATTTGCCTGTTTTGTTGGACCAACATCCACAGATTGTTAACATTTGTCTGTTTTGTTGGACCAACGTGCCAAGCAAAACATTTCACAGTCTGTTGCTTCTGTCTTATTTGTTGAAATAGGCTTCAAAATCAGATCCTTGATATGCTTCCTAATTGACCTGCTGTTCCTGACTGTGGTACTATATTTATTTGTCTCTTTATAAAACTTCATTTTTTCAGATTTTTGTGCCGATACAGATTTGATACATATCACTAGCTCTGTTTTATGAGATGCAGTTTTTGTGCAGCCTTTGCTTTGAACTGCTGCACTGAGGCATAAAGGACTTGTATATTTCACTGATTTATCATCATCATCTTCATCATAGTGTGACACCGTGTTACGTCACATAGTGCTTGCAGTCTAGTCCTCTGATCACTTTTGTCCTGATTACTCAGTCACTAGTGTCAATATTTTTCTTCTTTTTTCTACAGCTTAATTTACTTTGGATATCATTTTGAATATCTAATTGCTGAGGTTTGAACTGTCATTAGTGTATCTGTATTATGAGATGATGAATGTCTTTGCTTGTTGGCAAGGAATTGGGGTCAGATCTGCATCTTGTGGATGAGAAAAAATATTTATGTGCGTTAAATTTTTTGTACCCTATTCTCGCGCGCAGAGTAAGATTAATAACTATTTTGCCAGCTTTTTGCATATTAGATATTCTGTTGGCTGATGCCACTCCTCTGTGTGTCGAGCTACGTTATGATAAAGCGGAAGTGGTGAAGGCTGTCTGTGATCAAGTGGACAGTGGGATCATCAGAACAGACTAGGTACCCATACATTGCTAGGCATCCATACATTGCTAGGTATCCATACATTGCTAGGTATCCATACATTGCTAGGTATTCATACATTGCTAGGTATTCATACATTGCTAGGTATCCATACATTGCTAGGTATTCATACATTGCTAGTTATCCATACATTGCTAGGTATTCATACATTGCTAGGTATCCATACATTGCTAGGTATCCATACAAAGACAGACTAATTCAGCAATTGGGAAGCAGGGGGTCTGGAAGACTTTCAACACTGCAGGGGAAAACAATAAAGATACCTCTTCACGCCTTTTAGGCGCATCAGGCATATGGAAAGAGCACCCATATTTTTACAGACAAATCAGCGCTAGGTGGGTAATGTGATCAGCATTACGCCGACCATCTTTACCTCCCCATTACATCCATCCTGGTACCCATTTAAGGCTGGGTCGACCTGCGACGTCCCATACCATGATGAAAAAATCCACGCAGCCAGCAGTGGGTTTCGATCTTGGTACGTTGGAAGTGTTCATACATAGATAGACTAATTCAGCAAGGAGTGAGCAGGGAGGGGGTCTGGAAGACTTTCAACACTGTGGGGAAAACAGGCAGACTTTTAATCTCGTTGCAGCAGGTACTGTTAGCATATCAACTCTTCGTTGGCTGTTAAAGAAGGAGACAGAGCATGTGTGGGAATGTCGTGAGTACAAGAGATGTCAGTTCTTGTTTGATTCATTTATTTTATTGGATATGTGGTGCCAGCTCAATATTTTTAATAGCCAGTTGGCATCTGATGGCTTGATGTGTTTTGTTGTCAGTAACACCCACCTTCCTGTACTTCCCAGAGCATTTCCTGATGCACATTTTAGGCTTGTGCGGCCTGGGAGACCTGGCCATTTAAAACAAAATCTCTGCCCTGATTTAAAAATCTGACCACCAGGGCTGGCAGACATATATGGTAGCCACTGTGGGTTATTTTTGCAAATAGAGGTTAAACCATAGAGGGGATGGTAACTGAGGGAAACAGTCTGTGGTAGTGACTCTCTTACCTCGTGTGGGGATACCACTTCTTAGGGCAGAGTAGGATGGGGGTAATAGCATCACAGAGCAGGGTACTCACTTACTCTGGCAATCTGAACGATTGCCCAAGGTTGAGAGGCTCAGCCATGGGGGGTTGTGGAAAGCAAGGGTGAGACTACCACATTATATATTCCTAGAAACTGATTGAAAGCTGAGGAAAAAAAAGCATCTCAAAGAAAGCTGAGGTATTTTGGCCATGTTGAAAGTCACGGTGGCCTGGAGAGAGCGACGAAGGTGGGTGCATTTCCCAGAAAATGAGGCAGGTGGATAATGTGAAGGTGGATAAAAGACATTAAAGATGCATTGGCTATGACAGCATATAGGGCTGGAGATTTGGTTAGTGAAAGAGAGACTTTTAGGCGTGCTGTGGTGAGAGGACATTCTGTAAAGGATGTGCTTATTGTTGGAGATAGGACAGGCCAGTCTTAAGTCAGAGGATTTAGGGCCGCATGGCTGGTGCTGTCACCATTAACTACATGGGGTAGAATTTTATGTTTGTCCCTAATGTAAATAACGGAGCTGCCACCGTGAAGCAGCTAGATGCTTGCATGTGGATCCAAAGATCGGGGGTTCAAATCCAAATGGAGCTGGACTTTTTTCAAATTTGACCCCGGCTCTCAGGTTGACCCAGGCCTTAAATGGGCACCAGATAAAGTCCTGGGAAGTAAAAGACAGCCGGCGTGATGTTGACCACATCCCCCACAGAGTGCTGACTGGTCTAGAAAATATAGGTCTAGCCCTATATGCCCAGCCTGAAGGCATGGAAGAGGGTCCTTTACTTTTAGTAACAGAAATAATCTATACTTTTACAGAGGATTTGAAGAGGATTTGAAAAGGATTTTCTTGAATAGAAACCCAGCAGTTTTATTCACTCAGCCAGCCACTCCACTTATGTTAGTAAACAACTATAACTATTATGAAGCGCCTAGCTGACTGGCTAGTTTCATGATGCCTCTCCACATGTCACAATCTTCAGCAGAATATATCAATTGGTGTGTTATTATTTTCTCCATAATGCTGGTCCCAAACCTGGATGATAAAGGAGGAGGGTTTGCCCTGGGCCAGCTTCCCCTATTCTGTACACATGACAGAAGGCTGTGGACAAATATGATGACATATGCCACATGGCATGGAATGTAAGAAGAGAAAGTCTTCCTCTGTCTGTGTTTTAATTTGTTTCAATGTGTTCCCATTTTTCTCTTCTAACTTTCTTTCCATTTACAAAAGAATAAAACCAAGCATCGTGTGGTCAATCATTCTGGGTTATATTTCAAATGTAGTCTTCACCGGTGAATCATCACAGTTTTTCTATTGTATGTATTTTGAATTTGGTGCAATGTTTGTTCTTGTGTTTGGGTGCTGTCTCATTTTGTAAATCTTTTCATCACATAGCCACATATGGAATAAGTCCTGAACAATCTCACACAGTAAAGAAAAAAATAGGGGCTTTTAAACTAAAACGCCATTAGAAAGATTCAGAATACCATGAATGAAGAAGAAAAGAAATACTGACATCCTAAATGATCTGAACATCAAGGAAGATGGAGAAGAATAATAGCAGAAGGCATGGTACCAGGAAAGAGAGCAGGAGCTGACCAGCATGAAGATGGGCACAGGATAACTGTGACTCCTTGGGTAGGAAAATGCATGAGGCGATAGAATTGGCGAGAGACTGAGGTTCTTTCAGGTAGAGCTGTGATGATAGTGACCTTCTGCAAAGGACCTGCTACATGATGATAATGATGATTCATCAAGTGCATCTCTTTTTATTGTACTCTTGTGCCACAACCTTGTTACCAACATTCTTATTGCCACTATTCTTATTACCAACATTCTTGTTGCCTACATTCTTGTGTGCCAATATTCTCATTTTCAACATTCTTATTGCCCGCATTTTTGTTGCCATCATTCTCATTGCCAACATTCTTTGTTTCCAACATTCTCATTGCCATCATTCTTGTTTCCAACATTCTCATTGCCATCATTCTTGTTTCCAACATTCTCATTGCCAACATTCTCATTGCCAACATTCTTGTTGAAAACATTCTTGTTCTGCTAATTATGTCTCTTGTGGGTCTTCATGGCTAAGTGGTTAAACTGCTTGCCTTGCACTCCGAAGGTCATGAGCAGTGCTGAATTTAGGTATAAGCTACAGCTTGGTGCCTCATAATCTGTAGGGGCCTCAAAAAGTTCCTATTTTTCAAAAATGTGATTCTCTTTTACTATATTTTAAGTGCAATGTTTTTTTAATATATTTTAACCCCCAACCACTTTTTTCCCTTCCCCCCTCCCTCTTTGCATAACTTTATTATTTTCTTAATATTATTTATGGTAAATTATCTTCAGCTTTGATTCATTCTAACTTGTTGTAGCTTGTTTAAGTTGAATAACATTATCAGCGTGATATATTATAGTTAATGATTTTCCTGCCTTTTGGTAATCAAGAAAAACGAGTTTCAAGTTGTAACTGTAAGTTTTTTTAGAGACTTACAGAATATAATTTCTGTGATTTTTCAGACACATTCTTCATTTCTTTTAATAAACATTGTAAGTGTAGAGATCCCTTTTTACGCTTTTTAGGCCCAACGGGCATATGGGAAAAACACTCATATTTATGCAGACCAGTCGGCATTAGGTGGGTAATGTGGTCAGCATTACGCCGGCCATCTTTACTTTTCCAGGACATACATCCTGGTACCCATTTTAGGCTGGGTCAACCTACGTCGCCCTATTCTATGATAAAATTCCACCCAGCCAGCAGTGGGTTTCGATCCTGGTACGTTGAAATTACAAGTCAGACTCGCAACGCCTAACCCACGGACGCCACAATAAAAATTTAACAACCAAATATGTCCGTTATTCATATCTTTTAATGTTTTCTGAGGTTAGCTGGTGTTATTTAATATGTGAGGGGCCTCAGGACTTGATACGGCTTAAGACCCTGGTCACGTTTTTTTTTCATAGACTGTTTGGTTCATGGGTGCATTGTTTTTACGGAGATCCATTGGTGGTGTCAATGCATCTACTGAGTTTGTGCCATGTACAAAACTCTTGGCAGGTGGTTTTCAGTTCTGCAGAGAGAGAGATCAAGCCAGCTGGGGTCAAACCTCATGCAGTGAAATGAAATTGATTCTTTTGACTGTAAACTGTTGACTATTGTTGTGAGTGTATTAACATGATGTGGCATGAACTCTCAGTGTGTCCTTATCATGCAACTTTCATCTGCTATAGATCAACAAATATAACCAAAGTGCTTTGTAATCGTAGTCATATTAATCGTGTTATTATACTGCTTATTGTAACATGTCTGTATTTATATGGGCTACATTTAGCCTTAACAATAATTAATATAATCTCATGTATTTTTTTAAGCCTGTACTCCATTGAAGTTTTAAAAAATGTGTGTGTGTTGTCCAGCATGGTAATTATAGTATGCCAATGACATAAAACGGATGCCTAAAATTGATCTTGGCATGAAGGTCCTTGTTGTAATAATACCTGTCCTCATGTGAGAAAATTGTTCTTGACATTTCAGTCCCATTCAGGCTGGATTTCAGGTTACTTTATAACCGTCAGAGGGCCTTAACATAACCTTATGTGGGTGAATGGGTTTTCTGTGACTTGACATGAGGGATTCTTATCCGAGTAATGAAGCAATGCAGTTTGCATCACAGGGTGTTACCTAATCAGTTTGCAGTCCTAAAAGAGTTCAGTTTTTTTCACTCACTCTTATTCTAACCCCTTCCCATCCTCCCATCCCTAAGTCTTTGAATCACAGTCAGTTGTTTTTATTTTCTGTTTTTTTCTTAAGGCTCACTAGCTCTAAACTCTGGCTGAAAGTCCTGGTTGTTTGTCCATTTTTAGACTTTGGTCTTGTTCTAGAACTTGAGTTGTGCATGTACATTTGTTTCACAGGTCTGGCTTATTTGTCTGCAGACTGTTAGTTCCTTTCCTCTCAGGCAGAGGCATTTTGACATTGAGGGAAAATCCCATAATTGGTTGACTTTCCTAAATGAGTGGGGTTGGGGTGTGGCAATTATGTGACAGAGCATGTTAAAATAACAACAAGAGTTCAACTGACAGAGGAATGGGACAGGAAAAGGTGAGTTGTTTACTACTGAAAGAGTAAAGGTTTACTTCTGAGAGAGTAAAGGTTTACTTCTGAGAGAGTGAAGTAATTAGATACATAAGTTCTTGCCTGAGAGTCCAAGTAAATCTGGGTCTAGGAGAGCGGTTAGATGCGATGGACTTCATGGGTGCATGACTAAGGCATGTCCAGTCAGTTTTGTTATTTATCCAGGTCTTAGTCTGCCTCTTCTCCTCTTTCCCTCTGCTGAGCCCTGCAGTATTGTTTTTTGAGAGGCAATTGGATCTTTTTACGTGTCTGTACCATTGCATTGTCCATCTTTTCACTGTTCTTAAAAGAGGTCTGTTCATTGCTACCAATCAGGTTCCTCCCTTTAGGAGCTCTACCTAATTGGAATTGACATACCATATACCATTTCTTCTACCGGTTCCTAATCATATAATCAGGTAAATGCACCCCATATTTACTCTATTTCTGTGCCAAAGAAAAGCACACAGAATGTCCATCACTGTCCATTGTGAACAAATTGACGACACAGACTGCAGTCTCAGCACAGCTAATAGCATACACAGGCATTAAATGCATAGAGAAGTCATCAGAAGTGCCAGCTCTAACAACCTGGCTCCAGAAATGCAGCTCATTGTCAGCATTCCCTAGTAGTACAGGAGTCTTGTTGTCAACCAAGACATCTTCAGGAGCAACCCAGCCTCATAACATGGATAATGGATAGTTCCGACATTTTTCTGGTTATAGTTTGGGGAAAGAGTTTTGAAAGAGGCGGGAGCCCGAAGACAACTAAATCACAGGCATCAGGAGGAGAAAGTCATCATTTTGCGGCCATGTTATGAGAAGATGGAAAATGGAACATGTTGTGACCACTGGAAAGATTTGTGGAAGGAGAGATAGAGGAAGACAATGAGAGAAGATTCTTGACAGTCTTGTTGCATGTCATGGAGGTGTGTTGGCACATGAACTGATACATGCTGCAGGAGATCGCAGATTGTGGAGAGGCATGATCGCCCACGCCAGTCGGCCAAGCACCTGATGATGATGAGTTTGGGGATAAAAGACAGGAAAAGGACAGAGCACTCCACCTCAGCATGTTGTTGCACAGCATATATAAGCTAGATGTTTACATATGCAAGATATTTGCCTGTTGGCATGAAAGTCTTTGATTCAGTTTCCCATCACTGTGTATGTTGAGCAGCCAGGTTGATCCAGCCTAAAGTGTTGTATGTTTAATTCAGAATAGACATCACAGCGCTCAGGACTCTCCCATAAGTGCCACTTCTTGGGAACAAAACGGCTAGTGTGTTGACCAAATCACCCACCAAGTGCTGATAGGTCTATAAAAATTATACATCTAGTAGACCATATGATGTGATTCCCATACATCTCATACATAGCACAATACAACACTTTTGTCCGGAAGATGGACAAGTGTGCAAACAGTCGTAAACTTGAAGTAACAGTGATATTTAAAAAAAAAAAAGGGTCCTTTAATTTATTTAGTAGAATTTTTGTAGGTCAAAGAAGCTGCCAATGTGTAGCAGCTAGGTGCTAACCTGCGGATCCAAAGGTCATGGTTTTGAATCCCAAGGGAACCAGACTTTTAACACACACAAAAACAAAAAGAAATGACCTTGGCTCCTATGTTGACCCAGCCCCAATTAAATCGGCACCAGTCCTGGAATGTGAAAGGAGCTGGCAGAGATTTGTAACCACATCACTCACCCAGGGTTGATTGATCCATAAAATACAGGTCTAACAGTAAATGTCCCATACGCCTAAAGATGATCCTTTACTTTTGTATGTCAAATGCTATACCCCTCAAAGGCATTGTTTTTGCCACAAGACTTTATTTACTTGTAATATTAGTACAATCTTTTGAACAATCAAGAAATGATGAATAAAACACAGGAAAGGTTGGTGGTAGACACAATGTTCTTCAAATTCCATGAAATCTTGGTCTGTGTGGAAATAGTTATTACTATTGCTATGTACTTGCCTTGTGAAGTCATATATACTGCCTGTTTATTTCTACTATTTTACTTGTTTGTTTTAGCTGGCTTTAACGTGTAACAATTTCAGCTACATATAAATATTTATTTCAGGAATTGATGTTCTGATGTGTTTTGTGTGCGAAAAGGATTAAAGAATACTGACGTTATAAAAGATCTGAATGAATGTTGGCTAGTTAACTGTTTAAATAACGACTTTTATCAGAAGCTGAAATATTTTAGCCATCAATTGCCATGATAGATTGGAAAGAATGGTAGCAGGATGTGTCCAGGAAAGAGGGGCTTAGGCCAACCAGCACGAAGATGGTCACAGAATATAAGTGAGACCTTGGGTAGGAAAATACTTGGGGTGGGAGATCTGACGAGAGACGTTTTTTGTTTCTAGGCTTACTGTGCTTTATGATGATGAAAGCGTTGTGGGTAGCTAGTTGTCATTAGGCAATTTGGGGGAGGGGAAGGAGATTATCTCAGCTGCTAAGACTATGTAGGCTGTGTTCTGATGGCTCTAATTTCTTGAGTAAGGCACGTGAGTTTCTAGATTGTTTCTGGCCCATCTAAACCTTGAACACGCTCATATGGAGGCTGTTAATAAAGTACAATCTATCACTCAGAGAGAGAGAGGCATTGTCCACAAAACCTTTACCTGCTCCTGATAGGCCTAAAATCTTAACATATCACCCTCATATCACCCTAGAATCTTCCATTGTCACCTTAATATTTTTCACTCTGATCTGGACACATATAAGATCTTTATTGACAACCCTAGAGTGGTCTACAGGCAAGATTAAAATCTTAAGAACAAACTTATCAGAAGTAGACTGCCTCTGATTCAGACATCATTTGCTTTTGGTACTTAAAAATGCTCCCGTACAAGGATGTAAAACATGTCAATTTGTGAGCAAAACCCCCTTGGCCTGTTTCCCAAAGAGTTTATTTCACATTAGCAAATATTTACTTGTGAATCATGTAACCTAATTTATGCCATCATCTGCAAAAAATGTTAAAGGGCATATATTGGGAAAACCGGTAGGAAGCTAGCAGATTGCTTCCGTGAACACCTTGCTGACATTCCCAATAAGGCTCTCAAACCTGTCTCCCACCATTTCAATAGTTCTGACCACCAATGTGAAAATTTTATTTCAGTCACTGCTATTAAATCTTGCTCTGGTGATCAAACCAGCCGCTATTTATGAGCAAATCATTTCATGCATAGTTTCGACCTTCTTAGTCCTGGAGAAATCCATATTCAACATATCTTAATTTAATTTACTTGTTTATTTATTTCACTTATTCATATTTCTCCCCATCTATTTACATACACCTTCTTACTTATTTCATTTCATATTAGAGTAATCCAAATTCATAATAACCCCCCCACCCCCCCCCCCCCCCCCCCCCCCCGAGTACTTCTTGGTTTCATGTTGACCTTGGTTTAAATAATTAGCTCTGTTGTCATGTCCGTTGAGTTTTCATTTAGAAAAGAAGTTTACATTCAGTAGCTTGCCTAAGATGAACGTTGAAAGAAACAATGATCGTGGACTAGATTCCATCCGTGATAGCGAGAGGACAGCACAGGGTAGAATCGAATGAGGGACTAAACTGCAAGTCCTATGTGAAGTATAACGGTATAATGATGATGGTGACGACTACGTGACAAGTTTGCCACTCAACGGTCGGTCCTCGGACCGTTGTCGATACATCATAGAGCTGTCATCTGCCAAATCACCTGCAGCTAAATCGAACCCGGGATGTTGGAATTATCAAACTGCGTTTATAAGCTAAGTAACACAAATACTCGTTTATCATTCTGGCTCTAATTATTGTGTCATCATCATCATCATCAGTATAAAAAAAAAATAACTAATGATAAAAATAATATACCTTGTCCAAAAGATGGAGTGATGGCATTAAGAACAGCCTTACAGAAATGAACATCAGTCTTAATAGTGCTCTTGACAGAGCTCATCAACGAACATTACATTTCCGCCCGACACTTCACTGAGGTACAAGGTGGAAGAGAAGAAAAAGAGTGCAAACGCAGTGGCGTAGTAGCTAGACATTCGCCAAGACTTATTATCTGGTACTCTCTCTCTCTCTCTCTCTCTCTCTCTCTCTCTCTCTCTCTCTCTCTCTCTCTCTCTCTCTCTCTCTCTCTCTCTCTGTAGGTGTTTGAGTGTCTGGTGCACTACATGGCTTTTAACGACAATTATGAGACTCCCTGCAAAGTAGAGAAAAACAATTTTGGACAATTTGAAATCTTTTTTTTTCCTGAACGTAATCCCACTCAGGGAGATGATATGTACATGATCAAATAAAAAATGTACTGGAGAAAGTACGTTTTCAAGACTAAAATTTTTTTTTTTTTTAATGTGCTGATTGTCACTCATGTGCATGGACAATGACATCATGAAGAAGACTGACTAGAAGTCACAAATAAAGCAATTCTGTAAAAATAAACCTGCAAATGATTGTTATAATTAGAAGTTCGTAGTAATTTCACACTGTGCGATCTAATCCATGTTTATTTTTCAAACATCGGCTTTGTTGACGCGTTAGTAAAATAAATATATATGTAATAGTAATATTTTTCACGATTTAAATTTCATTCCTTGAGTCGTAGGAGCCGCAGCTGTTAAGACGGCCCTGGTCGGTGATTCATTCCAAAGCAGTGCGTGTGTATGGACAATGCTAGAACCAACGTGGTTACGATCAGTTGACAATATTAAATATTTAATTAAAGAATGAAGTGTAATAGACGATTATTCAGTCTGGAGCAATATATGGGAGCGTTTTACGTCATCCAGGAAGTACTTGAACTGTCAACTGTTGTTACAAGTTAATATCTTTTTATACCACCCTTAGACATGCGCGAAAAGTGAAAAGGAGATAGAGGGACGAACTGGGGCGGAGGAGACAGAGAGAGAGAGAGAGAGTTATGGTTAAGCAACCCTAAGGGTTGAGACTGAACACACAGGCCGCTTTAAAATGTCGCCCTTCAGACCTAAATGTTTTCATACACCATTTCATTCATACATATTTTAACATCCACAGCAACTATTGGTTTTTAATTAACGAAGTTGTCTCTACTCTTTCTGTCTTAAACATCCGTCTGACATCTTCGTTTTTTCTCTCCTCTACTCTGACTCTAATTCATCTGTCTCTCATCTTCGTTGTCTTTCTCATTTTCTGTCTTATTCGTCTATCTGCGTCACATACGTTGTCTCCATCCCCTATTTCTAATTCCCTTATCCCCCTAACCTACGCTGTCTGTCTCCTCTCTATCTTATTCGTCTATCTCCCTCACATACTTTGTCTCGCTCATCTCTCTTATTTTCTCTCTCATGCATGTCTTATTCGACTTTCTCTCTCACCTATTTAGCTTCTATCTTCTCTGTTTCTATCTGTTCTCGCCTTAGCCTACCCTAACTCTCTCTCTCTCTCCATCTCTCTCTCTCTTCTCTATTTATCTTTTCTCTCATCTATTACCTTTCTTCTCTTTACTTATCTTCTCTCCCATCTATTGTCTCTCTCCTATCTATTTATCGTCTCTCCCATCTATTGTCTCTCTCCTATCTATTTATCTTCTCTCCCATCTATTGTCTCTCTCCTATCTATTTATCTTCTCTCCCATCTATTGTCTCTCTCCTATCTATTTATCTTCTCTCTCATCTATTGTCTTTCTCCACTTTACTTATCGTCTCTCTCATCTATTGTCTCTCTCTTATCTATTTATCTTCTCTCTCATCTATTGTCTTTCTCCACTTTACTTATCGTCTCTCTCATCTATTGTCTCTCTCTTATCTATTTATCTTCTCTCTCATCTATTGTCTTTCTCCACTTTACTTATCGTCTCTCTTATCTATTGTTTCTCTCTTATCTATTTATCTTCTCTCTCATCTATTGTCTTTCTCCACTTTACTTATCGTCTCTCTCATTTATTGTCTCTCTCTTATCTATTTATCTTCTCTCCCATCTATTGTCTCTGTCCTACCGTCTTTATCTTCTCTCTCCATAACCTATTTCGCCAATATTCTCGCTATCTCTGTTTTATCTATCATTCTCCCTCCTCTCTCCTGCTTCCCATTACTGCCACTTACCCCCAGGCATATATCTACAAACCTATAATTTTGAATTTCCCAGACATTACAATTCCGAAATGACATTGTTACTTCAGATGTCACTCTCCTACACAATAATTCAGCCTTTGTTACTCTGGCAGCTAACGAGTAAAACTCCCCATCTCAATTTTCTGCAAGTTTCCTTTCTTTACAATGTTCTTACTGTTACGCCTCAGTGAAGTTCCAATTATCTAATGAAGTTTTGCACGCTTCATGTCACATTATCTCTCGAAGTAAGTAATGTGTTTTAAATATAACTCGTTTCTGAGCGAACAGAAATTATGATAGACTTACTTTTTAAAATATTTAGTCTTCGCTTATCCATCGGAAACAGATCAAGTCCTGTTTTTTTTTTTTCCACCCTCAAAAAACTCTTTCAGTTCCAAACACTTAGTTTATGATGGAACCCTATTAGTAAGTAAGTATCAACCATCCAACAATGTGTTTTCTTACATTGTAACTCTCTCTCTCTCTTCTCTCTCTCTCTCTCTCTCTCTCTCTCTCTCTCTCTCTCTCTCTCTCTCTCTCTCTCTCTCCCCCCTCTCTCTCTCTCTCTCTTTGTTGTACCCCACAGGACATCACACAAGCGATAAACACCCGGTGACCCAAAGTGCCACCATGCGGATCTCTCCAGAGAATGTAAGAAAATCTGACTACCTGAGTGGCCAAATACTGTTTGTTTAGCATTACGTTAGCTTTCATTCTTAGTTGCACACTTGGTTGCCAAATCTTCAGGTACTGAAAGAGTTTCGTTTGCTGACTGGGTTTTCCCTGTCTGTTAGTGACGGTGACCGATCCGGCCTCTTGACCATAGCCAAAAGACCCAGAAGCGATAGTTACCGCTGTCGCGGTATCTTTACCGGTGTGGGATCGCCCCCACCCCACCCTGTTTTTTTTATATAGGTCCGAACATTTGAAGGCTAATGGGAACTGCGTCGTGAGGTGTTATAAATTACCATCGCTTCAGTGGAAGCTGCTAGCTTTTGTACAGTTGGTATTAGCACTAAGAGATAAAGAGGGCTGATACAACTTATAGGGAAAAAAAAAATTATTCTGAGAGCCAACCAGTCTATCCGCCTTTTCATTTCCCACCACACTGGCATTCCCGGAGACAGTGTTGCCACTTTCCTTTGAAAAAAAAAAAAATCCAGAACGCAGTTAAAAAATGTCTAAAAACATCTAAATTTGCGTGGAAAACATTATAAAAAACATCCAGATAGAAAAAGTCACAAATACATAGCTATTGATTTGACTTACCCTATAGAATCATGTCCTCATCTTCACTGATGTCTGCCTCAAAAGATCCATAGGATAAACTTAGCTTGGATGATGAAGTTGAAGCTTCAGATCCAAAATGACTCCGGTATGCTTTAGTTGTTCCAATTTCTTTTAATACACAATAAGGGAGCTGATAAGTGGAAAAGCCTTTTCCTTCTCTCATCAGGCCGAATTTTATTATATTAGATAGCATTTAAGAGGTCAAAATTAATCCTGTTTCTTAGGCTAGATTTGATGTAATTCATAGCACTGAAAACTACGTCAGCATTTGAGTCGGGTAGTATCATGGCAGACATGGCACATTCAAAGAGCTTACAGAATGGACTGTTAGATGAGGCATCTTTAAATTGTCTCACTTTACTCCAAAACGCTTCAGTTTCTGTTTTGTTTGTCCATTCAACTAAGTTTATTTTGGTTAATTGATATTCTGCTTCCGCGACACTTATTAGTATTAGCCCCTAAAAATTTCATAACTTCACAATATTTAGGTAATGTCCTTTACTGGCTGTCGGCTCTGTGGCTAAGTCGATGCGAACGCTTCGTAATGCCGGGATGCCGGGTTTGATCCCAGCTGCGGGCCATGCGCCTTGCTTTGGTATCAAGACAGCCGACCGTCCAGGGAGCAATGGCAAACTACTGGACGTAAAGCTGCTAAGAAAAACCACACAACAGCCAGGGGCTGTTGGGGTTGGTTCTGCAACGTCCTGTAAGGATACGCAACTAACCTAACCTTTACTGGCTGAAGTATGTTGCGATTTTTTTTCAATACAGGAAGTCTGTGATTTAATTGCTTGAATAATGGGATAAGAGAATTTTGACAGCGCTTTAAGTTGTTCTCTTCATGCTCTGTTAACAGTCCTTTTGTTTTTAGATCATCAATTTTTGATTCAATTTGATATCCAATGTATGGCTTAGGAGCCAAATAGCTCCCTATAGTGCAAGTGAGCAAATCAGCTTTAGAATTTTGGCTACACCAGTCTTTTACCAACTGAGTGAAATAGAAAAGTGAGACCGTCAAGTAATTTAACTTTTTCAACATGTTTAGATTTGAACAGTTTATTAACTTTTCGCACTTCCATTAGAATAGGTTGTAAAAGGAGAAGGAATGCCACATTTTTTTTTTATCACTGCACTTTCCATATAGTATTTCATTTCTGTGTAGCACTTTTCACTTTGTCTTGTTATTTCAAAGTGTTTTCAACTCCAACCATTGGTTTACATTCTTTCAACAGCTGGTTGAATTGATAACCATCTAGTTTTGCAATCTGACAGAATTTTCAGTGGTATGAAATTATCATTCAAGGTTGTATATAATGTATTGTATTGCTGTTGTCTGACAAATGATTTGGAAAACCAGTTAAATGTTTCAGCAATAAGGTATTCCAAATTCCTTGGTAAACATTCAGATGAAGCATGTGATAATGCTAGCTGCAATGAATAGCACATACATTTTATAAGTGTTAACGAAGGGATAGCTTCCTTCAACTTGGCATAAACGCCATTGTTTAAACAAACCATCACCGAGGCATTATCGGTGCTAATTGCAGCCAAATTCTTCAAGTCTAACTGTTTGCTGATTACAGGTCTCTCCAGTTCCTGAACTATACTTTCTGCATCACACTTTGTCAATTGAACTAGTCCAAGATATGTAGAAACTACTTTGTCTGTTTTGTTGTGTAATATATAATACACACACCAAGCACTTTCAGTACCGAAAGACGATCTGATTCGTCTAATAATAAACTATATTTATTTGTAGAAATATCACTGATCAAATCTTTTTCGAAGTGAGGAAATAAAGTATTTCTTATAATATGTGTACACTTGCTGCGATGCATTTTCACATCATCCATAACTTTACGGTCAGAAATAGTGTTGTTAAACAAATAAATCAAATGATCACAGTTTGAAATTGCACAGTGACAACTTAAAAACATTGCAATCGACCCTTCAACTTTTGATGATTCATTTATCAGTGTAGTTCTGAAAACAGATGTCAGCGGTGTAATATCTTTGAATGAAACTGCAGTGTTGTGCTTTTTTTGTCTCTGCATGACTCTCTAAGTTCTTGTATTTTTGCTTTAATTTCACATTTGCAGTACTTACAACGAGCCTTGGTCATATCCCTATGATCTGCCATCACCCAGTCTTTAATTGTGTCATCATGCAACCACTCTTTCCGAAATTTTTGGTAATACTTTACTTTTGGCATGTTTAAATGTTTTTCGAAAGTGAAAGCCACATATGAAGGTGAGCAAATATTTTTTTTTAAAATCACATGAAAAAGAAACAAAAAGTCATCACAGTGAGGATACGGTTTAAACAAAGTTAGTATGATTTACGCGCCCTTTTAATTAATCAGTACCGGGGCTGCCAGATATTTGAGCGTTGACCCCAGTGAGATTTTAAAGTTTAGGCAATCGCAATTGTCACAATGTACGTGCCAGACCAAAACAGAAATATTGTCAAAAATGTTTTAGACAGTAATTATTAAACTGACACTGAAAAAAAAAAATATCAAATATCTAACTACAAATGAAAAAAATCTAGAGCTACATCTACCATCTAAACGTCAAAAACACCATCTAAATGCAAGGGAAAACATCTAAATCTGGATGTAAAACATCCAAAGTGGCAACACTGCCCGGAGAATAGATTTAGACAATGCTCCTCACCAGTGACCTTCGAAGATGAGCATGCCCCTGTGCACGAAGCACGAATGCCCTCACCTTCCTCAGCAAGCTTCATGTGTGTGTGTGTGTGTGTGTGTGTGTGTGTGTGTGTGTGTGTGTGTGTGGTGTTCTCTAGCTAATGGAAAGCTGAAGCGACCCCCGTCATCTTTATTCTCAAGTTATATGTTGTGATTTCATATGCTAGGCTCTCCTGCACCAAACGTCGATCATTAGCTTTTGTTTAGAGCCTCCAGGCACTTCTTTTGCATCTTGACACTGAACTGTCTGTATAAATAATCACACCACGCGAGCGAACATTATTCTGAATTAAGTGCTGAATGTCTTCTTTGACACCTGCTGGCCACTCTCTGCAATCCTGGCTCAGTGTGACTCTACACAAGTCTGACTGTACCGATAGCACTCTGACCCATTCCTCTCCTCGCCTCATGTTCTCCAGGATGCAGACCTGTCTGATCGTGTCTGACCCATCCATGACTTCCTTCTTATTAGACGCTGACCCTTAACTGTCTCTAGCGCTTCGCGCAAAAGTCATCTGTGTATACAGCTACATTGAGGTATAACTTCGTCGACGGCACCTTGAGCCTGCCTGCCTGCAACAGTGGATACACGAGACAGATAACAAGCGAAACAAAACAACCCGAACTTCAAACACTGATAGAAACAACACAGCACTCGCGGAACCTCGAGTGTGGAGATAGATTATACTCTATGTTGGGAATGGGCTCTATTGATCGACATGTCAGGAAAGTAGGGAGATAAGATCGATATGGGCAGCATTTCTGCATTCCACGGGCAGTTACATCTCCCCATCTGATTTCTGCCAGCTTTCGTTCCCGGTATTCAACTTTATGGAGGTCCATCACTCTACACACACACTCACGCACGCAAAACACACACACCATGACAAGCGACATCTCTAGTCAGCACTTTAAGGGATTCAGCCATTAAATATACTGTTCTGGGATTTTTCCAGCAATATATTCTTATGGGATTTGACCAGTAATATATATGTCTGGGATTTGGCAGTAATATATAATTATGAGATTTGACCAGTAAAGTGACATTCTGGGATTTGAACAGTAATATATTGTTCTGGAATTTGACCATTAACATGTTATTATGGTATTTGACCAGTAATATGTTATTCTGGCACGTGACAAGCATACATTATTCTGGGATTTATTCAACAATATATAACTCTGGGATTTCTTCTTCTTGTTGCTTCTATCCTCTAGGGGCAGAGGCCCTCAGCCAGCTCACTCCCAGTCGTTCCATGGTTGGTTGGTTTTTGAGACTATTGTTTTTTTTACAGGATGAGGTAACCAACCACAAGCCCAACGCTATGCGTAGTCGCCTTTTACGACATGCATGGGTAGGGTGCAGTGTTGAAATTTTTTGATTTTTGTGAGGGCCCCGAAAACACACAGGCGATTGTGGAATTTGTTCAGTGATGTATTATTCATCTGCGGTTTCAGATACGGCGTGGTTCAAACTTCTCTCTAGCTACTTCTTGGTTGACTTTGACTTCTGCAGGAAACGGTGCAAAGTTACATCTGAAGATGCATAATTGTATAGAATTCACAGCTGAGCAACCACCACACCACAACCTGATTTGTAATGAAAGGTCACTTTCTGTGTTATTGCTGCTGTCTGTTTGTTAGTGCCTCAGTCCATTAATTCACCTGTTCGTCCATCTGTCCGTCTACTGTCCTTTTCTTCTGTCCGTGTATTCTATCTATCTATCTATCTATCTATCTATCTATCTATCTATCTATCTATCTATCTATCTATCTATCTATCTATCTATCTATCTATCTATCTATCTATCTATCTATCTATCTATCTATCTATCTATCTATCTATCTATCTATCTATCTATCTATCTATCTATCTATCTATCTATCTATCTATCTATCTATCTATCTATCTATCTATCTATCTATCTATCTATCTATCTATCTATCTATCTATCTATCTATCTATCTATCTATCTATCTATCTATCTATCTATCTATCTGTCTGTCTATCTGTCTGTCTGTCTGTCTGTCTGTCTGTCTGTCTGTCTGTCTGTCTGTCTGTCTGTCGGTCTGTCGGTCTGTCGGTCTGTCGGTCTGTCGGTCTGTCGGTCTGTCGGTCTGTCGGTCTGTCGGTCTGTCGGTCTGTCGGTCTGTCGGTCTGTCTGTCTGTCTGTCTGTCTGTCTGTCTGTCTGTCTGTCTGTCTGTCTGTCTGTCTGTCTGTCTGTCTGTCTGTCTGTCTGTCTGTCCGTCCGTCCTTCCGTCCCCGCCCGTTCTCATCTGCGAGTTTATAACTGTAGTATGTTCTAATAAAGACATTCGACCATGTCTCTACATTTCCCTATGGGCTTGTCTGCTGCTTCTGAATTCTGAAATGAACCCACTTCCGTTTCTACAGTCTCATAGATTATATCCTGTTTCCGTATCCTCAGATGAACGTTTATCCTTTAACTATGACATCATCGTCTCCAGCATCTAGAGTCGCGGTTATAATCGTTGTGGATGCATCACCCCCCGAATGCCGATTGGTCTATAAACTAAAAGTCTAGCCCTAAATGCCCACTACACTTGAAAGTGTGGAAATGGGTCCTTAACTTTTTGGTTTTGTTTTGGTCCCTACTATTTGCCCGATGCACTGGTAGTGCGAGAAAGCTAAAATACTTTCCATACGGTAGTGGTTGTCTAGTCGGCGTCTTAGGCGTAGTCGTTGCGAACCCTTTATCGTTAATTCGAAATACCTGGTTCGATCCAATATGCAGGTGATTTGGCAGCAGGCCGTTTTGCTTTGATTCGACGGTGATACCGTGCAGTGATAATGGCAAAACATCATCATCATCATCATCATCATCATCAGTCAGTAGATCCTTTACAGACCGTCGCTCTCTTCACGACCCGCCTGCAAATCTCTCGTTCATTAGCCAGTTATCCAATGCTTTCTTAGCCAATGCATTATCAAAGTCCTGTATCCATGTTTGTGGAGGTCTACCTCTGCCTCGTTTTCCGAAAACTGTACCATCGATAACCGTTTTACCCAGGCAACCTTGACGTTTAAAAAGTTAGTAGTGTATCCTTTACAGGTCGTTGCAGAACCAACCTCAGAATTTGTTTGGGGCTTTTGTGGTTTTTCTAGGCAAATTTACGTCCAGTAGTTTCCCATTGCTCCCTGGACGGTCGGCTTCTCGATACTGTGGAAACTAGCTCAAGGCGCAGCTGCGATCGAACCCGGCACTCTGGCATTGCGAAACGCGTTCGCAACACCTAAGCCACAGAGTCAGACACATGACATTGAAAGATGTCAAAATACCCCAGCTCATTACTATTATCTCCAAGCACTTTAACAAAACTTAACTCATTAGGGCCCCCCCCCCCACCCCCGGCCGTAATTGTTTCCTGCGGATTTATTTCTGTAAATTTCCCCATTCTCAGATGAGTGCACTTTGACTATTTTGATATATTTGTGTATCTTCCTGTCGCTGTCCTCTCACAACAGTGTACATTACACAATGCTTGTCAAATCCTCCAGAGACTGTTTATAAGTCAAAAAAAGTAAAGATCCCTTTTCACGCCTTAGGCGCCTCAGGCATATGGGAAGAGCGTCCCATATTTTTACAGACTAATCGGCACTAGGTGGGTAATGTGGTCAGCATTATGCCGGCCAGAGACTGTTTATCCTATATGTATATTTTCCTTAAAAATGAGCGAATAATCCCCCTTGTAGCTCATTCTATGCTTGTCATTTCTCACAAGAGCGTATTTCATTTCCGTATTACCGTTCACTACAGAACGATTCTCGGATTACCATGAACAAAGGAAAAAAAAAAAAAAAAAAAATGCTGACATCTCTAAAAAATCTGAACGTCAGGGAAGATTAGCTAATAAACAGCATCTTGTATCTAAAATTGAAATATTTTGGTCATATCAAGCACCAAGGTGGATTGGGGAAACAAAAGTAGCAGAAAACGTGTGTTGCCAGGAAGGAGGGACAATGACCAGCTAGCACGAAGATGGGCGCATGATATAAGTGACACCGGGGGTAAGACATCGACAAGACGGAAGAGCTGGCGAGAGAACGAGTTTCTTTCAGACAGGCTGTCACGACCGTTACCTTCTGTAGAGGATCTGCTACAAAATAATGACTACCATTCCAATCCTTATCAGTAATGAAATTTGTTATTTTCAAGCTGCTTGCAGAGGGTCTGGGCACTCTGTCAATAAATTAGGTGCCGTCCCCACAGTAAAAGTTGGCTTCAACAGATCTCCAACACGACCTGTTTCTTGTCCTGGTTGTACACCCTCTAAGACTGCTGCCTGTCCATCTCTTGAAGTTGTCCTGCCGCTTGTATCGTTTCCCACCTTCTGCTCTCTTGCCTTCGACCTTTCCTCCTATAGTTTTTAAAAGCGTGTTATGTGGCCAAAGTATTTAAACTGCTCTGTTTTTTTTTTAAAAATAACTTCTAGTGATTCTCTTTTCATTTGTAATCTTTATGTAACCTCTGTATTAGACTGATTCTGTTTCATGAAATATGACCTATTCTTCTGTATACCTACATTTCCAGGGACCCAATACTATTTTCCAGTTGCTTGTTAATTTTCCAGTTTTCTGTACCATATAGACTATATAGCAGGATTGGGTATACATAACATTTGACAATTCTCATTTTTAGTGTGTTGTTGATCTCTATAGTTATCAATAATGTGTGCATCTTAATGGAACGAACGAACGAACGAACGAACAAACTTTATTTTTAAAGGGTTAAGAATTGGGCACGCAGGCCCGTCTAACATTCTGCCCTTCGAGGTCTCCCTTCATTCTTACATCATTTCATTCACACATCAAGTAATATTAAAAGTTAGCAATAGCATCAAAATAATCAATACAAGCACTGGAATGTGCACATTTCTAACTACAGTAAAACGTATTAGTTGTAACAAATCTAAGAAAGATGAGCGCTATTTTTCACATATGTTTTATCTTCTATGGGGGCATATAATCGGTGCTCAGATAATATTCGAACAGTTTCCGATTGTATGTATATGGACTAGTGGTACTTTTGATTTGCTGTGGTAGATAGTTCCACAATTGAGCTGCGGAATATGACAGACTTGTTTTATAAAGGTCTATCCTAGGTTTAGGGATGTGTAATATGTTTAGACGCTTACTATGGCGTTCATTATATTTGAACAACGGCCATAAGTAACATGGAGCCTTTTGAGATAATATTCTGTAAGTATATTTTGCCTTATTGAAAAGTAAACGTTCACGAAGCGGTAGTAGTCTAAGACCTTTATATGTTTCGGAGCTCAGTGTTCCATGATTGTTACTAATTAAGCGAATGGCGCGCTTTTGCAGTGATGTGAGTCGCTTGATAACAGAGCTGGAAACAGCCATCCCATATTGTAGAGCAATAGTCTACATGTGTCTGGATGTGAGAAATATAGAATATCTTTCTTGTGTGTTCATCAAGAAAGTTTTTAATTTTTGCAAGCTGGTAAACCTTTTTAGCTGTTTGTTTCACAAGTGCTTGTACGTGTGAGTTGAATGTTAGATTTGCATCAATTACCAACCCCAGTGTCTTGTGCTCAGTTACATTTTCTACTTGAGTGCTCCCAATGTAGAGTTGAAGCGTTCTCTGAGAATTTAAACTGTATAGTTTTTGCCTGGTCGTTATGAGAATAGATTTGGTTTTATTAATGTTTATTTGCATACGGTTTGCACTGCTCCATTGGACTACATTATTTAATTCTTGTTGTAATGAGGACTCTAGTAAATTACATGTTTGAGCATTTGCATAGATGGTACAGTCGTCTGCGAATAAATCGCAGGACAACGACAGACATAAAGGAAGGTCATTTATGTAGATATTGAACAACAGAGGACCGAGAATCGAGCCTTGAGGTACCCCAGTATTTAATTCAGTGGCTTGCGATAGTGATTTATTGTAACAGATTATTTGTTTTCTATTTAACAAAAAGGATTTTATTAACTGTAATAGTCTAGGGTTAAATTTCATTGTTTCTAATTTTCTTATAAGAATGTTATGGTCTATCATATCAAAAGCTTTCTTAAAGTCTATAAACACTCCGCCACATATTTTCTCATCATTAACATTATGGTGCCATTTTTCAATCATGTTAGTTAAAGCAGTATGGCAAGAATAGTTTGGTCGAAAACCTGATTGGTTATCCACTATAAGTTTGTTGTGATCAAGGTGCTGAAAAGTTACATTATGAATATGTTTCTCTAGTGGTTTCGATAGTGATGATAACAGGGAGATTGGTCTATAGATACCTGGAATACTACTATCTAATGAACCAGATTTTAGACGTGGATACACTTTGGCAATCTTAAATGCAGATGGGAAGTAGCCTTTGACAAGACATTGGTTGTAAATAAAGGTCATCGACTCACAAATAACTGGGGCAGCACTACGAAGGATCCTATTGCTGATTCCGTCTAAACCGGACGTATTACTGTTTCTGAGACTGTTGAAATGTATAAAAACTTCCGCAACTGTCATGAGAGGAATGTCAGAAGGAATGTCTTCAGGGCATTTATTTTCACAAAATGCTGATAGCAGTGATAAATCACATGGACAGTTTGGCATTGTGGCTTTTACATTTTCTATATTGGCTTCGAAGAAATTACTGAAATCATTCGATGGAGATAGTTTTAGCCATTTTTATTCTCTTTTTGATTTCAGTTTTGCTAGAGCCATAATCTGGGTTCTGTGCACTGCTGTCTTTGGCAATAAAATCTCTTCTACGACACGATTCTAATACCACAGATAGAATGCCACAAGGACGGCATTTTTCTTACTCATCACCTTTAGCAGATCCTTAGCAGAACGTCGCTCTGATCACGATCTGACTGAAAGAAACACAGTCTTTGGCCAGCTCTCCCGCCTCGTGCACTTTTATATCTAAGGAGTCACCTATGTCATATGCGCATCATGGCATCTTTCCTGGTACCATGCTTTCTGCTGTTATTTTTCTTTTCCAATCTACAGTGGCACTGGATATGGCCAAAATATTTCAGCTTCCGAGACAAGATGCTTTTTATTAGCCAATCTTCCTTAATGTTCAGATCTTTTAGAATGTCAGTATTTCCTGTCTTCTTTGTTCATGATTTCTGAGAATCTCCTTATAGAATTTCAGTTCAAAAGACTTCAGGACTGGGAGATAGTCCGTGACTCACATCCGTATTTTGCTACAAGGAAGATGCTTGCTCTCAAAATGTTTAGTGTGATTTCCTTGTTGGGGCTTAACCAAAGATTTTTTATACTTTTAACTTTGTGAAACAGTCACCATTGCTGTTTATTATGGAGCCTAGCTATTCAAAGTTTGTGACATTTTAAATTTTCGAAGAAGCCCCGCGGAAATCGTATTCTAGTAAGTTGAGGGTTTTTGTACGAAAAGATTTCGCTAACCTCTATGCCCCATTACGTGCATTTACTATTCAGCATGTATGAATGCATAAATACAAACCTCTGCACAATCATTAAAGAAGAAGCTTTAAAAACAAACTGAATGTTACAGAAATATTTTTAGAATGTTTCTGATAGGGAAGAAAGACAGTGGCATTTTACAAGTGTTTAATCAATCATCATCATTAATAATCACTTTCTTCCGTTCAGCGTTGTGGGGAAAACCAGTTTGCGATCCACTGCTTGATGGGCAGCATTGGCTATTTTCATTGCGTGTCGATGTAAAAGCTTTTTACTTTCCAATGCTCCGTCTATGTGTCTTCTCTTTTCAATAGCCCCAACAGAACAATGGTCACATCCTGCTTGTCATGCAGAAGCAGCCAGTCTCTTATTTATTAAAGAACTACGACTGCGTGCTGGTGCCCCCTGGCACAACTTCACAATTGTACCACTCTCCTCCAGTTTGATAACATTCACAACACTTGTCATATTTACAAGGCCAACCCCAGAAAGATACGAATATAACAATCGGTTCCCATAATATGTATTACCATATCTCAGGCTTAGTAATCGCAATCTTTTTTATATCCCCACATCCTGCCATAGTCTTCAATCCCAACATCCTGCCGTAGTTTTCAATCCCACAACCTGCCGAAGTTTGCAATCCCCACATCCTGTCGTACGTAGTCTTCCCATAAAAATGTGTCTCAATCAATGAAAGAACCGCAGTATTAACACGAAGGTCTGTCCCAATCAATGGACACATTTTACGTTTATATTTCTAGACGAAAGGAATCGACTTCACAAATTAGACATTACCTGCAATGCATTTTTTGGTTTTCAATTTTTATGCGTGGGAGAAATAAATTCACACGAAAGGGTTCATTAATGCAATTAATGTGTCAGGAAGAGGCACCCAAAGGACAGACTGGAGGAGAAGGCAGGGGGTGGTTTTAAAGTGCAAGAAGCGGAAATGGTGTTTTTTAATATATAGTCTGGGGAAGTATCCAATATCGACATCCTTGCTGTAATATAATGAGAACTTTTCAATCAATGCCTGTTGATTTTTGTGTCATGATACCTTTGTGGGTTATTTGTGTGGCTGTAGATGATTCTTTTTTGTAGGAGTTTTGGTGTTTCAGTTGTAGAAGTCTGAAAATTTGAGTGGGCATATTTGTGTGGAAGGCAGGGTGCCTAAATCTTAAATGTTTATGTAGAAGCTTTTGTATTTGTGTTTTTGTAGAGAAGATTGATTGTTTGGTCTGCCTGTTTGTGTAGAATGTTGCGCATGTTTGTAAGAGATTGTTTTTTTTTTTGAGACTGTATTAATAGAGAGGGTTGGGTGTTTGGATGTTTGGGTATTCAAATGTTAGTGAGAGATTGGATTTTTGAGATTGTAATAACAGAGACGGTTGGGTATTTGGGTATGCATATGTTTGTAAGAGACTGGGTTTTTGAGATTGTAATAATAGAGACTGTTGGGTGTTTGAATGTTTGTGTTTTATGCAACTGTATCTACTTCTTCTTCTTCTTCTTTTATTTCTTCTTCTTCTTCTTCTCTTCCACCTAGTACCTCATCGAAGTGTCGAGGGGAGATGTAATGTTCGTTGACGAGCTCTGTCAAGGGCACTATTTAGACTGATGCTCATTTCTGTAAGGCTGTTCTTATTTCCATATCTCCATATTTTCCGAGGTCTTCCACTCGCTCTATACCGGTTATAACGTTTTAGTGTGGCTCGCTGTGGCGGATAGTACCAGGGCATTCTTGTTAGGTGTCCAAACCACTTCATCTGTTGTTCTTTGATGACCTATAAGACTGGCTTTATTCCTAGCATTTGTCTGATTTCATTATTTCTTTTTTTTTGTCTTTCCTTGAAACTCCTGCAGCTCTTCTAAGGCATTACATCTCTGTTGTCACAATTTTACGTTCATTGGAGGATTTGAGTGTCCACGTTTGGCATTGATAGCATAGTGTTGGCCAAAAATAGTTCTGACAAGATTTACTTTAGTACTCTGAGGTACCTGCTTGTGTGTCAACAGGGAAGATAGTTGCCCCATTACTTGATTAACTTTGGCACATATGGAGCTAATCTGTACCTACACTCTTTTAAATTTTATTATGTGCCTGTGTGTGTATGTGTGTGTGTGTGTGTGTGTGTGTGTGTGTGTCTGTCTATGTGTTTGTTTATTTTATGTGTATTTGTCAAGTGAACACAATGTTTGAGTTTATAGGTTCGTGCGAGTGTAGAGGGTTGAATGTGTATGTTTGTTTATGTGTGTGTGAAGAAAAAGAAGAAGAAGAAAGATAAGAAGGAGGAGGATAAGGAGAAATAGAAAAAAAATGAAGAAGAAGAAAAAGAAAAAAAAAAGAACAAGAAGAAGAAGAAGAAAGAAAAGAAAGAAAGAAAGAAAGAAAGAAAGAAAGAAAGAAAGAAAGAAGAGAAAGAAAGAAAGAAAGAAAGAAAAGAAAGAAAGAAAGAAAGAAAGAAAAGAAAGAAAGAAAAGAAAGAAAGAAAGAAAGAAAGAAAGAAAGAAAAAAGAAAGAAAGAAGAAAGAAAGAAAGAAAAAGAAAGAAAGAAAGAAAGAAAGAAAGAAAGAAAGAAAGAAAGAAAGAAAGAAAGAAAGAAAGAAAGAAAGAAAGAAAGAAAGAAAGAAACAAACAAACAAACAAACAAACAAACAAACAAACAAACAAACAAAGCAACAAAGAAAGAAAGAATGAGGAACAAGAATAAAAGAAGAAAAGGTAGGGGGTAGGTATGAAGAAGAGAAGTTGGAAGAGGAGTAAAAGGAGGGGGAAAACAAGGAGGATTTGTGGACAGAAGAGGAAAGTAATGGGAAGGAAGTGGAGGTAAAGGGAAGGAGGATGTTGGGAGTGGGATGAGGGAAAATAAAGAAACAAAAAATCAGAATAATAATTGAGCAACAATATATTAGACATTTTGTCAGAAGGTCAGGAAAGAACCTCCTCTCTGTTAACACCCAAGCAATCGTGATACAGGGACGCTAAGGGTTGCGTAGGTGTATGGGCTAGTTTAGCATTTCTGTTTATGATCCGAATCTCCCTGTATTACCATCAATCGGTAATGACGTGGTTGTTTGAACGTGATTATTCGCGCTGTTCTATTTATTTGCTTAAATCTGGGGGCGTTTCTAAACGTGGGCGTCTTGTAGTAGACAATGTCCATGCATAATACTGTATACAAATAGAGCTACAGTCCATCCCAGAAGTCGTGACGAACTTTAACAATCTGAAGCTCATTAACCGTTCTATGTTAGTTGCTGAAATTTAAAAAAAAAAAAAAAAATAATAAAAATAATAATTAAACAGAGACCCATTTCATGGAAACAGTCAGCATGCCTACAGTTAAGAGTATAATGGGAACTTTACAAAACATCAAATTGCAGGCATTTCATAGGCGTCTCATTCTGAGCAGGTTATCTCCAGCATTAGCCTCCCGTGAGTTACATGAAAAAAATTCATCATATGCTGGATATGCTGTCCAAATAATTATTACGCATTGCAGCACATATGAACTAATTTCTAAATAATCTCCACACGTGTGTCAAATACTGTACATTCTATTTGTTAAGGGTACACGAATTATTAGTCAAGCCAAGATCAAAGAAATTCGCCGCTGTGAGAAATCATCAGAACCTGTGCAATTGTAAGGTAAGATAATGGGAAATCTTAGACTTAATCCAAAAGTTCGTGTGGATCCAGTTAGGAGTTCTCGAGATATTTGTTACAGTTTGAGAGCACAACTTTTGAAACGCACACAGTACTTCTCTTTGGTGTCCCATCATGTTCCCATAATTTCCCAGAGAGGGCTTTATTGTGCTTTCCATTATTACAGAAAGCACCGAACAGCTGACACCGACCTTAACCTTATCTCTGGTCTATCAGCCGCGAGGAATGGAGAGAGGAAAGCAAAGGCATCAGTATTATCAGCAGCGGCCGTTTATTTGCGGCCGGTTTATCGCCAGATCGATTGTAGCTAAACATAGCAGGCCATTTCGTTGACAAGGACTGACGCCATGTTTGTGCTCGATTTAGCTAGGATTCCAATGACGTCATACCAAAAACTGGGTTTTTGGAGATCATATATATGTGTGTGTGTGTGTCTGTATGTCTGCAACAGACAGACAGACAGACAGACAGACAGACAGACAGACAGACAGACAGACAGACAGACAGACAGACAGACAGACAGACAGACAGACAGACAGACAGACAGACAGACAGACAGACAGACAGACAGACAGACAGACAGACAGACAGACAGACAGACAGACAGACAGACAGACAGACAGACAGACAGACAGACAGACAGACAGACAGACAGACAGACAGACAGACAGACAGACAGACAGACAGACAGACAGACAGACAGACAGACAGACAGACAGACAGACAGACAGACAGACAGACAGACAGATAGATAGATAGATAGATAGATAGATAGATAGATAGATAGATAGATAGATAGATAGATAGATAGATAGATAGATAGATAGATAGATAGATAGATAGATAGATAGATAGATAGATAGATAGATAGATAGATAGATAGATAGATAGATCTTACATAATACGTACTTAATACACACCAACACACGCACACATACACACACATATATCTATACATAAATATGTATATACACACATGAACACATACGCACATACATACATTAGCACGTACATATATAAGTAAACATAGTCTTACATTACATAAGGAAACTGATTTTATAATGGCTAGAATAAAAACTCTTATCTATAAAGGAAAATAATCTAAAAACCATTCACCTATGACAGGGATTCTCAACTCGCCGGTCGAGATCCCTTTTTTGTGGGGTCGAACGACCCTTTCACGACTAAGATCACCGGAAAACACGTGTTTTTTGAAGTTATGAAGAGAAATAATTGTTTGGGGGTCGACACCACACAAGGGAACTGTATCAAAGGGTCGCGGCATGAGGAAGGTTGAGAGCCACTGATCCATGATCCCGAAAAATTGTAACACCAGCAGGTCAGCAGAAAATAAGTAACTGGCAATTTTCGTGGGCTATTGCAAGAATATCTGTCGCATGGAGCGGCGTTCGTGGCTTAGGCGTTGCGAGTCCGACTCGTAATTCCAACGTACCCCGATCTTCATTCTTCTTTGAGTTCGGTTTCGTATGCTCAGATCAGACCATCAGGTGGGTTGCCTCTGTAAACCAGCAGATCCTTTATGGTTCCCTATAGCTTGCTCTGCACACTTCGCTCTTGAGGCCAGGTGTCTTTTCGAAGTTGTAAGTAGAGTGGGCAGGTCTGCAGAATATGCTCAGATGTTTGTGGTCCTGTTTGACAGGCACATTGTGGGGACTGTACAATCTTTATTTTATGCATATGGTAGCCTAGTCTGCAGTGCCTTGTTCGTAGAAGGAAAATCGTTGTGTGGTGCTTTCTATTAAGCCTGCTGCTGGGGTCTTATGGATGTTTACTGTTTGTTCTCTCCACAATTCCTTGTATTTTCCCTTGATAAGTGTTCTGATTTCTGGTAGCGACAATGGATGGGTGCGTTGTTTCTCCTTTAATCCATGCTGACCACATTACCAACCGAGTATCGATTATTCTGTAAAAAATGTGTTTGTTCTTCTCATCTGTCCGATGCGCCTAAAGGCTGAAAAGTGATCTACTTTCTTTTACTTTACTAGGTCGCCTGGAGCCAACGGTTGGCAATTCTTCTGTCTGAAACTGGCAAAAGTTATTTTTACACAGCTGAATTCATTGGATACGTTTATGATGATTAATACTCATCTCGTGCATGAAGTAGCATTCACGATTCAAAACTAGTGGGGAGAATATAAAAGATTAAGTTGTGTCGAGTGGTCCTGTTTATATTCGTAATAATAAATTCGCTTCAAAACTGATAACATGGATACGGGAAGGCAATGTCGGACTGTGCGGATGATGGCAGAAAAATGCTTTGTTGAGTTTGATAAATAATGATTCTCATAACTTATCTTAACAGCTAAGCAGCCCAAAGAGCTACTTATTCAAGTTTTTTTTAGGTGGGGGTTGGGGGGGGGGGGGGAGAGAAAGGACATTTATGTTAAACTTTGGTTCCGTGCTGCATGCGTAACAACGTAACTTTCACTAGCTAAACAAAATAGTAGCTTATTTGTATTCTTTTGATCAAGCAGTGTTACAGATCTTGCCAGATCAGAGAAGAATTGAACTTGTTTGGATGACCACACGTTTCTTCATTAATAGCGGTTTTGTTTAGTCATAAAATATCTAAAGTACTGCCCTTACTTCTCCCAGCAAAGACTGTGGATCTGGCCCAAAGGAGCCACATTGAAAGAGAAGCTATGGGGACCGGTGGCGACCTCAAACGCACAATCCTATTTGTGACCCAGACGGGACTCAATGTTTAGCATGACTGATGTCGAACGCAGAAGAAGAAGAAGAATCTGAAGTTATGTGTTGTTAAATTGTCCGGCTGTGTATATAGGCGCGCACACACATACACAAATAAAAGTATATAAGCACATAATATATACCTAGGTATATATGTACATATATACGCACATACATATACCCACAAGGGCACATACACGTATGTTCACAGCGCCCGCATCCATCCTCAAGCGCTTCCACGGCTCACGCACAAATACAACATCCGCATGAACACAACGTTAACTACGTACTTTCACACACATATGCACACACTACATAAGAGACAGAATCAGAATTGACATTGAAGTGGAAGCAAAAAACCGGAACAGGAAACACCGAAGGTGATTGTAAAAGATGGCAGAAGTGAGGCGGTGTAAAAATCTGCATTCAATAGTTGTTGACCCATCTACAACGTTGCACACACAAGACAGTATAAAACGCGTTGAGCTGCGGGGCTCGTGTTTACTGCCAGGTTTTTGCTTGTTAGTAAGCAGACACATCTTATATTTTATAATATTTAGAAGCAACATTTCTGCTTGCATGTTTGTCACGTTGTAATGAACTGACAAATATTATTTTGCATTTTTTAGAAGAATCTTTTCAAACGGCAATTAACATATTTTTACTCTTTAATTTATAACTTGTGATTATAGATCTGTTTGTATAATTTGTGGTTGTTGATAAATTTAATCCTGGTTTGTGAATACAACAATAGTAACTACCACCAGAAAAGAAATTTAATGAATTCTGGCAGAAAAGCTCAAATATTGCTGACACCTCAACTTTCGTGTCCAACACCCTGTCTCTAGTGTTGTTAGTGACCTTACGGAGACAGCACATTTCACATATAGCTATTTTCTGTGACAGTACCCTATTCACTTTCCATGTTTGGCACTGATAGCATACAGTAGGGATGAAGACGCTATTAATAATTTTAGTTTTTGCTGGACTGGAGACATGTGTGTGTCTAAGCAGTGATACTAGCTGGGAGAGGTTTGCATTTTGCATTTGTATTTTTCTTCTAACTCTCTATCGAGTCTGCCATCTTCTGTAAATATGCTTCCCAGATATTTGAATTCTCGTACTTGTCTGATTATAGTACAATTAACATAAACATTCTTGTTATGATGTGTGCTGCCCATATAATTACATCAGTTTTCTTTTAATATAAAACTAACAGTTGATCTTGAATACCACAATCTTGTAAGATGTTCCACAGTTTGTATCTGCTGAGTCGATCGAATACCTTATGTTGATTTATTTATGTACGGTGTTGAATTTTATTACGATAGCCTGCTCACATATCTGCCTTGAAGATAATATCGCATTTACACAGGTCTTTCTCTTCCTGAAACCGAAATGTCTCTTACTTAACAGGGGTTCTAGTACTGGTCGATCTGTTAATTTCAATACTGCTTGCAAACATCTTCCCCAAAATGGCCCAAGATGAAGATGTCAATGTATACTCTATCTAAATGGGAACTATGTTTACACTCAGTCAGTCACTTGGGATCTTCCGTGTCTCTCACACTATGTCAAAGATTCTGGTCAACAAAGCTGTTGCAGTTCCCTTTCTTACGTGAAGCATTTGTGATCTAATATTATCTAATCCCGGTGCCTTTTTTGTTTGTTTTCACTTTAAGGGCCTTTTCAGTTTCAGATTCCGGTTCATGGTATTTTGCAGAATTTATATGGTGTGACATTGAATCCGGCAGTCCACAGTTTAACAGTTAATGTAAATTAATTTATTCATAAACTACTAATATTGGGGAGTCGCTGTGGTGTGGCGGCTAGAAGCTAGCAATCGGATTTGAGGGTCGTGAGTTCGGCCATGACGAAGTATGACTTTTTAAAAAAAATCTGACCTTGGCTTCCAGGTCGGCCCGCCTTGAATTGGTACCAAGTGAAGTCCTGGGAAGTAAACACGACCGGCTAGATACTGACCACGTCACCCACCAAGTGCCGATTGGTCTATAAATCATAGGCCTAGCCCTATACACACAGTACGCCCGAAGGCGTGGAAACGAGGCCTTTACTTACTACCAATATTATTAAATTTTAAAAAATGTCTTCAGAAAAATGGGGGGGGGGGGGGGGGGGGGGGGGGGGAATTTCATGAAAAGAAAATTGCATTTACAATTACTGCCTTTATTTTACAACTTTTGCGGTGTAGGCAAAGGAGGAGGATTGGGGGGGGGGGGAATATTGAAAAGAAAATTGCATTTACAATTACTGCCTTTATTTTACAACTTTTGCGGTGTAGGCAAAGGAGGAGGATTGGGGGGGGGGGGTCTTTGAGTCTGAGGATTTACGGTCGCATGGCTAGTGCTGTCGCCACGACTGTGCAGGTGAGGTTTTTTTTTTTTCCCTGACAAAAAACATCGCCAGCCTTATCGAGGATTTGAACCCAGATCTCTACTGCATTTACCACACACACACTAAAAAAAATTGACGCCCCTGCACAACGTTAGGCCCTAAGCTGTAGTTAATACATCATTGGACGCCACCATTTATTATAGATATGTTGATCATTATTTTAAAAAAAAAGTTAGTTGTGTATCATTTAAAGGACGTTGCAGAACCTACTTGAGTATTTTTTGACTTTTGTGGTTTTTTTCTAGGCATATTTTACTTTCAGTAGTTTGCCATTGCCCCTGAACGACCAGTTCTCGGTACCACTGTCGAAACCAGCACAAGACAAATCGTCCGCAGATGGGATCGAACCCCTTCATTGCGAAGCTGGTTCGCAATGCCACAGCCACAGACGCAGACTAGTCATTATCGGCTATCTTTAATTCATTGAACAAGCGATATTTGAAACTGTTATGTCCTGTTGTCTCATATCGTAGCCATAAAATGGCGATTGTCTTACCCCCAAGTGCGAGCAATTACCCTCGTTTACAGTCACGGCATTATTGATAATATATGTGATGTTTGCTGCCCCGGGCTGGTTATTATCTTCATATCATATGGAAGCCGGTGGCTGCAGTTAACTTTAACCGAGCTATGGTTGCTCGGTGTTAGTTTTTATCTTCTTTTTCTTGCCTTTCAGCGGCGTCGGTGGCTTAGGCGTTGTGAGTCCGACTCGTAATTCCAAGGTACCGCGATCGAAACACACTGCTTGCTGCGTGGATTTTTATCATGGTATGGGGCGTTGCAGGTCGACCCAGCCTAAAATGGGTACCATAATGTATGTCCTGGGGAAGATAAGAGGGCTGGCGTAAGGCTGACTATATTACCCACCTAGTGTAGATTGGTCTGTAAAAAATATACGATGCTCTTCCCATATGCCCGATGCACCTAAGTGATTTTTACTCTACTTTCACTTTACTTCTGCCTTTCTAGCCCCCAATGGACCATAGGCCCTCAACCAACTCACACCAAGTCGTTCTATCTTTTGCTGTCACATGCAGCTCTCTCTATGTCCTCCCTACCTTTCTAACTTTATTCACCAGCTGCTTTCTCCATATGGTTTTTGCCTTCCTATATTCCTATGCCCCTGTGGATTCCAGTGCAAAGACATTCTAGTTATATTGTTCTTCGTTTTCTCAATAAGTGTCCTGTCCAATGCATGCGTCTTTTCTTCACCTCTTGGTCCACTGTAGTTTGCTTAGCTCTCTCCCAAAGCTCTACATTAGTGATTCTATAATACCATTTAATTCCCTCTATTCAGCGCAGGCACCAGTTAATGAATGTTAGGTTATACGGCGTTTGAAAAGCTGGTCTGGAACTTACCGGGGTCGCGCGGTGCCAGTGGGCTTAGGCACTGTAAGACACCCCCTTGCCCTACCAAACATTATTGGGGAAGAGGGAAGGGGATTGGGGGGGGGGGGGAGGTGGGGGGGGGAGGTGAGGGTGGTCTCAATCCTTTCACCTACATTTGTAAGAGGACTAAATTGCCAGCGGAGGACCAAGTACACTCGGGAATGCCGACCGCGCAGAGAGGTCAACTATGATACCATATGTGACTCTGGTACCACACTTCTAAAGCTACGTGAATGATCTTCTTAGAACTAACCCCAGCAGACATCGAAAACTGGTACTTTGAAGAGTGTAAAAAGTGTTCACTAGAGCACAGAGTCTCACGGTGTTCCCTTTAAGGTTTGCTGAAATGACCGTTAATCGGAATCTATTCTTTCTAAGCGGAGCCTTTACCTAAAAATACAGCATGTGTTGGCCGATACACAAGAAACGTGGTGCTATAATGTAATGACAGTGATACGGGAGTGGCTGAGTGGTCTCAAGGTAGGGCATCTACTTCGAGTGCTGGAGGTCCCGGTTTCATATCCCGGTGATGGCTGGGATTTTTTCAAGCGGACTTCTAGTTAATTTTCCCTGGTCTCTGAGAAGTAACACCGGACGCCCGTGTGTATTGCTACTCATGTAATAAATTCCTTGCCGGTAAAAATTAACAAACATAAAATGAAAAAATAAAATAATAAAAAAAAGAGTAGCCTAACGGCGCTGCACTGACAAAATTAATAGTTCAAAATCTACCCCAAGTATTTCAGAATCCTCGCCGTTGCAGCGGAGATTCTTGTCACAGGCTTGCAACAGAATTTCCCACTGTGAGCAAGAAATAGCCACCATCCTAGGAACCTATGTATTTTCTTACCTCATGGAGCAAAGGCATGAATTCACAAAGAGGGACGCACTATCAGTTTCTAGATTTATGCTCACGCAGGGGCGCCGACATATGGCGGCTCAAGAAGATTTGCAGAAAAAAAATGCGTCTTTCATACAAAAAATTCAATGTCAGTGTGAAGTTGGAATGGCCGAATATAAGACGGATATGCGGACCATTTTGTGACCCCCTGAAAAAACGTTTGTTAACTTTGTTAGAATTAAAAGGTTCAGGTGGCCATTTAAAGAAGCTCTCTTTTTAAGTTTTCGCTTGAACATTTAATAATAATTCAAATAACATGTCTTTGTCGGTTAGTTCGACGCCAGTCTCCCAAATAGTGTAGGTCGCTTTTCATTCACAAGTTTGTTGGGCTGGTGGACTTGTCCTCAGATTACGGGCTTGTCACACTCTGTTCCTTGGTTTCTGCGATGTCTTGCATTTAATTTTTCATTCTAAGAAACAGAATGCATGTGACATAGATTGCAGCACTATCTAGAGGGGTTGTGTTAGACCCAGTTTATCCATGTTTTTGGAGTGTTAAGAGCGCTGGCGTGCTGAAATATACAACACCTGATATCAACTGCATTGCAAAACACCCCGTAACCGTGTGCGAAGTTCACGGGGCTCAGGAACTACCAATCAGAAGTGAGCTAGTGTGTATATGGGCGGGGTCTAGTGAAACTTACGTCGAACTATCCGTCTATGTCTATGTAGCTCCCACCACATTATTGTTGCTATCATTAGAGAGAGCTGAATTAGCATACTAGTTTTAAGCTCCACACATTATTATTATCTATTGTTATTATTATTATTATTATTATTATTATTATTATTAATATTATAAGGGAGCCGAAGTAGCATACTGGCCGTAAGCTAGGCTACCGGCCCTGGGGTCTAGGGTTTAAACACAGCAAGAAGGATTTTGTTTTACTCCTGACTTCCAGGTCAACCTTGCCTGAACATAGTAGCAGGCATTTTTTGGAGAAGAAAAGGCAGCCGCAATAATGATATTCACATGACCTATCGAGTGCAGATTGGTCTGCACAAATATAGTTTTAGCACTATATGTCCGATGCGCCAAAGGACTGTAAATGCTTGTTCACTTATTTTTATTACGTATTTAAACAAAGCGTATTAAATTTAAGCGCCCCACTCCAAGTTAATTATAAAGGGGGCCCCTGTCTACTCAGCATGTTTAGCATCGGCACCCCTGTGTAGACAATACAGGAAATATATTCTGGAATCTAGAGAGACTGCGATAGTTCTTCAGATGTTGGGTGATAACGAATTTTTCTTCTCCGGTCGTATGCATGGACATTAATGTCTGGTTTGGCTTGAATTCAACTCGGATCAATACACGTTTCCGGTGGCTTGCTGATGGTGTCTTTGATTTTCCGGAAAAAAAACCCCGGTCAAAATGTGCAATAACTACAGACATAATCATTTTGAACGTCGTAAAAAATAAAGCTTCCTTTGTGAGTTCCGGTGCCTTTTAGAAGAAGATACATGAGGAGGGGGAGGGGAGATGGGAGGAGAGGTGGAAGGAGAGGTGGAAGGAGTGAGAGGGAAAGACCCACATTTCTGCAGACAGATTATTTGTGAATGTCAAACTCACATTTCCTTCACAAATCCAGGCATTCAAGAACGACTGATTGAAGAGTTTGGTAGGCCGAAAGATGCAGATATGAGAGATTACGGGGTAAATGCCAATAAATCACGCAGGCAGTCGTTTTTGGAGGGAACATTGAAGAAGATGCAGAAGAAGAAGCAGAAGCAGAGAAAAAAAGAACAAGAAGGAGGAAAAGGAGGAGAAGAAGAAGAAAAGACGAAGGAGAAGAAGAAGAAGAAGAAGAAGAAGAAGAAGAAGAAGAAGAAGAAGAAGAAGAAGAAGAAGAAGAAGAAGAAGAAGAAGAAGAAGAAGAAGAAGAAGAAGAAGAAGAAGAAGAAGAAAAAGAAGAAGAAGAAGAAAAGAAGAAAAGAAGAAGAAGAAGAAGAAGAAGAAGAAGAAGAAGAAGAAGAAGAAGAAGAAGAAGAAGAAGAAGAAGAAGAAAAAAAGAAGAAGAAGAAGAAGAAGAAGAAGAAGAAGAAGAAGAAGAAGAAGAAGAAGAAGAAGAAGAAGAAGAAGAAGAAGAAGATAGACTGGTAGGTTTTGCACCACTTAGTGGTGAATTGATGTATGACAAGCTAAATGTTTTAAGGGTCCCTTTGGGATCGAGTAACCGTGCAGGGGCACAAATAGATCATTACGGTCTAAAGAGAATGGTGCTGCAGGAAGTTAAAGGGATCTGACCGACGCTCAACACTCAAGGGAAAGGCGAGAAGGATGTACAAGCGGACAGTTACTGGTACCAGCGGAGTTGGAACTTTTGGCTTGGTGTTGAAGAAGGGGACGGAGCGCTTTTGAGAGTGTCTCGAGTGCTATGATGTCGATTCCTAATTCTATATTTTAAGTAGATGTTCACTAACTTCATAATATCACCAGTCTTTGCAGATAGGAATGTCACGTCTTCAGTGAATTTGGAATATCGCCTCTTTACTAATCTTTGAACATCAGTAATACTGGACTATGACATCGTCAGCAATTTTGGAAATCTGTCAGTCTTCACTAATCTTAGAATATCACACCTTTACAATCTTGTAATAATGATCGTCTTTGTTGATCTTGGAATATTGTGAAATTTTATTAATCTTAGAATATTGTCAATTCACTAAATCTTGCAATACCTCTAGTTTTCACTAATCTTGGAATATTACCTCTTAATTATTCTGCGAATATTGCCAGTCATTGCTAATCTTGGAGTATTGTCAGTCCTCGTTAATGTTGGAATGACTTGAAACTTTACCATTCTTGGAATATTGCATTTTTTCGCTAATCTTGAAATATTGCAATTTTTCGCTAATCTTGGAATACTGAAAATTTTCGCAAATCTTGGAATATTGCAGTTTTTCGCTAATCTTGGAATAGTGCAATTTTTGCTAATCTTGGAATATTGCAATTTTTGCTAATCTTTGAATATTGCAATTTTTCGCTAATCTTGGAATATTGCAATTTTTCGCTAATCTTGGAATGTTGCAATTTTTCGCTAATTTTGGAATGTTGCAATTTTTCGCTAATCTTGGAATATTGCAATTTTTCGCTAATCTTGGAATAATGCAATTTTTCGCTAATCTTGGAATATTGCAATGTTTCGCTAATCTTGGAATAGTGCCATTTTTCACTAATCTTAAAATATTGTCAGTCTTCGCTAATATTAGAACATTCTTAGTCTTCTCTAATCTTGGAATGTTACAAGTTTTCGCTAATATTGGACTGACGCCTTTTTTCGCTAGTTGCTGAAAATTGCGAGTCCTCACTAATTTCATGACACCACCTACCTCGACGCTAATCTCAGAATATCTTCAGTTTTTAAAGGGTTATTAAAAAATGCGAGATGTGAAGCCCGAGAAAAACCCCAGTCTAACAAGCAGAGAAAGAGTGAAAAATGATACTATCAGACAAATTGTGGAAACACCTTGTACTAGATTCATCGAGAAACAGCAGATTAAGTGGTTTGACCATCTAGCTAGAATGCAGCAACATAAAACACCATCACAGGCATTACATCTCAGAGGAGCAACAGCAACAAGAGCAAGAGGACGACCACGCAAACATGGATCGAAAACATTAAAAACACTTTATACCAAAGCGGCATCGCAAAGTATTTCTGCCCGCACCACTTAACAACAGAAGTTGTTTATGATGATTAAAATGGATTTAATCTTTTCTAAATTATTAAAACATCATATCTTTACTGAGTTAATAAAATAACCCCAATCTTAACTGAAGTATCAAAATACTCCCAGTCTCAACTAGACTTAGAATGCATGAAATCTTAGTTGAGTCTAAGAAAATAATCAAAAGCGACCAGCCGGTTAGAATGTAATCAATCAATCTCGGGCATTATTGCATCATCACCCGTTCTCACCTAATCTTCCTTCAAACGTCAGCCAGTCTTGAAAATCCTAAAACATAACATTTCTCATTCTCTTATGGTCAATAAACTCTAAACATATCATTCTTTTGATCCTCCCAGTTTATTAGCCCTCATCTTTCTTCTTCAGTATTAGGTTCACTTTGATGTGTCTTGTTAACTAAGGGACTCTGTTCCTCGCCTTTTGTGTTAAAGCTCACGGGCGTCGGAACCTGTGGGCTCAAGAAACATTTTAGGAAAAGGCTGAGGGGCTTCCAAAAATTTGTAGGCCTCCCAGGCCCCTTCCCCCGCCCTTTCCAAAGTTTGCATGCGAATTAGTGCCCTCCTCACGAACCATGCATATTCGCCATTTTGTAAAGTATTTGCTCATGCATTTCAAACTATATATGTATACATATACATTTCCATGCAGCACTTATTGATACAATAATAATAATGATAATAACTTGTATTGCCCACTTAAACAAGACTTAAGTAATTTATGTTTTCCCACCCCGCCCCCTCCCATTATTTCTCATTGGAGGCGCCTCGTTTATAACTTCTATGGTGGGTTCCTCGAACAATTCAAATTCTTCCGTTAACGAGCCGTTGACAAGTACGGTGGCACTTGCTGTAATTCTCGCTTAGTGTCACAAACACATTCGACTTCTTCTTTTGTCGTCTCATTGATACCGGGTTATAGCCCAGTGTTGTGATTTTTCTGTATTTGTCTTGCGATTCTTGGCTGGTGGATTAATTTATCTGTTTGCAGGTTTTAATTGCTCCATTAAGTCACCTCTTTCTTGGTCTCTCCCCCCGCCCCCCCCCCACCCGCATTCCTACCAGAACAATTAAATATGCAGTTTGATCAAACTCTATCGCATACACAAGCTGAGATCTCGCAGACGACATCACAAACCTTAAATAAAGGAAAGGCGAAACGAAAATGCAATAACAATTTACTGAAGGATGGTACTGTTATTGATCTGAATTCTTGTCTTGGGACCAAACTAAATTGCGAGTTGGTTCGCTGGATTTATTCCAAAACGTCTGGACTCAGAATAGAAGAGCTGGCCTTTCTCTTTGCCAGTTCGGATTCCGCTGATAAAATATATGGGGTTGTTTGCTGCTACTGTATCCTGGTATTGACGATTCTAGAGAGCAGCGAATTTCCTGATAGGTACAAGTAAAATGACCCCTTTTCTATTTCTTTATGCGTATTTGCCATGCAGGGCAGGATCTATATTTTATAGACCAATCGGCACTCGGTGGGTAATGTGGTTAACATCATAGCAGACGTCTTTACTTCCCAGGACTCTAACTTTACCCATTTAAGGCAGGTTCACCTGGGAGACAAGGTAATTTTTTTTTTTGAACCGTCAGTACCCGAAACCCACGACCTTCCGATGCGCAGGCGAGCCTCCAGCCGCTACGCCATGCGGCTAACGATAGCTGCAAGAGGTAAGTAATAAAGTAGAGAATCGTTTTCCCGCCAGAGCCCCATCGGCATATGATGCTAGACCCATGCGTGTATAGACTCTCAAAGGGCGATGTGGTCAACTTCACGCCAGTTGCTTTTTCTTCCTAGAACGATACCTGATGTCCATTTCAGGAAATCTATTCCAGCGATCAGTTTGTTTCTCCGGGCTGCTACTTTCATGTTTACCTTAGTTTACCATTGTGATGTTTCTCTCACTGTAACTAGTCATTGTCTAGTGTTTACACTGTAGACAAAACAGAGTTTCTTTCCAATCAACTCCCGAACCTCCTCCACGTCCACTAAATAATCGACACCAGTCGGTGACAGTTTCACGTAAATTAATCACAACACGTGAGCTACGAGAACCTGCCCTCCGGTCTGACAAACAGCCTGGCGACAATCTACAGCATGACACTTCACACATTCAGGTTGCACTTATCCGCACTTCGGATCCCACGGCCAAACCTTCAGAGTCCATCACTGACATGTGCACGACCACAGTAAGCACTGAGTACGCACACATCAGCATCACCTTTCTCTCTGGTTTTATTCAGTGCAGATTTCTTCACAGACGATCAGCTTGTTACGATCCAGCTTTGAAGCCCTGTCACAGAAAGCCTCACTATTCGGCTGTTCCCCCAGTTATTCCGTGTTCTCAAGTCCACTCACACATTCAGGAGTTTTCACTCTCCCGTGCTTTCATTTCTTGCAACCTAGTGACTTCTCTGATTTGAATAACCAACCTATTAGTTTGACAAATTATGTCCCAGTTGGCCTCTGTTTAACGACTTTAAACAAAAGTCTTTATTGCTTTAGACCTAAACTCCATGGGGCAGCAGGAGTTAAAGTATTTAGGACTGAGGACAGTAAATGAATGAATTAATGAAGGGCTAGCTGAATTTTCTGACTGCTTCCTGAAGATTTGACACTCCTGGCACCAGAAGACTAGTATTGTTGATGTCAGTCCAATGAAGCCAGCCCTAATAGCTTGTTCTTTCCCCCCGAGTCGTTACACGAAGGGCCTTCAAATTAAAACTTAAAAGTGGGATACAAATGACATTAAACATGTCATTATATTGTAACCCCTCACATGTTGTTAATACTGGCAAATGTGTTAAGCACGTGACATCACGATGCAGACCAACACGGTAACGTCGTAGTAACATTTTAAAGATGACCGCCATACTGTGCAGCGTTCAGTTATACACAGAATAACTGCACCCGTAACGACAACATCAGTCACCACCTTGGTGTGCATTTCGGCCCTGCGTAGCCAACAAATGCGTCACATAATATACTCTATTGGTTTATTGTAACAGTTTATATTGTACGGGGTGTTTAATAAGTTTCCATACATAGGAGGGAACCCACGGTGTTTATTGAAAAACCAGTTTTATTTTTTCTTGTATAATAAATTTTTTTTTTTACATTATAACCATCGTTTCGAAAACACGCCAGTAATGGCGCTGATGATGTTTTTATTTGTTCTATGTATGTAAGCTTATTTGACGTCCTGCTTTAAAATTGTGCTCGCAGTCAAAACACATAAAGACATAAAGATTTTCTGGTTAAAATGGAAGGCAAACATAAGCACACAAGTGGGCGCGCTCGCTTGTGTGTAATAGAAGGTTTCATAATCACGCCTCGAGATTCTCGGGGAAACGATACCCGGTTCATATTTGTAAAGATCAAGCACACGTGGTTGGTGATGTAGTTATTACAACACTGCCCAACATTATTTCCCTTAGACTGCTTACTATTGTAGATAGGTTCAAAGTTCGGCAAGCAAAGTCATATCTAAGAGTAGCTGCAGACAAGAAGCACCTCCTGGATAGAGCTAAGAGTCATAGACTGAAAAGAGGAAGGTCTTGGATGGCGCAAATTGAAGACACAATTAGATGTGTGTGCAGGCTTGATAAATATGAGCGTGGAGAGGGGTGAGTCAAAGTGTCTGAGCAAGTTTCAAACCTGTGTAGGGAACCGTCCGGTGAGCAATAGCAAACTACTGAACGTAAAATTGCTAGATAAAATTACAGACGGATACAAGAAATGCTAGGGTTGGTTCTACAACATCCTGTTAAAAAAAAAAAAAAAAAACACGGAAGTCGCACTGTTGTAGCGGTTAAACGCTTGCCTTTTGATTACAAGGTTCCGGAGCCTGAGTGTTTAGAAAAAATATCTTCGCTCTTCGTCGACCCAGCCTTAAATGGGTACTAGGTACAGTCTACAGAAGTAAAGGCGGCCGGTATAATGCTGAACACACCACCCACTGAATGCCGATTGGTCTATAAAATATATGTCTAGCCCTCTAAGCTTAATACGCTGAAAGGCTTGTAATGAGGCCGTTTTTACACACACACAAACCATGACAAGAATGAGAGCAATGTCACCATTTTCACATAAAGTGTGGTATCTCGTGCTGGCTGTTAACCGTACTTCGTCAAGATTTCTTCTTTAAATACATCTATTCTCGTTTCACAAATACACAGGGCAATATTGACCTTGTAGTTCTGTGTCTGTGGGACTTTAGAATGACTTTTTACAACAACAATCTCTTCTCGACACGCGATGGTTGAATCTGAGAATCTATACTGATTTCCTGGCTATAGTCCGTTTCAGATGTAGTGGCCAACTTTAAAAAGCTGTAACTCAGCAACAGTTCGGTTTAGTTGTTCAAACGTGGCATGCAACCTTTTAATAACCGTTTCCTTGTAAGCATTTTTAAAATTATTTTTTATTTAAACAAACATCCGGTTGTCATCTCTCTCTCTCTCTCTCTCTCTCTCTCTCTCTCTCTCTCTCTCTCTCTCTCTCTCTCTCTCTCTCTCTCTCTCTCTCTCTCTCTCTCTTCTCTTGCTGTATATAGAAAAATAGACATCGATTCAAAGCAAACAATCAGCATGCTTAAAGGTTATTGAATAGCGGCAACTTTTCAAAATATAAAATTGCACACGTTTCATCGGTGTATTGCTCTCAAGTGGTAACATCCAGCATTAGTCTTTCGTGAGTTAGACGAACGCAATATTATGTGGTATCATCATCATCATCATCATCATCATCATCATCATCATCATCATCATCATCATCATCATCATCATCATCATCATCATCATCATCATCAGGTGCCTTGCCGACTGGCGTGAGTGATCATGCCTCTCCACAATCTGCGATCTCCTGCAGCATGTATCAGTTCGTGTGCCGACACACCTCCATGCCGTGCAACAAGACTGTCAAGAATCTTCTCTCGTTGTCTTCTTCTATGCGGTATAGGCTATCAAAATAATCGCCATGCAACTCTGCACATGTGAACTGATTTCGTGGCGCGGTGATTTCGGTCACAGGCATGAGGGGAAGTTAAGTCTGATGTGATGTGTATAAGGATGTGTATATTCCGTACCCCACTCGGGCGCCAGTCCTTCACTGTTCTGGTTTTACGGAACCTCATGCAAGACTCCTGTTGCACGTCCCCGTCGTGCGCCACGGATAATGTCTCAAATGAGCATTAACAGAGTTGGCAGGGGATCTCGGAGCTGGTGGCCCCTAGAGGTGTAGTGTCCTTTCTGGCTCTCACCAGCCCGCCCCCAAACGCATGGGTGAAAAGTAACAAAACTTAAGGATCGCTGGCTAAATGTACCATCAAATGACAACTCTTGGTTAAAATTCGGGAGCGAATGGAAAACTGTGCTGCTGAGACTCAACCCTGACCGAGAGATTTACCCGCAGCCAAGACGAGTAACATCTCTTGTGGGCGACTTCTCGTAGCAAGGTCCTACCTACGTACATCCTCTGTCAATCCTCAGTGTCGTCGTCACCGCGCTGAGGTACACCATGGCAGCAACTATTCATATGCTGGCTTGAAAACAATGTCCGACAAAGTTACACCCCACGGCACACATGCAAGCTCATTTCCGACGATCATAACTCGTACCGATTAGAAAAAGTCTGAATGTCCGTATCCACTGGTCCAACTCGCCCGAGTGTTGGGAACAAACAGGTGAAGCCACGCCTGACGCATTTTGCTTCCCCATTCTGTCGTGCTAAGGGCACAGCTGAAACAACGTTTGGTGTCTAACGTAAGATGAAAAAGAATGTACCTATTTGTGTGGCCACAAACGTCCTAGACCTGCGGGCTGCTCCCCGCTGATCTCCGGAGAGCGCAGCCTTGTAGCGCGGGAAGCTCAATACACGGTTGTGAGGTTAAGCAGTCATAGGCAGGACGTGACGATTCCTTGGGTGAGCCTAGAACCAGAGCATCATGTGTCGGCTCTGCATTTATGGAAGCCTCCTTGGATGGCGGGGAATGCCCATGATCTGCCTTCCCTTGAGGGCTGAAAACTCTACATAGAGCTGCCTTAAGGACGACATGCCGGGGGCCACACCTGTTAAAAGTCAAAGAGGACACCACACAAATAAGGCAACATCTCGACCCACAAAAAACAATGGCCACAGTCAACCTAGAAATAGGCTTGACGTCTTCCTCCGAAGTCGGAGTACATCTGCCGGAGAGGCGGGGAACGAGTACTGCAAACAAATAAGCCAGTAAAACGGATGTACACGCAAAACTCAGGTCAAGGTAAAAGCCAAAAGTCCATTTTGGACGAACAACCGTGACTTACCGCGGGAATTCACAGCCGGTGAACAAGAAGAAGAAGAAGAAGAACTGATTTCCAAAAAATCTCCACGGGTGTGTCAATTACTGTATATTCTATTTTTATTGGTACACAAATTATTAGACAAAAAATTGGCCTCTAAACGAGGTCGGGCAATCTATGGCCACATGCAAAATTTCGTGTTGATCCATACAAGAGTTTTCCAGACATTTGTTAAAGTGTGAGGACACAACTTTTGAGACACTTTATAGGGTGCTCGTGCAATCTAACTCCGTAGTTCTGTCCTGCTGATTTGATTTCCTGTCTTACTTGTTTTTGCATAATGAAATAGAAGCAGACTGGGAAGGGAGAATAGTTATTTTTCTTCCAGTCTTAAATTTCGCTAGGTATTGGTTTAGTGAATTTGGAACCTGAGTACACTAGAATTTCAGCATTGTATTCTAAGTTTGTTCCATCAGTATATGTCTGTCTGTCTGTCTGTCTGTCTGTCTGTCTGTCTGTCTGTCTGTCTGTCTGTCTGTCTGTCTGTCTGTCTGTCTGTCTGTCTGTCTGTCTGTCTGTCTGTCTGTCTGTCTGTCTGTCTGTCTGTCAGCTTGTTCAGCCGTCTGTTCATGTTTCCTTCTGTCCGTATATCTGTTTATCGTTCTATCCCACCAGATACCCATAGGTCCGATCCTGGAATGTCAAGTATGTCCACAAAGGCAGACCTGCTGCTGTACTGCTGCTCTACCGATGCCTCCTTGCGTGTAATCTTCAAAAAAAGCACTTGGAGACATACTCGGAGCAGATCGGAGCACTTATGGTGATGTCCGATGTGCGATAAAGATGATCTGTAAATAAAAAATGAACAGTTAATACTCTGATCTTTCTCTCTCTACTTTAAGTTTGTGCTTCAAACGTGTTTTTTCAACTCAAGACTCTTCTCTGACTTTTACAGTGCGAAGTTTTTGACTGATCTTTGTCGCACAAGCTTTTTAGCAAGTGTTTTTAATTTAAGCTTTTATTTTCCTTTCATATAAGATGTGGTCACTGCCCACGTCTGCTTCTCTATATGCTAATAAAGCCATTAATGAGCTTCTTAATTTGCTGTTACATAGAGGCGGTCGAATTGATTCTTATTCATGGTCTATTTCAGTGTGTCCCAAACCTTTCTTAGTCGTGGCGCTGGCAATTAAAATTTTTCCATGGCGCCATAATCTGAGCAAAGGTATGAATTCGTAATTAGGAAATAAATAAAATGAAAAATAAAAAACTCTTGTTTCTTCGAATATTTCGCAGCGCCACTGTGAAGAGGACGCCGCGGCGCACAGTTTGGGAATCACTGGTCTATTTGATTGTTTGTCAGTCCATGTGGTGGGTGCCACGGTAATTTATGAAACTCCTTATGAGCAATAGTAGTGCCTACATTCACTAGATTTGACTGCATACAGAAATCAGCTAGTCATTCTTTATTTTTTCATTTATTTTATTAGTTCCTTCCTTTCCCATTGCTTTCTCATCATCTATATTTTCACTACCTACTTTGCGTTGAAATCTTCCATTTATGCCACTGGGTCATGGTTAGCAATTGTATTCACTTTCAGTATGCAATGTTGAAATAGTTACAAGACTCAACGGCTGAATATTTCAAAATATCGCTATCACGACTTCAACTCTTCTGGGTAAAGCGCTTTAAAAATATTTGTTATGACACATTTCAACTCGACAGCTTTCATTTTTTCTGGTTGAATGTTTGTGAAGTGATCAATAATTCATGTCCACGCGTCGGCTGCTAAATGTGCGTGTGTTCAACTGTTCAGTTTGGCTGTTACATGTTTTCCCGTATTTGTGCTTTTAATCATCATCATCGTCATCATTTTCATCATCATCATCACCATTACGAGCCCTGCCGACTGGCGTAGACTTTGATGCATCTCCACAGATCTCGGCCCTTCGTCCTCTGGATCAGTTTCACCGATGATATCCCTCTGTGCCAGCGCCGCACTCTATCCATTATCGTCTCCTCATCTTTTAAAATATGCAAAGAATGTGTTGAGTCCAAGTTAAAATTTTATCATTCCAGGACTTCGAAGAATGATAGTTAGTTAGTTAGTCGACAGATAATCCTCACTGCGTACAGAATCATTCAGTCCATAACTTCTCGGATTCCGTCCACAGTAAAACCTGCAGCGGCTGACGACACCAGTTCTATGTTGGTTTCTTTTTCTTCCTCAAGTTTCTGCATAGTCCGCTTGTCTCACCATGCCCCTTTTAGCATGTTGTTCTCGCACTGTGGTCATGGTTAAAAATTCGTTGTCATTACTTGGTGCTCGCAAACGTCTTAATTCTCTTAGAGTATTCAGAATATCAGCACGGTCGATGGCTTCTCCGCCCTCCACAGTTGCTTTACCGGCAAACCGATCAGCTTGCTTCTTTCCTTGCACGCCTGCGTGTCCTGGTACAAATACGAAACTGATATATGTCAGCCCCGACTGCCTTAGAGACTCCAGCCACTGTCTTCAGACCAGCTCATCTCTATCTTCCTGAGCATACTTATTGAATTGCTAAGGACGCATGCGCGGGAAAAGGTCTGTGTCTGCAGTCATTTTATTGCTTCTGTCACTGCCATGACCTCCATAGTCACACTACTTGTTGTCAAGGCAACAGCACTAGAATCCTGCTTCACAGTGCCAACTCCAGCCTGATCCGCAAAAGCCCCGGAAATTATAACATGGCGAACCCCAGACCCATCTGTGTACATTACAGCATCACACCTTAGAGAATTCTCGACACTTCTGCCTGAACAGCGGCTGGACTTTCTTGTCTGCATTTTCTATTTAGACTGATGCAAACAGAAAATGTCGTACAGCACTCTGTTGGTACTTGTACCCATTCCCCAACAGGTTCTATGTTCTCAAGTGAACAAACTTGCTAAGAAATGTCTTCGGCATACCATTGCACGATTTTACTCTTTTTAAACTTACTGCCTTTTGTCTTCTTCTCTTCTGTGTGTGTGTGTGTGTTGAATATGTGGTTAGGCACCTGCTCTGCAAATTTGAATTCTGTCCTTTCATGGCTGGAAAATCAAGAAGGTGGCGCATCGCCCTACAAGCTGTAATTTTTTTTTTAAACATTTAAGTATAACACACATACCGCGTTCTGTATCCTTTGCATACTTTCCATCTGCTTATGGCTGAGAGTCAGAATCGACATCGCATACTCAAAGACAGAAAGGTCGAAAAATCATATGCCCCTAAGCAGTTGATGCAATAGGAAAACCAAAAACTAGAAGCTCACAGTGTAGGTTGCGGTGCCCCATTGTTAGGAAAACCAGAAAAGCCCAGTCTCCCCAATTAGCGTGTCGTATGAGTCAACTAATTGGGTGCTTTCTTCGAAGTCGGAGTGCCTCTGCCTGAGAGGCAAGGAACCAAGAGTCTGCATACAAATAATAAGATCTGTGAAACACTCAGATTTTCGAACAAGTCTAAAGTCAAGAGGTAGTTGAACAATCTAGACTTTCCGACACAGTTTACAGGCGGTGAAAGCGAAGAAGAAAGAGAGGAAGAAAAAACTAGAAGCGGTCACTAAGAAATTGCAAGAGCTGTTAGAACAACACCCATAATTAAATTATTGGAAACAAAAGACAGGCTTGGCTAAGTAATGAGAATGGATCGAATGAAGCTAGCAACAGGAGCGTACAGCTAGCAACAGGAGCGTACAGCGTGAAAGCAGACACACCAAGACATACGGAACTACCAAAAAGAAGACAGACTGAAGGACACTGATACCCCAAGACTCCATAAAATCACAGCACGCCATTCAACCGAGCATGTCCTAGCTCGGATACTGATTATCTGTTAACCTACGACGCCCAGCGACACGAAAGATAGACAAATGAAAGGTGAGAAAATGTCATCTGTTGTGTGGTTTATTGGGCAATTGTTAGTTCAGCTTGCTATTGCTTCTTCAACTGTCATATTCAACATTTGAATTATTTGTAGCTTTATTCATACTCCACAGAGGGCTCTGAATCGATTCCCAAATTCCGTTTTATCTTGTGCAAGATTTTATTTTTCGATTTCGCATACTGACTGTAATCAAAAACCAAAATTTTAATTTCATAGACATGAGGTTTTCTTTGAGCCACTATTTTCTGTGTGTTCAGATATTGTAGAATGTCAGAATTAATTTTTTTAAACCAAAGTTTGTTTAAAAAAAATTATTTTGTTAAGAATTCTTTTCTAACATTATAATTCAAATTCCTATATTTTTGCTATATTAAGTCATTTATAAAGTATACGAGAATTATATACGTGTATTGCCACAGCAAAAATTAATGTGCTAAAATATTTGCTGAAAGTTCTGCACCCGTGTTAAACCACAAGACAGTGGTTCCCACCTGGCCATAGATCGAGCGTGGAAAAAGTTCTCTGGGACCAAAAGAACCGCAAACAGCGCATCTATATCTGGAGAGAATGATTCAAAAAGAACTCCCCAGGGAGCATGTACAGCAGGGGTCCATCGTCATCCACAGAAAGCTTCTTCGTCGACGAATGTTTCGGCCCATTACTTCCTATACAATCTCGGAAGGTGGGCCGACCTGGGTCATGAAGTCAGGCTTCGATCTTCCCTTGCTTCACTTATCGGACTCTTGGACAGGGAAAAGACCATATGGTGGCTTTGCAACAGGTGCTGTGAGATTTTGGTGTTTTATTGTCACTGTCGAGAAAACGGGGATCTTGACGATTCCCTAGCCAGAGAGTAAAAAGCAGACAAACTTTCAGTCCGGTTTCAGCGGGCACCATTGGTATGGGAACTCACAGTTGGCTGCTCAGGAGGGTGACGAAGCATGTACGGAAATGTCCCGAATGCAGTAATTTCTACTCTAGACTGATGTATGCATTTATTCATTCATTTAATAAGCTAAGATCAGCAGATCATTCTTAAGTTCGAAGGTCTGCCACAGATCTCATAGAATAGAAACTAAAATACCGATTATATTGAACACACAAACCATGAAAAGGTAAAGCTACTATAGTGCTTTTATGGTTGTTTATCCTCTGAACTCTTGTGGTCTGATTGTCTTTCCGACCTACCAAACCAAACTACCAAAAAAAAAAAAAAAAAAAATAGCCATTATATACATAACTTTAACTGTGTATCAGTTCTCCCAAAGGCATCCTTACCAAAAGTCATGTCCTAATCGCTATTTATTAACGCAGTATCACACCGTATATGCTATGCACCACAGAAACAGAACACACACAGGGCCTATTATGTGAAGACACTGCTTGTTATCAACATGTTGTCAGCAAACATTGAGAATTGTAGATTATCTCTTGTCTGCTGCATCTATTCACTAAGTCTGGCTACTAGCCATCCCAGACCACCGTTTCCATTAATTCAATAATATACCCCTCATGACTGTTAATGGGGTATTAACTCTCTCGGTACCAACGACACATACGTATTACTAGTAATCTGTATCGACATCCTAACACATGATCCGATCCATTCTGATGCAGCAGCCATTTCATTGTCTCCCTGCTCAACGTCCACATTAAGAGTTGACCGGTATTTCTTTGTTATTTTCACCGAAACCGGTTTCTGCCAGCCTGTACGTTTAATACCCATGTCCAACAGGCGGTTCATTGTCTCTGACGCCTTCATCTCAACGTCTCTGGAGCGAATGGAAGTCAGTGTGTCCACCCTGCCCATGCTTCTTCCTCCACCAGCCACTGCAGTTACAGCCAATCTGTCAGCTCTTTCTTAACTTCGGCGTCTCCTCTTGTGTACAGCCTAGATAGTTAATAAGGCCAGACTTCAAGATGCTGTCAACCCATTCTAGTTGGAGTCTGACAGTTTACATTTTCTTAAGCATGCTAATGGAGTCTCTCACTATCAATGTGTGAGTTGCTTTTTTGTTCCGCCAACCATGCAAAGAGCCCTTTAACAGCTGCTATCTTCATTTGTATATACACAATTTTTTGCAAGGGCATATTTATTTACAGGCTGCGTGCCAAAATGTCGACAACTTACACCAAACGGTTACTGGTTTATAGATTTTAAAGTTGCGCACAACTTCTGAAACAGATTATAGTAATGTTGATCACCTCACCCATAAAGTGCCGATTTGTTTGCAACAGTCTGTCTAGCATCAAATCCCCGAGACACTAGTAGTGTGTGTGTCAAGAGTACTTGCAATTGTATCTTTAGGCGAGCTGCTGGCGTAACAGAGAAGAGATACAATTACAAATTAAGAAATAAAAAAAAAAAAAAACTGAAGCCAATCACACTTTGTCATCGTCCGTCCGAGTGACGTAATTGCGTTGGGCCTGTTTACAGTATAGCTTGCCCGGCTCTCTAGCGTAGCTGGCTAAACCGGATTGCGCGGTGACCGGGTGACGAACTCCTTATGGTCCGGGTTCACTCCCCTGGGTAGGCAGAAAAGCCACATTTCTTTCCGATTTACGGTATTTACAATAGAATCAAGGCCGAAAGGTTGCGATATCCATAATACCGAGCCTAAGGGTTAACAACTCATGGCTTCTGAATACTAAAACAAACAAACAACAATATAGCTGCGATATTTGGACCGACACACCCGACTTCATGAGGCATTTATTCGTCAGGTTAGTCTTCCATAGAAGTCAGTCATACAGTGTAATTAAAGAGCAACGTACTAGATGGTTTTAGTCATCCGACGAGATGTGCAGATACCAGCAGCAACATATAGATCCATATATATATATATATATATATATATATATATATATATATATATATATATATATATATATATATATATATATATATATATATATATATATATATATCATTACTTTATCCCCTACTCCAAGACTTTGATGAGATAGCTGGGGAAGGAAAGCAGAAATGGGGAAGGAAGTAGGGAAAGAAGAAAGGAAGAATAGAAAGGGGATAAAATGAGCGGGAGGAAAAGATGAAAAGGAAGAGGAGGTCTAGGATGAGGAGGAAGGCAAAGGAGGGAAATGAGGTAGGAAGTAGTAATCAACAAGATAGAAGAAATTACAGAATAAAAGAAGGAAGAAGATGGAAAGAAGAGAGGGATTGGGACAGGAAAAGGGAAGAAAGAAAGAAGATGGAAGTAAGGAAGAAGGGAAAAGAAAAAAAGATAGGGAGTGGAGTAAGGAAGGAGGAAATGAAGGTTGAAGATGTAGTGAATGAAGAAAGAAAGAAAGTAAGGATGCAAGGAGTGTGTAGATAGAATTAATTAATTAATGAGTGAACAAGGGAGGAGAGGAAGGATGAATGGAAGAGAGAGAGAGAGAGAGAGAGAGAGAGAGAGAGAGAGAGAGAGAGAGAGAGAGATGATAGAATAATGGAAGGAATAAGGAAGGAAGAAAGAAATAGAGGGTAGTAGGGAAGGACGGAAAAATGCGGCAAATGAAGGAATGAATGAAGGAAGCAAGGAAGAAATGGAGGAAAGAAATAGGACGGAAGGAAGAGATGAAGCATAAAAAGAACAAAGGCGAAACGAAGACAGAAGTACAAAAGGGTGAAAGAAATAAAAAAGGAAAGAAAGAAAAGTGGGGTATGGAAGGAAAAGAGGAAGGGAGGTTGGAAGGAAGGAAGGAAGGAAGGGAGGAAGGAAGAAAGGAAGGAATTAAGGAAGGAAAAAGAGTTCAGCAACAGGCATTGCGGTGTAGAGTGTTAGATCTTCCCACATTCAGGATCACAACATATGAGATGGATATCTAATAATTATGACTATCTCTCTTTTTATTTCCCTAAGGGGGACTACATGGTCTCCAGGCATAGAATCAGCCTCGAGTGCTGAAGGTCCCAGGTTCAGGCTCCGGTGACGAAGGGAATTTTTTTTCGCGTGAACTTCTAGAAATTTCCCCCGGTTTCTGGGTAGTAAAATTGGACACCAGTGTGTATTGCTGCACATGTAAAAAAAAAATCTCTTAGCAACTAGAGATCGAAAAACGTAACCTAACGGCGCTGCCTATGTAACATTTTGAGTTAAAAATTTGCCTAACGTATTTTAGGATCCTCGAGGCTGCTACGGAGTTCGTGCACAGCGCTGGGATTTTCGGACTCAGAGTTGAGGTGGAAGTAGAACAGAGCACTTACTAGTTACTACCCTTGTGTCATGATGTTGATCCTTTGTTTAAACCAAACAAAACCAAACTTATTTCCCTAAAAAGAAAGCAATTTTTTAATCCTGTCCTCGTGTAGTAATTTCTCTATTTGTTACTAGTTTGTTAAAAATGCCCCTATTTATTATTTGCATTTCCTGTCGTGATATTCATAACATTTTTATACGCGCTCACATTTCTACGGCATTAGTTCTTCCTCGCATTTGCTCGTGCATAATCCATGACTGGTCAAAATAAAAATATGGAGCACGAATGAAATGTTATGTCTCTCTCTGTTTCAACTGGCTACATTGTTATTTGTATTTTTCAACATTTTTCATGTCGGAGAATGCAACTTTGATCTTACCCAGGGCTTTGTGTGAAAATAATGCCAGTATTCATCAGAAAGTGGCTGAAAAGGTGCCGGTATTCACCATAGCATGTCTAGTATAGTAGTGCTGATGACTGGTTACACAGTTATTTTAAACCATTTCCAAAACCAGGCAGAGATCCCTTACAGCTCAGCAGATATAGAATCAACACCTTGGGAAATGTGTAAGGCAAACTGCTGGAAAAAGTTGTAGCGGGGAAAGTGATGTCACATTTAGAAAGAATTCGCATGGTACGGGACACCATGGGCAGCTGGCTATATGCTTTCAAAGAGAGGGTGCAAGGTCTCGGGGTATGGTGTCCGCCTCGAGTGTTAGAGGTTCCGGGTTCAATCCCCGGTAAGGGCTGCGATTTTTTCACGTGGACTTCTAGGAATTCCCCCTGGTCTCAGGGTAGTGATATCCGACGCCTGTTTGCATTGTAGCGCAAGTAAAATATCCCGTGGCAGTTAGAAATCAAAAAGCGTAGCTTAACGGCGCTGTCTGGGCAAAATGTTGAGCTAAAAATATACCCAAAGAATTTTCAGGATCCTCGCCGGTGCTATAGAGCCTTTGCACTGTGTTGAACTTCTTTGGACTCAAACTTAAGTTAGAAGAAGAAAGGAGCACTTATTGATTACACCCGTGTGCTATGATGCTTTCAAAGGCAACAAGGGACAATGCTGGTACGTTCGCATATGATGTGTATAAATGGATTTCAGCAAGAGCAAGAAACAGTCGCTGTTGCGATATATCTCAAAGATGCCTCTATCGGCGTTAACTTCATATATCTTATGCAGTGCGTGGTGGACTATGATGTAAACGCCTGGCTAGCAACCTGGATAGGGACAGCTCTTTTGATCGGATCCAATACGCATTTGTTCTGGCCATTCTCAGGTGTCACCACTGTCACCTGTCTTGTTCAACATATATACAGCAAGTATGGTCAAAATACAGCCTGCTGGACCAGGACAAACTTTGACATTTGCAGATGATGTCCCAATGTATTGAAGCGGGTCAGAGAGGTATGACATGACCAGAGACTTGCAAAGTGCTTTGCATTAGATGACGGAGTGGTGTGAACAGACAGGGTCAAGGAAAGGCCAGTGTTTTGTGGTGCTCTTTAAATAACAGCATTTGACAGAAAGACTTGCCCAGCATATTTATGAAGGGTATAAATGTAATGTTGAAAGAAAAGATAATTTGAAATACTTAGGTTTGACGTTTGATCGCAGTCTGTCCTACCGATATCACGTGGAGCAGACTGTAATCAAATGCAAGCATGGTCTAACGGGACTGAAGATGATGGTGGCGACACACACGAAAAAGTGATTAATGTTCTTATTGATCAAACATTTGATCCTTTCAGTAATTAATTTTGGTCTAGGGATATTTACCCTATCTTCTTCACAGTGTACAAATCTTGAAAGGATTTGAAAAGAAGGAATGAGAATCGTCTCGGGTTGCACAAACAAGAGATAAACCAAACAGAAAAATGAGGTATATGCATCGGTCAAATTCAGACTGCAACTGGTGCAAGCCAAGGCCAAAATGCGAGTTTAAATGAGGAAAGGCAACTGCTGCATGGCAATCTGAAAGATTTAAGGAAAGACACGTCGAAATGAGGAAAGTCATGGATGGCACTCGCTGAAGATACCATCGAGACGGCGGCCTCAGTTGAGCAAAAAACATAGGAGACAGGATTGGATCCACACGAACATCCACAGCAACTGTTTTTATCAGACCATTAATATTTTAGGCAGAGAATGCAAATATTAGTGTAACGGTTTGGCAGAATTAGAGGTACAACAACTTATAGAATGGAAGGCTGCGCAGTAGTTTACACCAAGGGTTCTGTTCACCGGGGTGTAAGATCTGGCTGGGGATTTGCAGCTAGAATGAAGGGAAAGATAGCTCCAGAACTAAGTGGAGCTTTTTTTTTTATTTACAACTCCAAGTATGAGGACAGAAGTGGAAGCAGTCACTGCAGCTCTGATTTGGATAGCTTGAACAAAGTTACCAGAGAATTTATAAACCAGGTCATTTACCAAACAAACTTAGCGTTCTCTGCAGATTATTTGTGGAATCATCTTCTACAGTGAATTGGAAACCGAACAAAACAAAGATACTAGTAACCTCTATACATGCAACTGGAAAGTGTTTTATTTGAAGCATATTGTAAATTTCTCAAAGATTTTTTTTTTTTTTTTTTTTTTTTACAAATACTTTACTAATTATTACCATGATTTGAAACGTAGGTTGCCTCAATATCGACCCAGCTAAAGGTTTAGCCAGTTAGTAAATTAGTGACAACTTATTTGAAAGCTGCAAAGATTTGGTTTTATAGACAAATGAGGAGAATACTCTGCACAGATAAAAAGTGTAAAAAAGATGTACAACAACTTAAATGGACTCTGCGAAGAGAACACCGATTGGTTCTGTTCATCAGAAAGACACAGATCTGGCTGGGATTTTGCAGCATGTGATAAGAAGGTGACAATTGGAGTACATCGCGACTGTAGAAAAGTTGGAGGTGAGGAAGGCAGAGGAAAACAGAGAGAACAGATGCTGGACAGTTTGACATCATGGCATGGAAGATCATGTGTGTCGGAGTTGATTTAAGTACACGAGAAAGAAGGTTGTGTAGACATGACTACCAACGCCACACTGCATGGACTGTAAACGGATGTAAAGACGGCGGCTTGATGATCACTACATAGTCAATCAAGTCTGATCGACTGATTTTTGTTTCCACTTCTTCTTTTTTATCTTCTTCTTCTCTTGCGTTCGTCCTTACCAGAACGGAGGCACGTTGTATTGCGGTTTAAAGCTAGACATGTCACATCCGCTCCTTTGGGCCCAACGCATCCGATTTCAGCACAACCATGATTAGCAGATTTAAAACAACAAGTAAAGGTCATTAAAGAGGCAGATTCTCACCAGGTATATAAGGCTAGATTCATATTTTTATAGAATAATCCGTCTTTGAGCGAGTCGCCTTATACGACATGCTTATTATGTTGAGGGAAGGGGCGGGTGCTGGTATTGTAGAAACACAGGGGAAGTGAACTGGTTGTTTTCTGCTCTGGGCTGCTGCCTGGAGGATTGACACTCTTGAGATATAAAGAGCCAGACCATGAATATGATTCCAACAGGCCAAATCCCAGATACCCCATTCAGCCTCCCAAAAATGTATAATAAGATCACCCCTAACAGCTACACCAAGCAGAGCCCTGATACACTTTGTGACTGCATGTCAGTCCTCCAGGCGACTCAGAGAGATCCACGAGACAACACGGACTGAGAAATGACCCGCATCTAAACAGACTCACAGAATCAAATTGTTCTCCAGTGGATCCCGGCTCACTACGGCATATCAGGACATGAATAAGCAGACAAGACTTGCAAAATATGGAACAGGGGAGAGGCAGCGAGACCATTCATTGTCATTGCCAGAAGTCGGAGCGCTTGTCAAGGGAAAATACAGGGGATTGTGGAGAGAGTAAACTAACAGTGGACATCCACAAGACCCCATCTGCGGACTCGGTAGAGGGCAAAGTGCAACAGTTTTCCGCTTACGAACAGGACACTTCAGGCTACCACAAGCATACAATAGTGTTCGCCTGACAAACAGGACCACAAACACCTGAGCACATTCTGCAGTCTTGCCCACTCTACCTATAACTTCGAAAAGACACATGGCCTCAAGAGCAGAGTGCGCAGAGCAAGCTATGGGGAACCATGGGTGACCTGCTGCTGACATGCAAGTTTATAAAGGCTACCCACCTGATGGTCTGATCTAAGCATACGAAACCGAACGCAAACAATAAAGAAGAAAAATACACTTTGCAATCCTATGCTTGTAAAGAATTGGGCTATCCATGCTGGTTTCTATATAAAAGTAAGGAGCTATTATTGAACACCCACTTTGCACAAAATGATTCTTAAAAAAAAAAAAAAATCGAAATCCAGAAAGCAATTTTATCTTGTCCTCTCTGAGATATATGTTTATTTAATTAATTTCCCTCCAGAAACTATTACACGCTCCATTAGATCCAACCCTTGCTCTTTCAACTAATGACTCCTTTGTTCAATACCGCCCAGAGAATTACTCTGCTGCGATATTTCCAATTCCCCTGAGTCCAGTATCCCCAATAAAACGATGCCAGGAAGTTCAGCAAATACAGTTTTGAAACGCTTTGGAGTCTGTGTATTACGTCGGCAAACGATGTTTGTAATTGGGTACTGGATCAGATATTTATCTGTTTGTTTAAGATTGACCCTTTCAATGATCTCGTTTATATTATGGTTATGGTGACATTTATCTTTGTTGTGCGCGGCAGTCTGCATGACAAAGTTATTGGAAGTGGTTTAGACTCATTTAGAGAAAAGATGTTTATCCCTCAGAGGTGGGTGGGCAGGGAATCCACTTCTAGAGGGACACAATGTTTTTTAGATTTGCCACTTCTGTTGGACAAATTGGTTAAGAGTTAAGGGGTTAGTCACTGCTGGATAACAAAGTGGCTTAGAGGTTTGGCCTGTGATTGAACAGTTTGAATGGTGGGTTTGTATTTGTTATATTGTGAAACTCGCTAATCTACCTTTCGTTCGGTTTTATATCTTTACATCTCACATTAACGCCAAGTCATATTAGAGTGCTCTAACAACACATCTGTCTCTTACAATGTGGTCTGTGTTTGGCACCCGTGAATGCCGTATGGCTTCAGTTTTAGTGTCATTATTTCTGCCTCAAACGGACATCGACTATGATAATTTTGGGTGAAAAGATTTAACATATGAAGGATGAGAATCTAACCGCTATAAATCCTAGAAACACCGTTCAACGTACAGCCATATAGCACAGTCATACCGGGGCACCACAGAATGGTTACGATGTAAAAGGTAGTTAAGTGTAGGCGGGTTCGTGTGTGTATGTGTATGTGTGTGTGTGTATGAGAGAGAGGGAGAGAGAGAGAGAGAGAGAGAGAGAGGGAGAGAGAGAGAGAGGAGAGAGAGAGAGAGAGAGAGAGAGAGAGAGAGAGAGAGAGAGCTAATGAGTGGGTCAGAGATACATCGTCCTTTTCAGGGACGTAAACCTTCAAGTAAAGTTTAAAAACAACAAGTAACAAACCCTTTTCCATCCTATCAGACGTACTGGGAATACAGGCTAGACCACTGCCTTCTCTAATACTGGAGCTGGCCGTGGCTAGACCTATACTTTGTTGACCGATCGACACTCAGTGGCTGATGTGGTCAGCATCACGCCGGCTGCCTTTATTTGTCAGGAGGGTACCTGGAGTCCACTTAAGGCTGGGTCAACCTCGAAGCCGTTGGTCATGTTCTGAAAAATAAATTCGGCTCAGTCAGGACCGGAACTACCGACCCACCGATGCGCCGGCCAGCGTCTAGTCGCTACACCACGGAGGTCCCCTAACCTTCATGTAGCAGCCCAGATTTGACAAATCGATGGATCAGTCAATCGAATTCTGCAAACAGAACTTGTAAACCGTTATGAGACCCGTTATGTCAGCAAACGTTAGTTATAATTGAATGCTGGACTTCATATGAATCTCTTTCAGATGCGGACTTTCAACCGTGTCGCCGTTAACGGGTATCGTAAAAACACACCCACAGTAAACATCAGATTTCATCATAGCCTTAGCAAATCCCAATCTGTTTGAAACAGTTAATGGTGGTATATGAGATTTGCTGCTGGTGGAGCCATATCCAATAGTGGCACTTTGAGTTAATTAGTAGCAGACCTTCGGCCGCCTTGTTAGAAGGAGAAAAAGAAGAAGAAGAAAAGAAAGAATGAGGTGGTGAAAAACGAAGCGGGTGAAGAAAAAAGGAAAGGCGAATACGAAAAAGAACGAGAAAGACGCAGAATAAAGAAGGGACGAGGAGGAAAACAAAGAAGAAGTCGAATGAAGAGGTGGAAGAAGAGAAAGAAGAAGAAGGAAGAGGAGGAGGAGAATGACGAGAAGAAGAAGAAGAAGAAGAAGGCAGTAAAGATGATGATGCAGAAAATACATAAGCCTTATACAGGAGGCAGAGAAAACGGTTGAAGCTGAAGAGGAAGCAAAATAAGGGAAAAGAAAGCAAAAGTAGAGAAGGAAGAAGAAGAAGAAAAAGAAAATCAGGGAAATAAAGGGAAAAGATAGAAACAGAAGGAAAAAGAAAGAAACAGATTAGAAAAAGGGCGGGGGGGGGTTGGCAGAAAAACGAGAGGAAAGAAGAGGAAGAGAAAAAATAATTACTCTACAGCCAAGTTTTGCTGTGCAAAACTAGCTTGCACCGAGTGTCTCACTGCATACGGAACCTCAACTGTACTCAATAGCAGTGGCACGTTTTCACTTTGTCAGTGTGATGTACGTATGTGTTTTGCTTCTGTCGTTGATTACCCGTACGGAGATAACCATTCGTCACCAAGAACAACCCACGGAAATAAGTGTGGTTCATCATCCCTGGGGAAACTATACTCGGTTACCTCCACTTTTGTTTGGCTCAACTATTAGTGCGTCATTAGTGCTAGCGTGGGTTATTCAGTGTAGAAACTCACGTTCTTATTCGTCATCCTCCGCCTCTTCTTCTTATTTTACCCGTTATCCTCCGCCCCCGAATGGGATCCTAGACCGGGTCACCCACTGGCTTGCCGGTTGATGACTTGGTCGCTGGTGGGGACAGTATTTGGGTTTGTCTCCTTTGATCGCATTAGCACCGCAAGTGTCCTTTTCAGGGATCTTAGTTGCATGCAATATTTAGCAATTTTATATGGCGCACATAACCAATCACAATTATAACCTTTACTCCCACTTCAGGAATGCTGAATGAATGTGACGATTTGTTGTTGTTAAGCAAAGCAACATATCTCCCAACGGAGTAAAGTTCCTCAACCAACCCAGGCCTTATCTTCCCATCCTTTGCTATTGCATGCAAATCATCCCACATCTTCCCATCCTTTGCTATCGCATGCAAGTCATCCCACATCTTCCCATCCTTTGCTATCGCATGCAAGTCATCCTACATCTTCCCATCCTTTGCTATTGCATGCAAGTCATCCCACATCTTCCCATCCGTTGCTATTGCATGCAAGTCATCCCACATCTTCCTATCCTTTGCTATTGCATGCAAGTCATCCCACATCTTCCCATCCTTTGCTATCGCATGCAAGTCATCCCACATCTTCCCATCCTTTGCTATTGCATGCAAGTCATCCCACATCTTTCCATCCTTTGCTATTGCATGCAAGTCATCCCACATCTTTCCATCCTTTGCTATTGCATGAAAGTCATCCCACATCTTCCTATCCTTTGCTATCACATGCAAGTCATCCCACATCTTCCCATCCTTTGCTATTGCATGCAAGTCATCCCACATCTTCCTATCCTTTCTATTGCATGCTAGTCATCCCACATCTTCCCATCCTTTGCTATTGCATGCAAGTAATCCCACATCTTCCCATCCTTTGCTATCCCATACAAGTCATCCCCCATCTTCCCATCCGTTGCTATCACATGCAAGTCATCCCACATCTTCCCATCCGTTGCTATCACATGCAAGTCATCCCACATCTTCCCATCCTTTGCTATTGCATGCAAGTAATCCCACATCTTCCCCAAGTTTTTAACTCCACTCGTTGGTTCCCTTCTCGTTTTTATTTTCATTTTGGACAATTTTTTATTTCCACGCCCTTGTGGATTCTATTTTATTTTCCAGTTCTATAGCTTTCAGGTTTTCTCAGGGTGTGTCCTATCCGGAAACTCACCCTAGAAAATAAAGATGATCTATCTAAGGGAGTCACCCCTTAATGCGTACGCGCAAACACATACACACACAAACACACACACACACACACACACACACACATATATATATTCTTTGATTGAATTACGATCGTGTATGAGTCAAAATTAGTAACGACACCACGCGCTATTTTTTTTTTTTTTTACTTCTCTTTTGAGACAAAACCGATGATAGCTGTCAAATTAATTTGTAGAGAAGTATCACCACAATGAAGCCCAAACATGCCGTGACAGCATTGTCTGGAGTGGCAATATTAAATCTGTTATATATAGTCAGTTGCGTATCGTTGTCAGGAAGTTGCAGAGCTGTTGCGTGCTAAATTCACTGGCAACAGATACGTGGGCAAAAGGGGTCAATGTGGCTTGAGATGAGAGACGAGTGAAAAGGTTCTCAAAATGCACGAAGTTGTGGAAGACGTGTTCCTAGAGTATCACGACCAACAGTGGTTTGCACACGAGAACCATGCAGGGTCAGGAGCGTTGAGCAAAGGGTTGATCGTAGGCAAGGTTGCCATTTTGGCATTTATGATGTCAGATTCCACAAATTTGGCATATTTGAAATTGAACTGGCATTAGATAATGAAGTGGCATATTTTCTTGGCAATGTAGACCTACAATTAACATCTTTATTTCAGTTTGACTTTGTTGTGATGTCCTGGTTCGGACTAATGGTGATTCGCGCCATTTCTTATTGTATTTGTTGTCTTCCTAAACGGATCGTTACTTTGATAAACCAAGACCCTCTGTAATTTATGTTAATCTACTAGAATAAATGCGGGATATAAAACCGAAACCCACCACTGATATCAAGTGATTCAGACTGTTCAGAAACTACTTGAGACAGAAAATAGAGAGGATATAGACCTAGTTCTATCTGAGACTGATTTTATTACTTTTACAAATGGCTACGTCATCCACACACACACACACACACACACACACACACACACACACACACAAAGACGTAAAGCATCTTATGACATTGCAAGAATAATAGAAACTGGAAGTAAACAAACCCACTGCTCAAAATAGATGAATCAGAGGCAGCATATTGTAAACTGTGTCAGTGCACTTATGCACCAATAATTAGTAGCATATCAAATCATAAAAAATATGAAAAAACACAGCATAAAAACTTCGTCAAAAAGCCAGTCACAGCTTTTTACAACAATGACTCCTAGGCAAAGTAATGATAAAGTTAAAGGCAGCAGAGTAGCAACTTGCTGTAGGCATGACCTGCCATTGTGCAATACGCACAAATGATCATCTAAGTGAAATCATGAGAGCGCATGGTCGGGAGAGTACACTGGAGCACATACAGTTGCATAGAACTAAATGTTCATGCCCAATAAAAATTTTTATATCGCCTGCACTTAAGGATGACCTTATTGATGATTTTCGGATCAAGAAGTATGCCATCATTATAGATGACTTCATCCCATCTGAGATAATACCTAAAGATTTTACATCTGAAAAGGTTTACGCTGGTTCCAGTGAGGATGGCAATGAAAAATTCAATCTAGAGCTTTTAATGTGAAGTGAGTACAATGTTACATTTTATTTGGCATTTTCTGGCATATTTTGGGTAATGGTTTGGCATAAAATGAAGTTTTTTATCTGGCAGTCCTGATCGTAGGGGTTAATTTCAGTGCCTCTCAACCGGTCCGACCGTGTGGACGCATGTTCAGATTCTTTGAATTGTTACAATAAGGCCTAAACAAGCCGTAACAGCATTGTTTGGAGTGACCAGACAATGTTGCATTCAACAAAGCAATGTTTCCCCGTTGTAAATGTGAATAAAAAAGACACAAAACAGTAGGCTTAACAATTTATTGCCAGGCATGTTTGGCGTATCTCAAGTCTAAACTACAGTAACAATTACATAAATGAGGCAAATAAATGAATCTTTATAACTAAAGTATAAATTCATACGGCTGCCCTGTTGTTGAATTTGTACTTTTAATGGGGAAACGTTTGGTATACGTTCTGTTTTGCATACGTACTTTTTGGTATACGTACTGTTTGGTATACGTCCTTTTTGGTATGCGTCCTGTTTGGTAAAAGTCCTTTTTTGTATGCACCATTTCTTGTATAGGCACTATTTGGTATACGTGCTGTTTGGTATGTGTCCTGTTTAGTATACGTCCTTTTTGGTATACTTACTGATTGGTATACCTACTCTTTGCTAGACGTCGGCCCATCAGGAACAGATTAAATACGTATACCTAGGTACCAATGTATATTATTATATTGTTATAAGTCAACATATGATGATTATATTAGTTAAAAAAAAATAATATTAATAAAAAGACAGAAGCAAATTGCCCCCCCCCCACCCACCCCACACAAACAAAATACCAGTTAAACTATAAGGAGGCTGAAGTTCTCCCTTTCCCTCCTCACCCCCCGCACACACACACATACACACTCTTTTATTGCCCTATTTCTTTTGTTATTAGATGTATATTTTAATCTCAGCTTCCATATTTTCCCCATTAGGTAATGTTTTGCTCCTTACATATTTGGCTCTTTTTGCGTGAATCGTTGGTTTCTTCTGAACATATATTAATTGTTTTTGAAGGCCTTAGACTTAAAGTAAGGGACACCTTTCGACGCCTTCAGACGTATTGGGCATATAGGGCTAGACTTATATTTTAAAGATCGATTCGCATTCGGTTGGTGGTGTGGCTTACATCCTCTGCGGTCGTCTATACTCCCTAGGAAGCCACCTGGCCGTCATCTGAGGCTAAATAGAACTGACAGCCACGATCTTTTTTGAAAGACAAAATCCAGCGACGTCAGGATCTGAACCCACGACTTTAGGATCGGCAGGCCAACGTCTAGCCGCTACACCACGGCGGCTTCCTTGGACTAAAAACATTTTAAATTGTTGAATTCTGCAGTTGAACCATTCTGACAACTCCCAACAGAAGCATCGATCTCCATTAACCCATCAGTTTACCAACTGTTTTTTAATCGTACCCAGCCAGACGTACAAATCAGATTTGCACGCAGTAATAACAACTTGATGGAAATATTAGCAGAGGTGGTACTGCTGGGTTATCTTTGTTGAGTGACAGACAGGGTCTAATGGGGTTTGTGGCTGGTCATTTATAAGGTATTTGAGCGGGTAATTGGGTGAAAAATCAGTTATTGGCATGTTTTCTGTCACCCTGGGTAATAGCATGTTACATGCTTCTGTTTGTCCGTCCGTCTGTCCTACTGTCTGTCTGCCTGTCTGTGTGCCTTTCTGTTTGCCTGCTTTCCTGCATGTCTGTCTGCCTGCCTGTCTATCGGTTTGTGTACGCGTGTATATTATGTAGGTCAATTAATTGAGGTCAGTATTCATGGCCCATATTTCCCAACATTAGTAATCAGTAAAATTGTCTGTTTCCAGGTAATATAAGCAAATATTGTTACCGCTTTATCACGTGTAAACACCCACTGACAACCCTTGGGAGCCACCTTGTCTACCTTGGCTAGACGCTCGCCCGCCAATACGAAGGTCGTGGGTTCGGTCCTGACAGGCTCCAGGCATTAAAAAAAATGATTTGGCTCCCATATCGACCCTGCCTTTAGGGGGTAGCAGGTACAGTCATGTGAAGTAAAGGCGGTCGGTGTGATGCTTACTAAATCATCCACCAAGTGCCGTTTTGTCTATAAAATACTAGCTGTACCCGGCCACGCGTTGCTGTGGCCCAGAATGGTGAAATGGAGAGGAAATAAAATGGCTCTCAGCTAACAGTGTCTGTCATACCCCCCTCCCCTCTCCCCTCGACGCAGTTTTATCTCCCTCTTCCAAGGATTGAAAAATCATCCATGGCGAAATTATTAAAATAGAAAAAGTTAAGAAATGGGAACTTAAAAAAAATATTTTTAGCTCTCTCAGCTAACTGTGTTTGGCATAACACCCCCCCCCCCCTCCCTCTTTCCACCAATCATATCTCCCTCTCCGTAGGATTGAAAAATCATCACCTGGCGATATTATTAACGTAGAAATAGTTAAGAAAAGAGAACATTAAAATAAAATTTTAAGCTCTCTCAGCTATGTCTAGCATAACCACCCCCCCCCCCCTTTCCAAATAATATCTCCCTGTCCGAAAGATTTAAAAATCATCACCTTGCGAAGTCATATCTCCCTCTCCGAAGAACTGAAACATCATCCATGGCGAAATTATTAAAAAAGAAATATTTTGGAAATTAGAACTTTAAAATATTATATTAAGCTCTCTCAGTTAGCTGTGTCTGGCATAACCCCCGCCCCCTTTTCCACCAATCATATCTCCCTCTCTGAAGGATTTAAAAATCATCACCTGATAAAATTATTAAAATATAAATACTTAGGAAATCATATTTCCCTCCCCTCTCCAAAGGATTTAAAAAATCATCACCTGGCGAAATTTTTAAAATAGAAATAGCTAAGAAATAAAAACGTTAGAATAATATTTTAGGCTCTCTCAGCTAACTGTGTCTGGCATAACCCCCCCCCCCCCCCCCCACACCCTCCCCCAATCATATCATCCTCTCCGAAGGATGGGAGAGTCACCGTGTGATGAAATATTTTAACTAAATTGAGCTTGGCGTCCCAGTCCACCCAGGCTTTAATAGGTAGCATTAACTTGTACAGAGAAGTAAATGTAGCCTGTGTAACAGCTACCACATCATCCATCCAGTAACAGTACTACTGCAACCACTATCACCACCACCATAACAACAACAACAGCAACAACAACAAAAACTGTCACTACAGTCTGTGTCGGTCGGTGTAGAAAAAAGGAGTTAGCGCCGCATGCTGTCGCCACGGACACCGTGGCAACCACCCTTTTAAGGGAAAAAGAACAATTATCACCCATCGGGAAATCGAATACCGGTCACCCGCGTGAAGGATGGTTTACCTAAAACTATACTACCGAAGACAGAAGAGTTTAGGTCAGATATCGCAGCCTAGCT
>CAJHNH020000541.1:106036-118536 GCA_905116865.2 Candidula unifasciata | reverse complement strand
CATTACCTGCCGCCCGCTTGCTTGATGGTGCAGCACACATGACTACACATTTATATAAGTATATATATATATATATATATATATATATATATATATATATATATATATATATATATATACACACACATATATACATATACATATATATATATATATATATATATATATATATATATATATATATATATATATATATATGGGGAGAGGGATAGAGTGAGACAAGGGAAGAATCATGCCGAATGACCACAAATATATAAGACACTGACACAGGGAATTCCCTATGCACACAAGGTCGGCATGACTGGCTCCAAGAAGGGGACAGTAAATTCAAATGGCTCAGTCAGATCAGACACAGTCCCTGCTGTGACAGAAAGTTGGCTGAAATAAAGGACTGCCGTAGAAAGGTTTCAGAAAGAGATGCATACATTGTGGTAGGGTAACATTACTTGAACAGTGTATTCTGCAAGCCACCAGGGGTTGCATTCACATTTTCTAGGTTCCAACAATAGTAATACACTAGCGATGACTAATAATAATCATTAATTAACAGCTCAGCCAATACATACATAAATCGGCGTAGACAGAAAGAGAGAGATGGAGAGAAAGAGAGAGATGGAGAGAAAGAGAGAGAGAGAGAGAGAGAGAGAGAGAGAGAGAGAGAGAGGGATCACCGCGTAACTAATTACAGCAAAAGTAAAGCGTTCATTGAGTCTTCTGTTTCGATATCCAAACATGCTTGTTGTCAGCCATACAGTTTTTGCGTGCATCGATCAAGGCCTGAAAACAGCAAATCAAATTTTCTAAACCACTGGCGAAACCAACGCTAGACCCGCAGCTGGGATCGAACCAAGCGCGTTCGAAACACCTGAGCCACAGACGCCGAAGCAAATTAGTTGAATTAATTAATACAGATGGTGTCAACTACAGCTTGATGTAAACTACGTCAGTCTTTTTTTCTTCCTGCGCGTTCCATGTCGTCCTGACCCTCTGCTCACTTCCCACAGGATCAGTCTCTTCAGGTGTGGATTCGCTGGATGTTTTGCTGCATTGTCCAGCTGATCCCAGAAAGCCTTCACTTCGTACACCTTATCATACTGTAGCTCTTGACCCAGAGGAGCTGCAGCAACCTATCTCTCTGTCTGCTAATTACCCCCTCATAAAGATAGCTGGATGACATAAATACTTTGTACATCCTCTCGGAATGACCACAATCAATATACTTAAGACTTGGTTCACCAGACAAGAATGGATTGCAACACTAAGCACTTCGTAAATAACTGGCATATCATCTTTGTGCCAGGTTGTACGGGTGTTTGAGGCAACAAGGGTTCAGATTAACTTGCAGACACTGAGGTTGCTATGGCTGGTCCTGTACTGGACAGAAACGATATTACCAATGCTGTGGACAATCTTACCGCAGAGACAAACATGACAAAGGCGTCACTCCATAAATCTTCATAGGCTGATGGGCGTACAACCTAGATCGACACACACAGAGAGAAAAACGATCATTTCCTCAAAGGGACAAGACATATGCTCGATTACGATTGTCAGTAGAATGCCAGTTTGTTTATGGGTACAGGGTATTGAATTGAAAGAATCGGGTACCACTTTCAGCCTGCCTCGGGGGCTTGGCTTTATTAATTCTGACACCACGGGTTATTTTTTCTTAGGCTTTTGATTTTTGGTTGTCCGATTTCCAATTTAATTGCAGGGTGGGACTTTCTTCTCTTTGGTACCTGTGTATAGGGAGGGGGTCTTAGACTGCTCTTTTTGGGGCAGTTCATTTATACAGGGTAGTTTACAACTTTATATTTATTTTGCTTTAAGTGGTAATAATTAGTAAAGTAAAGATCCCTTTTCACGCCTTTGGCACATTGGGCAGATGGGAAGAGCATCCCATATTTTACAGACCAATCAGCACTAGGTCGGTAATGTGGTCAGCATTACGCCGGCCGTCTTTGCTTGCCCGGGACATACATCCTGGTACCAATTTATAAGCTGGGTCAACCTAAGACGCCCCATACCATGTTAAAAATCCACGCATCCAGCAGTGTGTTTCGATCGCGGTACATGGAAATTACGAGTCGGACTCGCAATGCCTAAGAATTGGGCATATAGGGCTAGTCAATATTTTGAAAGATCTATCTTTTTATGTTCTCTGTCTGTCTCCAATGTTCTTGATCTATCTCTTGATGTTATTTTCCAGTTTCTTGATGTTCTCTGTCTGTCTGTTGATGTTACCTGTCTGTCTCTTGATGTTGTCGATCTATCCCTTGATGTGAACTGTCTGTCTCTTGCTCTTTCTACGTTCAAATATTCGCTCAGGTATATATTCTTTTTTATTGAGAATGCTTTGTCTTTTCACGTGATAACTGCAAGAGCAATGCAATAAGGAAATAATACTGTCCTTGTGTTACATACTGGTTAAAAGAGAATATTCTATGCGAAAAGAGCATCACTTGCAGGGCATATTTTGAGGCCATTATTGACCTTGGCTGATTTTCTCTTCTGCCTTTCAAGCCTCCAGTGGAGCATAGGCCCCAACCACATCACACCAAGTTGTTCTATCCTTCGCTATCGCACGCAGTTCTCCCTGTGTCCTTTCCATCTTTATAACGTCTCTCTTTAGCTCCTTTCTCCGTGTTGTGTGTGTGTGTGGTTTTTTTGTGTGTGTGGTGGTCTTCCTTTATTTCTATATCCATGTGGTTTCACAGTGCAAAAAAAATTCTAGTTTTATTGTTCTCAGATTTTCTCAACGTGTTTCCTATCCGTCGCCATCGTCTCCTCTTCACTTCTTGGTCTACTGGAACTCTTGTAGTTCTTTCTCAACCCAAAGCTCTACATTAGTGATTCTGTCATACCATTTCATTCCATCTATTCTGCGCAGGTACCAGTTAATGAATGTGTGTAGCTTAATTGCAATTTCATTTGTTGTTCTCCAGTTTCCGCTCCATACAAAAGTTCTGATTTGACATTAGAATTAACAATTTTGAGTTTAGTGCTAGTTTTAATTTCTTTTGACCTCAACAAATTCCGAAATGCTAAATAGCTCTTCTTGCCTTTTGTATTTGTACTCAATCAGTTGCCCTATTCTTATCTACATTACTGCCCAAATAGATGTACGAACATTAAGAGAAACCCCATTACTATATGCCTGATTTATCTCATTATCTGTGTCTGTCACTTATTGATTTTTAGACCAGGCTGCTGTGATCTCGCATCAAGTTTATTTAATTTATCTTGTATCTGATTCCGTGAAGGGAAAAGAAGAGAAATGTCAGCAGCGAAGTCCAGATCAAGCTGTTTTCGTAGGGGTCCACTGAAACCCATTCTTGGTGTTAGCAGTTGCTGTCTTCATAATCTAGTCTATTGCCATTAAGTATAGCATAGGTGACAAAAGACATCCCTGTCGAAAACCTTTTTTTTTCTTCTTCAAATGTATCTGTTAGTTTTCTCCAGTATAGAACTCAGCATTTCATTTCTTTGTATGCTGCTTTCACTAAAACTTAATAATCTTCTGTTGGGATCCATAGTGTCCGATTAATTTCCAGAGAGATTCTTATCAGTAATGTCAAAAGCTTTTTCATAGTCTATGAATCCAATGTAAAGTCGTGAGTTCAGTTGAATACTTTTCTACCGAGCCTACTGGTTACCAAGCATTGTCCTGGAAAGTTAAGGCTGCCGGCACGATGTTACCCACATCATCTATCTAGCTCCAACTGGCATTTACAAATCTAGGTCTAGAAGTATATTCACGATGCACCAAAGATGTGTTAACGGTCGTTTACTTTTAACCTTCACAATAAGACGCCTACCATTGTTGGCTAGTGATTATCAGAGATGTTTTAGAGATACCGTTCCATCACTGTCTGTCTGGCATGACTTCCCTATTAGAATTCCTCTAGAACTTTCGATTATAGTGGTTGTTTGTTGGGTTTTTACATCGACACATCCGATTGTTTGCTGAGTGTCAACATGTTTCATTGACAATCGTCATTGTCCTAGCCAGTGGTCTTCAAGCAGGGGGCATCGGCGACAAGGTCGCTCATTGGCTGGCCGGTAGACGACGTTCGTTGCCTGTCGGTATAGTACTTTTTTTCTGTCTCTTTTGATCTCATCAACACTGCTAGAGTCCTTTGCAGGGCTACTTGGTGGCTTTTTTATAAGGCACACATTACCCGGTCACAAGTATAACCTACAGCTTCCTTTTTAGAATTCTGGTTGAACGTGACGATTTTTTCCCCTGCAAAGCAAGCCGAGCCACAAACAATTGGGGTGGGGGAAAAAGGGGGGGGGGGGGGGAGAGTCAGACAGTTTTAAAATTAGGTGCATTTGTACTTATATTATATTCTATACGCTGTCCTGAAAAGGACATGAGAAGCTACCACACAAGAGGTACTACCAATACCTGGCAACACGTACTCCCCTACCCGCACCTGCCTTTGGCCCAAACCTGGCATCTAGCTCTCACCTGTGGCTCCTCATAGCTGCCACGTTGCGGCAGCGGCCACCCTCCGGGCAAGGGCTTTGACAGGCCTGCTAAACCAGGTGATGATAGCTGAACGGTTTAATAGACTTCGGTGAGTTAGGATCTGCCCATCCTAGCAAGCAAAGACAGGACACGGCTGAATGTACAGAGGAAGCCAATACTTGGTTCAACGGACCTGATGGCTAGTCTCAACAGTGGAGAGAGCACGGTGTGAGGCACGTAGAACACACTAGTCATACACTGCATCTGACGTCATCTCCAGGCGTCTCGACTTGTCCTGCTACTTGATTCAGATGGATACAGGCAAGAGAGTGAGGTGGACAAAACTGCGCAACTCTTCCTCACTTTAATCCAATCCATTGCGCTAGTCACTTTTTCGTACATTTAACATGACGGATGAAGGAAAGAGTGGTCCTCATAACTTGGGATAGACGAACGAACAAAGAACAAATAAATATACTATGCTAATATTTTCACAGCTTTAATAATAAATAAATATTGCAAAACTATAAAACACACAGAAAACAAAACATCTGTACATCTTGATGTGGAGTGTGATCTATTTCTTTGCGTCTTGCTCCCCATCAGACTAAAAATGTGGAAACTACATTATTAGTTATCAGTGACCTTTTCTTAGTTTTTTTTTTTTTTGTCATTTATGTGGATTTTTTTTCATCTCAGTTCTTGTCAACAGTGGTTGTCCCGCCCCCCCCCCCCCCGCCCTTTTTTTCATATCTTAAAATCACATTTTGTTACTGGGTGCGGAAGGGAGGGTAGTTGCATGGAGATTCTTGCCGCCCACTCAAGGATGACGCCCCCTGGGAAAACAAAAGGTTGGAGACCGCTGGTCTAAGGGAAGTTTTATGTTTGGAAATTCTCCCTCGGAAACACAAAACGAAACAAACACAACAGATTGATTATTCTCCAGATAATAAGTATCCTCGTACCTCGGGCCTGATTAATGTTTCCTCTGTGGATGTTTTTCTTGACCACAGATAAAGCCATCGATCGGCTGCGGTTCCTGGAAATAACAGAATCCGGAGGCTAGGGTAAGGAAATATTACGCAACAGAAGGTGGGAAAAGAAAGTGATCAAAATTGTTAATGCTTCCCCGTGTGGGTTCCAGGGCCTATTTCGGACGGGGTGGGGGATGCTTGTGGGTGGAAATGGGAGGGAGTGGGGGACAAAGAAATAGACCCACTACCCTTTTCCCAACAAGCATGTCATAAAAGGCAACCCGTAAGAGGTGTTTGGAAGGAAGCCGAGGACCCCTATGAAAATTTAGTAGAGAGTTTGGGAAGCATACATGTCTTTTCTTATGTTGTGAAAATCAGCTCAGACAAGAGGTGGGGCTCGTTAAGCTTCTCTGTCGTAAAGCTCTTCAATAAAATTTACGCTTGGCAAACCGTCATGATCATAACATATGAGTGTAATAGACTAGACTTGCGTGTTCTGACTGTTAGATCCTAGTATAGTCCCACCTATTGTATCGTGATATTTTACAGACACTTTAATACGAATTTATAATACATGTATCGATTTTCTTCTTTTTTTTTCCAGATTTGTGTGTGTGTGTGTGTGTGTGTGTGTGTGTGTGTGTGTGTGTGTGTGTGTGTGTGTGTGTGTGTGTGTGTGTGTGTTATATTCGACCCAAATGTTAAAGACCTATCATAACTTTCTTTATATCCAAAAACCTTGAGTTGTACTATGGATATAGCAACCCTTCGGCCTTGATTCCATGATAGATACCGTAAATCTGGGAGAAATGTGGCTTTTCTGCCTAACCCCGGGCGTGAACCCGGACCACAGTTTGTCATCCGGTCTTCGCGCAGTCAGGTTTAACCAGCTGAGCTAGCACGCCGGGTGCTTATCAGCACTCGATGGGTGATGTGGTTAACATTCCGCCGGCCGCTTTTACTCCCCAGGTCATGACCAGCTATAGAGTGTGTTTTTTTTTAAAGGACGGATACGATTAATAGAAAGTTCAGTCGTGAAGGAAACAAAATAACAACATTCGCCTCGCTGAAGATCTCTTCTTCACCTTCTTCTTGGCGTTTACTGGCTGTAAACTCCGGCGGAAATGTCTAGATGGTCGTCTACCTCCGAACTTATCCCAGAAAGTCAGTGTTTGGTGCACATCAGTTTCACAGATGTGGCTTATGTGTATGCAGATTCTTGGCCCCTTGCCTCTCAGGTAATGTATTCTTACTTCCAAGGATGCCGCCAATAAGTTGACTCCTAGGACATTCAGAAGGTAGTTTGTCTATTTTTCTTTTCCCCTCAATGAGACCGGGGAACCCACACTGATAGGTGCAGATTTGAACCTAAGACTTTTGGACCAGCATGCGAGCATCTGACCACTAGGTCACCACGGCTCCCAAATGTCTGATTTTTTTGTATTTCCATTGATTTTTGTTGCATTGTGCCAAGTCAATTATTAGAATAACATGTTAAACAAGACGGGTAATAGAGGGCACTTTGCCATACTGGCGAGCTGTCACGAACCCCATCTCTAGCTCTTCGATTTTAGATAGTACCACTTCAAGTGTCTGAGTATAAGACACTGATGCTAGAATAGTTGTGATTGCCTACATGATATTTGTTTTCATGATATTTTAGAATACCTCGTGTCCCTTTTGGTTATTTCAATGCTAAAAAAAAAAACTAACAGTCAAAGTGTATTGATCTCTATTGACGCTATTGACTTATGGGAAGAGTATAAGCAAGAGAAAACGACGAACAACGATGGAACAAGTAGCAGTAATCGCAACAGTTGCAACAGAGCAAATTGTAGCCTAATCAGCAGCAGCAGTAGTAGTGGTAGTATTATTAGTAGTAACCACAGCAGTTAAACAGAAGTTGTTGTAGCATAATTAGCAATAGCAGCAGTAGTAGTGATCACAGTACTAGTGGTAGAAGTAATAGTAATAGTAATAAAAGTAGTAGCAGCGGTAGTAGTATTATAGTAGTATAGCAACACTAGAGTCGGCTGCAGTAGTAGTAGTAGCAGCAGCATAACATAAGTGATTGTAGCAGAATGAGTAGTAACAAACAGTGGTAACAGCAGCAGTAGAGGCAGAGAAGAAGAAGAGTCAGAAGAAAATAGTGACAATATTAGCCCCGAAAACAATGCTTAATCTGCTAGATCGAAAACGAAAACAATAAGAACTTATAAGCTGTGATATTTGAAGCAGCTGTTTAAATAAAGAATCCTCCCAGTCAAGTGGTGTCCAAGCTTTTTAGATGGCACCCTTTGTGTATATGTACATAACAAGACCCCCCCCCCCCCCCCCCCCCCCCCCCCCCACCCAAAACGATTTAAAACCACACATAGAAGAATGTGATTTAAAAGAAGGGGACCAAAAAAAAAAAAAAACCAAGTACAGTTAACAGGAACTCATATAAGAACACACAAATAATTGAAATAACACAACAGAAAAACCTAAAAGTGTAGTGTTCAGATATCAATGTGATGGTTGCTACTGTTTACTCTTGACAATACCTGCTAATCTTAGTCGGACTTTAGGCAAGGTACAGCGGGGATCAGTCTCCACATCAAGCTGGTAGGGCTGCCTGTGGCTCGCCAGTTTGACACGCCTGGTGTAAAAGACCTGAAACACCCCCCTTCTTCCCTCCCCCACCCCAATTCTGGAAAATAGTGAAGCAGTGTATCTATTCTATCAGAGACAAAATATACACACTTGCAGGATGTCAGGAAGCCTCTCTTGCCAGTGGTGAAACGTCGTGAGACATGATTCGGTTGCAAAGTCTATACTTCATTTAATTGTGGGTGGGGGAGGGGGGGGGGAACGAAAGTTGCAAGGAGTGGGGGGGGGGGGGGTAGTTAAAGAAGAGGAGGGCAAGGAAAGTGTAAAACATATTTTTAAAAACATTTGTGTCGATACTGGTACATTGGGAATATGTCGCTAAATTTAATTTTTTTGCTAGACAATGCAACATTCGACGGCAATTGTAAAAATCATCTTCCGTTTTTAGGGCAATTCTCAGTACACATTTTGAACCGCTAACAGCGTGGGTGTGTGCGTGCTGTTTATCTCTTCTCGGCTGCAGTCTAAAGGTATGACACACTGACATCAAAAACATCTCGATCTCGATACCAGACCAACGGGACCTGGAAGTTTGTCAAGGTTTGACACCCTGACATAGAAAACATCTCGATCTCGATACCAGACCAACGGAACCTGGAGGTTTGTCAAGGTTTGACACCCTGACATCGAAAGCATCTCGATCTCGATGGCAGACCAACGGGACCTGGAGGTTTGTCAAGGTTTGACACCCTGACATCGAAAACATCTCGTTCTCGATGGCAGACCAACGGGACCTGAAGATTCTGTCAACTTTTGACACCAGCCTGACAAATAAAAATCTTGAGGCTCCTGGCAGACCAACGGTCCTAAGTTTTAGCGTTTTAAGGTTTGACACCCTGACATCGTAATGATCTCGATCTCGATGGCAGACCTACGGGACCCAAGGTTTGTCAAGGTTTGACACCCTGAAGCATATGGAAAAAGCATCTCATCTCGATACAGACCAACGGGACCATCCCCAGGTCAAGGTTTGGTACACCCTGACATCGAAACATCTCGTTCGCGATGGCAGACCATGATAAAAACCCACGAGCCAGGAGTGGGTTTCGATAGCGGTATGTTGGAATTACCTGAGTCGGACTCGCAACGATCTAATGGCAGACCAACGGTAATGTCCTGGACTGTTGTTTGTAAGGTTTTACATCCCCAGGAAAAACATACACCCTGACATCGAAAGCTCTTAAAAAACATCGATTTCGAGGACCAAGACTAAGGCGGGCATACGTCTAGTCACTAAAGAGTGATTGTTTGTTAGCGTTCTCTGCCTGTAAAATCCGGTGGAAAAACAAGGCCATTTCTAAACTATGACTTTTTCTAGGACCTGGATTTTGGGTGCGCATTCGTTTTGCAGATCTGGCTAATTTGTATGCAGATTGTTGGTTCCTCGCTTTTCAGGCAGATGCACTCCGACTTCGAAGGAAACACCCCTAATTATTCGCCTCCTTTGATATGTTTGTTAGGTGCAGATGGTCTATTATCTCTCCCTCACCCTCCCCCTTCCCATTTTTTCCCTCAAAAAGGGGTGTCTCTGAAACTCATTCATGGAGAGAAGTGAGTGAAAATGTAAATAAATCTATGAAAAAGGACCCTTTCCTACGCCTTTTAGGCTTATTGAGTATAGACCTATATTTTACAGACCTAACGGCACTTGGTGGGAGATGTGGTCAGCCCCACGCCGGCCGCCTTTACTTCCCAGAATCGTAACCTGGTACCCACTCAAGGCTGGGTCAAACTGGGAGCCAAGGTCATTTTCGGGAAAAAATCCGGCCCCTGACAGAAACCGAACCCACGACCTTTCGCTGAGAAGCCAAGCATCTAACCGCTAGACCACAGTGGCTACAAAGAAGTTTATGAAGGCGTTCTAAATATAATGATGAAGGAGTGGGCGAGCGGATGCCGGAGTCTGTAAATGGTAAAAAAAATTGTGAGTGAGGTCCACCGAACACATGCCACTGTTCAAACTGAGAACCCATCAAATTGCGCATCACGTTTCTACCATTCGATTTTCTGTAACCAGGGAGTGGAAGGGAGAGGAAGGGGGAGTGGGAGGGAGGGGAGAAGGAGTGAAAAGGTGGGGGAGTGGGAGGGAGAGGGTTGGAGGGGGCATGTTTACAACAGGAAGGTTATGTGTTTAGTTTCCAGTGCATGTTCGACCGCTTGTGTGGGTTTTCTGTTCTACATGTTTATTTTGTTTCTTAAATACGGTTGTTGTTGTGAGTTTCTAAATACACGAATCTATGGATCATCATCCTGTGTGTGCATTTGGCCGTCACAAAGGGCTCCCATTCGATTCCTCCACTCCGCTCTGCTGACTGCAACTTTTTCAATTTCTGACATGGAGTTTAACCCAGCATTTGTAGCTTCTTATAATAATGTTCTTCTTACTGTTCCCTTGGACGTTCTTTCTTTCTGAATTCGTTTGTTTCCTATTTCGGTGCATGTTTTGTAATTTTTTTTGCGCAGAGTTTGCCTAGTATAACTCCACCTTCTTATTGCAGTCGATAAAGGTATACGTCCAGACATTTATCTGATCTCCTCACTCTTTTTTTTATTTCGTCCCATTTTATATTCATGATTTTTCTTAAACAATTTTTTTTTTTTCAAATGTATTAAACTGTCGTTCCATGACTTTCATGGTTTTCGAACTTTCACTAGCATATATTTCAACTGAAATAGCATGAAAAGTGAAGATTCATAATTTGGTCTTGAAGCTGTATAACTCATAGCTCAATATTTTGTTAAGACTTTTAAAGACTGTTGTAGCCCGGCTGTCTAGCGTAGTTGGATTGCGCGGTGACCGGGTGACGAACTTCTTGTGGTCTGGGTTCACTCTCAGGGGTAGGCAGAAAAGCCACATTTCTCCCAAATTTACGGTATTTACAATGGAATCAAGGCCGAAAGGTTGCGATATCCATAATACCGAGCCTAAGGGTTAACAACTCATGGCTTCTGTATATTAAAACAAAACAAACAAACCAACAATGACTGTTGTAGCTTTGCCAATATATAAAACAAGTTTTTAAAATGTTTAGTCTGTTTCACTTTAATACATTTAAGCCAACAATGTCCCTTTTAAATGTTTAAAAGTTAAATTTTCTACATACGTATGATAATATTCTTCGTTGAAGCTCCTTGGGAGTCATAATTGCCACCCAGATAGGTGAAATATGGTCCGTTACTTATATTGGTTTGTTTTTTTTAGTGTGCCATTTACGTGATTTGTTGTCGGTTTATTTTTTAATATATTATCTCGTCATGAAACTGGTATCTAAGCCTCGATTTCGGATGGACAACGAATCTTTGGACCCATCAAGGATGCAAACAGCGGGGAATGGAGAGTGAGAAGCAGCAACGAAATTCACAATATGTTTTAATCACCATTGAGCACTGGCATCATGAGAGCTAATAGACTGAAATGGTTGGGGCATTTTGAAAGAATGTTAGATGACAGAGAAGTCAAAACTGTATACACAAGGGAGATGAATGGTCGTAGACCACGAGGCAGACCAAGAAAATATGGAGTTATAATGTAAAGACAGACCTGCAAACTTGGTGTCACCAACTGAAAAAGAAGGCCAGCCAGAGAGATGAATGGAGGCGGGTGATATCTGCAGCAATGAACCTCAAGGGCTCGAAACGCTGAAGAAGAAGAAGTTCTTTAATATTTTTGTTTTCTCGAAACTTATTTGTAGCGCCCCCCCCCCCCCCCCCCCCCACTTTTTTAATGCTGTAGATGACAAATCGTCCATTTTTCATTCCATGTCTTTGGTGCTCTTACTTAACAGAACAGTTATCATCTGCAAAATACAGATCTCGTAACTGTTTATTCTATAGCCAGTCAGTGATAGTATTTATTGCCTTTGCAAAAATTATTCTATGGTTACTTGGTGTAAAATATCATCCATTATACGCATTCTTGTTTAATTCCTTTTCTTTGTCTTCTTCTTGTTCTTCAGTATTTTGAACCCTTGAGATGCTGCAGTCCACGCAGAGGCGTAGGAAATGGCCTGCGGGGCGGGGGGGGGGGGGGGGGGGGGGAGGGAGAAAGGTTAGGGTGTAGTACTCGCCAGATCGAGTGTATTCTCTGAGGGGGTGACAGTATGGCAAATTATATACTGTGTTACGTTGCCAAAATAAGGGGATGGAAAAGGGGGGGGGGGGGGTGACTCCCATACACACACAAAATCTCCAGTCGAGCACCACCTGGCCTCGCCACTGAGTTCATCATCATTATCAAGTTCAGAAATATTAACGTGACCTACTCCATTTAAAAGTTAGCCAGATGCTGTTGTGTGACAGCAGCAGTTCTCGTCTCTCCAGCTCGCGTTTTGGATTTCATCTCATATTCTGGAGCAACAACTTGGCAAATCTTGTGTTCCATAACTCACACTGTCTATGAA
>CAJHNH020000541.1:98536-101036 GCA_905116865.2 Candidula unifasciata | reverse complement strand
GTAGTCTCGTGTCTGTCTGATACTGTTTGGGTAGTGTCGTGTCTGTCTGATACTGTTTGGGTATTCTCGTGTCTGTCTGATTCTCTCTGGGTATTCTCGTGTCTGTCTGATACTCTCTGGGTAGTCTCGTGTCTTTCTGATACTCTCTGGGTAGTCTCGTGTCTGTCTGATACTCCCTGGGTAGTCTCGTGTCTGTCTGATACTCTCTGGGTTGTCTCTCGTGACTGTCTGATGCCTTCTGTGTATCATAGACAGGTAAGTCTGTAGTCGTTAATGACTGCAGAACCTGCGCTCCTATGCAGACAAGGACTCTCTCTCTCTCTCTCGCTCTCTCTCTCTCTCTCTCTCTCTCTCTCTCTCTCTCTCTCTCTCTCTCTCTCTCTCTTTCACTCACAGTGTTTACAAGGTCCGACAATTAAGTAATGAGACTGATTCCATAAAAAGTAAAATAATTAACAGTTGAAGATATAACCTGCATTTTATTCAAAGTTTGTCCCTTGTACATTCAAACAGCAAGTTGCCCGATCTAACAAACACTGTAACTACCTCTGTAGTTCTTCTGTTGTTATGGCCCTTAAAGTCGATGTTACGAACCTTTAAATGTCATCAATATTGTCAAAGAAGCGTCTCTTCAATGACAACTTTAATTTCGGGAATAGATAATAGTCACAGAAAGACAAATCCTGGGAAATAGGGTGGATGAGTGAAAACATGCACTTGTTTTTTGCCCAAAAAATTCATATAGAACTACTTACTGCCCTTTGAGCCCGTGCATTGTCATGAAGAAGGTACAAATTGCGGGGTGTTGAATACAAACCGGCAAGCAACTTCTTTCTTGCCCAAATCTTCCACTAAATTGTTACAAATAGTCTCTGTATTACCACCAAATTCATCTACCATCATCCTCACAGTCAAACAACGATCTTCTTGTATCCGTTCTCAGTCATGCAATGAATTCCTCATTACAAACATAAATTGTGCGTCCAGGTATAGTTGCTTTAGTAATTATTTCCACACCACTTTTAAATCGTAAATACCAGCTGAAAATCTGTGCACGAGATAAACAATTATCCCCATAAACTTGTCGTATCAATTTAACTGTTTCAGTGGCTCTTTTTTCTGAGTTTTAAACATAATTTTATGTTAGAAATGCACCTCTGACTAGGTTAACAAAATGGCGGCTTGTTTGTTGTCTGCTTATCGGGCGGCGATAAAAAAAGTTGCCAAATCATAGACAAAAGTTGCCTCTTTGGATTTCATGCTGTGATTCATAGATGGCATTTTTGTCTTAGCCATTAAAAAAAAATTGTCTCACTACCTAATTGTCGGACCTAGTGTGTGAGTGTGTATATATGTTAGTGTGTGTATATGCATGATTATATACATATATTCACCTGTATGGAGAGAAAGAGAAAGGGAATGTCCGTGGTGAAATCAATGTGTATATATATATATATATATAATATATATATATATATATAATATATATATATATATATATATATATATATATATATTGGGGGAGGAGAGAGAGAACATCCTTAGTAAAATCCTAAAATAAAGTTTTTGTAGTAGGTTGAAGAAGAAGAAGAAGAAGAAGAAGAAGAAGAAGAAGAAGAAGAAGAAGAAGAAGAAGAAGAAGAAGAAGAAGAAGAAGAAGAAGAAGAAGAAGAAGAAGAAGAAGAAGAAGAAGAAGAAGAAGAAGAAGAAGAAGAAGAAGAAAAAGAAGAAGAAGAACAACAACAACAACAACAAGAGGTGGAAGAATGAGAACAGGAGGAGAAGAGAAAGGTAGTAAGGAGTGTCTTCATATGAATGTTTGCAGCTTTATTCACACTCACACTCTAAACACATAAACACACTGAAATCTATAAACGGCCTTCACAAGCTACACGCCATCCAATATTTCACCACTCCTTCCCTTTCGCATGGACACTGGCACCGTGCCTTCGTTGAAGAATTGGGCATCACGGAGACAGTATCGATTATTCCGCCTATTTCCGAAATGGATGCCGTCACTGGAGTAAATAGGAAAAGTAAAGGACACGCAACAGTTCGTCGGCTCGCATTTACTGGAGAAGTTTGTGGATATGTCAATGCAAACTGGAGAGCGTCAGACATTGTCACTAGTTTTACAAATGTTGTGCTCGCAGATTTAATCAACCGGCCAATTTATATTTATAATGCAAATGTGTGTGTGTGTGTGTGTGTGTGTGTGTGTGTGTGTGTGTGTGTGTGTGTGTGTGTGTGTGTTGTGTGTGTGTGTGTGTGCCATTTTCACTTTTAATTGGACGTTTTTTGAACCAAAATAGACACATTTTAGTCATTAAAGGTATCTAAAACTGTTAATTCTAATTAGGTGCCCAGATATAACTATAAGTGTGTGTAGTATTCTCAAGCCTATTCCTAAATTTGTTGAAAATGGGACAATTGTATTCTATTTTGGCGTACCGACATAACCCGGAGTGCACCGGAAAAAGGAACACCTAGTGGAACCGTC
>CAJHNH020000541.1:91036-93536 GCA_905116865.2 Candidula unifasciata | reverse complement strand
GTGTATATGTTGAGAGTATATGTGTGGTTGTGGGTGTATGTATATGTTACTGTATTTGTGTGTATGCATGCATTTATGTGTAGGTGTGTACGTATGGAATATGTGTAAGCATGTGTGTCTATGTATGTATGTGTGTGTGTTTTATGTTTGTACATGTGTGTCTATGTATATATGTATGTGTTTTATGCTTGTGTATGTATGTAGATGCGTGTATGTATGTATTACGTATGTCTGTATATGAGTGTGCATGTATGAAAATGTAAGAGTATGTATACGTGTGTATGTGTGTGTGTGTCTGAGTGTGTAAGATTGTGTACACACGATCAGTGTATGCATTATTCCATAATGTATATTTTTTTATTACATCCATAAGATGCATTACTGATAACAGGTATTGGTACTCTGAAAAATGATTGCTTAGAAGGGCCGAATATCAGACGGGCCAGCCTGCCCAATTTGTAACCCTTTGAAAATAAAGTTTGTTTGTTCGTTCGTTCTCTCCTATCCCTTTTCTAGGTCCAACTTCCCTTCTCCTTTTCTCTTCCCTTTACATCTCCTCCCAGCCCTTGTGCTGACTCTGTACGTACATCACGAAGTAAATCGATCAATAACTGTAAGCACTGAAGCCCAGAGAAGGGGAGACCACTGTCGGGGGTCGACGCTTGTCTGAAATGATTTTAGCGACCGGAAGTCGGCCATTAGTGCCCGATAGAGAAGCCAGAAACATCAAACACAGATGATATCCTGACCGGCCCGCTAGTTATGTTATTTCAAAAATGCCACAAACAGATTAATCAATACCAATAAAAGGACTTTTCAGAGCAAAAAAAAAATAAACAAACAATCCAAACAAAACAAGTGTTGCTGTTCTTCTAGTAAACAATTTTGTAAACAAATTTTTGTACAAAGTTTTTTGAAAAAAGCTTAGGCATTCAGTGAGCTAATTAATTCCTTGTGTGAGTTTCAGGGCCCTGTTATATGGAAAACAAGAATAGACCCACTGGCTACCTAAAAGCATGTCGTAAAAGTCGACTAATTGGGAGCTTTCTTCAAAGTCGGAGTGCAACACTTAGGTCCTGGAACAGGTCTGCAGTCCAGAAGAAGATGAACAATTAGAACTTTCTGCCAGAGTAGCTGGTGAACGCGAAGAAGAAGAATTGAGCTAATGCGCAAGCGGGTATACACACACACATACACACACATGGAGAGAGAGAGAGAGAGAGAGAGAGAGAGAGAGAGAGAGAGAGAGAGAAACAGATAGAAGCAAATACAGACAACCACGCACAGCCACACACAAATCAATGTTAAACACGCACACACATACACAAGTGAAAACCAACGATACCCCCTCCACACCACACCACACACAGACACACATACACACACAGACACACACACACACACACACACATACACACACAGAGTTGGTTAGTTAAATTAATTCTAGCTGCCGCGGGTTAGATTTCGCCTCCTGGATTGGGTTCCTTTATTGACCGGTCCTGGCACGCTTATACAGATTGAAACGGAATAATGAAATATTTGGAGAGGTAAAGACAGCCAGGGTGATATTGACTACATAACCTACTGAATAAAAATGTATGTAAATTATATAATTAACTAGCACTAAATATCAAAACAATTTCCTCTTCCTTGCAATCCCTCCCCCTGCCCTCCTGTTTCATCAGACGGATGGGTGGATGGATGGATATACGGATGGATGGATGGACGGATGGATGGTTGGACGGATGGATAGATAGATAGATAGATAGATAGATAGATAGATAGATAGATAGATAGATAGATAGATAGATAGATAGATAGATAGATAGATAGATAGATAGATAGATAGATAGATAGATAGATAGATAGATAGATAGATAGATAGATAGATAGATAGATAGATAGATAGATAGATAGATAGATAGATAGATAGATAGATAGATAGATAGATAGATAGATAGATAGATAGATAGATAGATAGATAGATAGATAGATAGATAGATAGATAGATAGATAGATAGATAGATAGAACGAACAACGAACGAACGAACAAACTTTATTTTCAAAGGGTCAAGAATTGGGCACACAGGCCCGTCTTACATTCTGCCCTTCTGGCTTCACGCCATGCATACATTATTTATGCATACATTGTTTTAGAAGATAGTAATAATAATAATAATAATAATAATAATAATGATAATTACAGGCATCATCAATAACATGTTTGTAACAAGGTGCTCTAAATATGCCTACATTTTAATTTTAAAACAATTATAATACTAAATATAATAAATATTGGTGGAAATCAACATTGTTCTTAGGAAACTTTATCTTCTAAGGGGGCATGTAGTCTGAAGTGAGATAATATTCAAAAAGCTTCCAATTGTATTTATAGGGGTTTTTGATATTTTTAATTGGTTGTGGAAGTTGGTTCCACAGATGAGCTGCAGAGTACGCCAAGCTTGTTTTGTACAAGTCTATTCTAGGTTTAGGGATGTGT
>CAJHNH020000541.1:62500-81857 GCA_905116865.2 Candidula unifasciata | reverse complement strand
CGAGCTTTTGGGCGGGCCCTTCCCTCGCCCCCCGTCCTTTCCCCTTCGCTTTCATTCAAACCAGGGGTGAGATTGTTTTTTCTCACATTGGGGTTTCGTTTTGGGGGGAAGAAGGAAAAGGGGAGGGGCGAGAGAGAAAAAGAAGAAGAAGAAGAGAGAAAAAGCGAGAGGTTTTTAATTATGGAAGAGATAATCTTGTGTCAGAGTAATTTCCGAAAGGTTTGTATACAGTTTTTGTTTTTGTTTTTCATTCAAATATCCTTTAGTTTATTTGGTCTGTGTCGTGAAAGTGTATCTCCTGCCTCGGCTGAAAGTTGTTTAGCTGAGGGTGGAAAAAAAGGGTGGGGGCGTTTAAATTTTGAAAGATTTTCTAACCCTCTCAAAAGCCAAAAAAGGAAACCCCGAAAGAGAAAGGGGGAAAAAAAATTTCTTTATAGCTCTCTCTACCCTTCCCCTTTGCTCAATCGCTCTGCTTACTTTGTTTTAGCAGTCTCGCTCTCTCTTTCCTGCTCTATCACTCTGCTTACTTTCGCTTTAGCAATCTCCCTCACCTCTCTCTATTCCCTGCTCTATCGCTCTGTTTACTTTAGCTGCGATATTCTTCTTAGAACGTTACGTAAAGTGAATGAAAGAACCTAACGGCTAGACTTCTTGAATATGCATTGACTACATAAAATTGAAAAATATACACATTAGAAAAAGACACTTCTGCCATTTCCATAATGAATGTGTCTGTTGTGGACTTACTGCTCCTATATGAGAATGAATATTAGACAGTGAAGCCGAAATCTTTTCCTCGGTGTGACCCTCATTCCAGTATCTTCATACCTCGTAAACGTTTCACTTTATATCCTAAAGTGCACGTACCTTGAGTAGAAGAACCTCTCATATATTTAGCATTTAGAAAATAAATATGGACACGCACAATCCACAATTTATAGCAGTATTGGTGTATCTATATACAGCTAAAAGAAAGAAACAGCCAGTGTCCTTTTAAGAGTGCTGATCAGTGGACAGCATTCAGAATACCAAGGATTGTCGATCAATGTGTATGCCTTTACTTCCAGTGCTTCTTTTCCATCTAGATATTGTGTGGAAATAAAATTGGAGTATTATTGCTGGAATGTTACGTAAGGGAAAGACAACAATTTCTGGACATACTTTTGTTTAATGCATTGACCAAAGTTAAATGTTGAATTGAGAATCCACATCATAGCACTAGCGGCACTCCCATAAGCGCTCCGTCCCCATCTGCAGCAGCACGTGAAGAGTTCCCATTCCAAAGGCACCAGAAACTGCCTGATTGTACCTAGCGTCGCCTAAAGAACAGAGACACAAAGTTCAATGTTGCCGTCACCTAATGACACTGTTGGAAAACACTAACTACATTTCCCCTACATCCCAAACCCTTTATGACTTTTTAAAAAAAAAACTTTCCTTGTATGATATCCGTCTCGTATTTCCCTTAAGAAAAAGTTCAAAAAGAAAACAAAAACCAAAGAGGGACTTTTGCTATCTTCAAATTAACGGCGGCTGCCGCTGCCTCACTGCTCATGTTAGTTAGTTAGTTGCATATCAATTACAGGACGTTGCAGAACCAAAACCAGCATTTTCTGGCTGTTGTGGTTTTTCTATGCAAATTTAGCAGTGTGCCATTGCTTCCTGGACGGTCGGCATCTCGATACCACTGTCGAAACCAATGCAAGGCGCAAGGCGCGCAGCTGGGATCGAACCCCTCACTGCGCATGAATGAGAGTGAATATTAGACAACGAAGCCCAGTCTCTTCCATGGCGTGACTCTCGTACCACTGTTTTTATACTTCAAAAGCTTGAGCTGAAAAAAAGTAGTGAAATTCTTAGCACTTGTTAGGTCATTTGAGGACAATATCAGAAAACGAAAGGGTTCAAACTATGCTATGACGTGACAGTTTGACGCAGTAGCTCTGTGCCGATACGGCCTGGTATAGAGTACGACCTGTCTCCGTTGTCTGTTTCCTGCATTAAGATCTTTTCTGAATTAGGTCTGATGTATCTAGTTGCCAGGTTTTTCTTACGATGATTTATCTCCAGTTGTTCTTACAGGCCAAATAATGATGTCTTCTTGTGTGCACAAATCAGTTTTAATGTGATGTATAATAAGTAAGTGTAGGCGTCTGTAGCTTGGGCGTTGCGAACACGCTCCTTAATGCCGGGTTGCCGGGGGTCGATCCCAGCTGCGGATGATTTGTCTGTGGTTGAGTGGGCAATGTCAAACTACTGAAAGTAAAATGTGCCTCAACAGATACACACACACACAAACACAAATTCAAAAAACACACACACACACACAAAAGCACGAGCACACACACATAGTTCTGGGGTTGGCTCTGCAACGTCGTGTAAATTAGATGCAACTAACATTTTTTCTTATAATTGTGGGTAGGAACAGAGCCATCTTACCAGCATTATTGGCCCCTGGGCAAACCAGTGTTCTAAGGCCCCTACGACAACCTTTCAAGAAATAAAATATGTAATTATGGCAAGTCACTTGGCATACAAAAATTAGCACGTGGTCCTTATGCTCTCGGTGCTTCCAGGCAAGTAAAAGACGACAATGAGTAGAAATCTACTGATAGTCTTCTTTTTCTTCCTTACGTCCTCTTTTACCTCTTCGGTTGAAAGGGAGATAAAAGGTCCTTCTTCCTGCTCGTTTGGTTGCTTCGACCATGGACACATCGTGGTGCTGTAGGGTTTCTCTGGTGTTATCTTCCCATCTTGTTGGGCTACCTCTTGCTCTACGCCCTTCTCCTCTTTTGATATATGCCTTGTGTGTTATAGCATTAGGAGGTATTCTCTCCAAGTGGGCAAACTATTTGATTTGCTGCCTTTGTATGTAATTTAGAATTGGTTCTGTGCCGACGTTGTCTCGTTTGACCTCATTCCTGATTTTATCTCTTCTGCTCACTCCTAGTTTTTCTCAGACACCTCATTTCCATGGTTACTAATTTCCTTGTATGTTTTGTTGTAAGTGACCACGTCTGGCACTGGTAGCACAGGATGGGAATGAACATGCTTTGTATGAGATTTTTTCGTTGTGCTGATTGGAATTGCCTTAGGCTGTTAGAGGGGGGCTAGCTGTCCCAGTACTTGGCCTGCTTTACTGCTTCAGATGTCTATTTTTCTTCGTCCAATTTACCATCTTTGTTGAATATTGTTCCAAGATATTTAAACGTAGATGCCTGTCCGTAGGCAGAGAAATTTTTTTTTAAAGGTTACAGCTATGTTAGCTGTGTATCCTTTACGTGATTTGCAGAACCTTCCCAGCATTGTTTGACTGTTGTAGTTTTTCTAGACTCATTTTTTTTAGCAGTTTTCTTTTACTTTCTGAACGTTCAGCTCTCGGTACTACTGTCGAAACCGACGCAAGACAAATCGTCTGCAGCTGGGATCGAACCCAACACCCCGGCATTACGAAGTGTGTTCGCCACAGACGCCGACAAAGGTTAGAGCAGCTGAACGATATACACACAGGCATACACATAATAATAACTCACGTTCACCCCGCAAACAAATGTGTGTGTGTGTGTGTGTGCGTGTGTGCGTGGGTGGGTGGGTGGGTGGGTGCGTGCGTGCGTGCGTGCGTGCGTGCGTGCGTGCGTGCGTGCGTGTGTGTGTGTGTGTGTGTGTGTGTGTTTTGTCCCTTCTTTTGTTCTATAATTATTTTGCCTTGCCACATTCTCTTTCTGAATAATTAAGCAGACGTGTGCTGTGTCTTGGTAACCTGACATTTCCCGGATGCCAATTTGTAGGAAGTTGGCATACGTCATAGATAGGACCGGTGAAAGATCAATATGTTTCTGTCTGTCAAATTTTCACACTCACAGGGACACAAGGAAGCGACAAGTTGGGCTTTTTTTTTTTTTAACTTTAAGATTTCAAAACTGCCACCCACAGATAGAAAAGCTATTTTAGTCATCATCATCAGGTGCCTTGCCGACTGGCGTGGGCGATCATGCCTCTTCCTAATCTGCGATCTCCTGCAGCATGTATTAGTTCGTGTGCCGACACACCTTCGTGCCATGCAACATGACTGTCAAGCATCTTCTCTCGCTGTCTTCATCTATCCCTCCTTCCACAGATCTTTCCAGTAGTCATGTTCTATTTTCCCTCTTCTCATAACATGGCCGAAAAATGATGACTGTCTCGTTCTGATGTCTGTGATAAGTTGTCTTCGGGCTATTTTAGTAGGAAATTATAAATGTATTCGGTTGCTATGAATTTACCAAACAAGATAAATTCTCGGATTAGCCATTTCCAGACAACCATTGTTAGTTATTCTGTCAATCCAAGGTATTCGTAAGATTCTTCTCAAGATCCAAATTTCAGTTGCCTCTAAAAGCTTATTAATTTTACATAACAGTGGACGATATTACCGAAGCCGGAGCGAGAGGAAGGGACAGAGAGAGAGATAGCGATATATATATATATATATATATATATATATATATATATATATATATATATATATATATATATATATAGAGAGAGAGAGAGAGAGAGAGAGAGAGAGAGAGAGAGAGAGAGATAGATAGAGAGAGAGAGAGAGAGAGAGAGAGAGAGAGAGAGAGAGAGAGAGAGAGAGAGAGAGAGAGAGAAAGACAGAGAAAAATCTTTACTGGCACCTTTTAAGCATGGAAAACAATGGTCAACCTTTAATTATATGATCATGTGTCCGGATCAGCTACTTTCTGTTTCTGAAGAATCGATATCGTTCCAACTGCATGAAGCCTAAGGAAATTCTTGTTGAATGACAAGATCATTTTAGCTGTTCAAGACTTTAATTACTAGAACATTCTGGGGAAACAGAAAAGTGGGGAGTGGGGGGGGGGGGGCATTTAAAGCAAATATAGGTCACCTTTCCTTCCTACAATGTATTCTCGCACTCATTTGAGAATCTGTGAGTCCATGTCAAATTTTGAAAAAAATCGGCGTCAGTGGGGATTCAAACTTAGACGAGTGTGTCAGAGCCAAGAGCGCTAGCCACTGCAGTAATACGGTGTCAAAAATAACAATATTTGTTTCTAAAATATGAGTCGGCTAGCCATTTTAACAGAGTCTCAGTCAATAGATCGATGGAGTACACTTACCCATTGCCTAGAGAGAAGCAGACTGATGGGATATATTTACTGAGAGTGAATCAACAGAGCCATTTTGAATGTATGCACTGGAGGGAGGATAAGGCTGGAGACGGTTAAGGATTTATCTTTATCTTCTTTCCTGAATTGGGTGCCTATGTGTGTGTGTGTGTGTTAGTGAATTGTGTGTTCGCGCGCGAGCGTGCGCACATATTTTACCACCCATGCTTTTGTTTTTGACTGATATGAACATAACTTGCTTTAATGATAAAATACAACTGCTGTGTGAAAGATATGAGTTTGGAAGTGCCGAATGTAAGACAGGCCTGCGTGCCTAATTTATAACCCTTTGAAAAAAAAGTTCGATCGTTCATTTGTTCGTTCCTCCGTTCGTTCGTTCCTTTGTGACTTTTATATGTTACATAGCAATCTATTCCTTCGTTTCGTTCTATCCAGTATAATAATTCTGATGCCGTGACTGAAATCTAGTCCAACGTCTTTGGCTTCTCTCGCCAATGTTCGCCGCAGGAAAAGAAAGAATAAGTAAGGGAAGCTGGGTATAACTCACGTGTGTCACCCTAGCTCGTTGGACTGAATGATTTCCGAGCGATTCTCACATGCTGTACTATGTCGCAGGGTGTTATATGACGTCTTTCAGCGCTGTCTATACACGGCGTGCTAAAAAGTGGCTCGGGCTAGTTCGACGAAGTTGACACACTATCTCCCAGACGAAACAGCGCAGTTTTTTTTTTTTTTTGGCTACTGTGTGTGTGTGTGTGTGTGTGTGTGTGTGTGTGTGTGTGTGGTGTGAAAGAGTGTTGTTTCTGGAATGCGTTATTGTGATTAGGTCTCAGGCGCCGCAGGCGACTGTGTGAAAGGAAGAAATACTGAATGGGGAAACACCGAAGGTCTCGCGGCGTCAGGGCAGGAACAGATCTCTAGAACGTGCCCTTATGTTCGATTCGCATATAATATTTTTCAGTGTCTCTAATATTTCTGCTGTCCATATTCTGCTTGGTCGACCTCTGGCTCTGTTACCACTGTATCTGTTTACCACTGCTCTCTGTGGGGCCCTGTCTGCTGCCAATCTTGTTACATGGCCAAACCCTTTGATTTGTTGTCTGTCTATAAAGTTCAGTATTGGTTCTGTGCCGATTCACCTCTTGATATCACCGTTTCTATGTCGATCTTCTTTCCTCGTTACACCTAGCATTTAAATCCCAACTACTCCTAATTCACTGGTTGTCATTCATACATATGGGATGTAGGTCTATGGGACGAGTAATGAATATCACGCTATTTTTCACAATTTCATGGAAAAAACAGTTGATATGTTTTACACTGCTGGGAAAAGAGATCATTAAAATGGCTTGAAGCACAAATTTACCTGTATTGGCGTGCACTCATGGAAGTAGAAGACAGAAGTAAAGATTACAGACATATCGTAGAAAGACGTTGTTAAATTCATAATGAGCTTTAGGCAAAAACAAAGTGAAGAAATGTCGAAACCGCATAAGAATTTAGACAAATTAAAACTTCAACACGAAGGGTTACATTCGATGGTAATATAATCTAGATGAGAGACTATATGAATCACTAATTATCAGACAGGGACATTAATGTTTAGCTCGCCTAAATAAATATTCCCCCAGCCCCCCCCCCCCCCCCCCTCCCCCCGCCCTACTGGCATGTTTTGTAATCGTCTTTGAAACACCCGTTTTGACAACACAGACAATATCAAGAGACATACTTCGTCCATATTTAATGACAAAACACTTTTATAAACCAATACTTGCGAAAAACGTTGAAGTCATGCGAGCAAGGGGGAGACAACGACACAAATGGGAGGATAACATCAAGAGATGGACAAATAAACCTCACTCTGAGAGAGTGTTCATCGAGAACAGAAGACAGCGTGTTGAATGACCATTTGTAACCAACCTTCATTGCGGAGACGGCTCCTGTTGGATTTATTGGGCAGATGAATCATCCCACAGAACTGACAGTCATTACTGGCTAGATCAAATCACATCCCTGAACTAATGGATATGAAATATTACACCATCATAATCGCAACACCTGATATGTCTGTCCTTTATAATCCCCATGACAGCGTAGGAATTCTTTATGTGCTCGCCATCAATTTATATTCTCATCGGTTTGAAAGAACTGTGTCATTTTCTTCTTCTTCTTCTTCTTTTTCTTTTCGCTTTATTTTTTTTTTTTACCTTTTAGAGCGAGGAAGATATACGGTTCTGCTTCTAGCTTTTCTTGCAGCCTCGACCAGAGACACATCGTGCTGTTGTCGAGTTTCTCTGATGCTATTTTTCTATCTTGTTCTTGGTCTACCTTATGTTTCATGTCACTTTCCTCTTTTGCCGTTTGTGTTTTAGGGTATGGCGTCGCATGGCACTCTCTCTAAGTGGGCAAACTGTTTTTATTCCTGTCACATCTGCTTTATTTAACCACTTCTATACTCAGTTTCGGTGGATTGCTGACCATATCAAACTAATTGTGCTGATTGGTCTATAAAAATATAGGTCTAGCCCTATATGCCCTATACGCCTAAGGCATGGAAAAGGGACCTTTACTTTTTTTTAAACATAAACTTAGTACGTTGGCGTCTGTGGCTTAGTCGTTACGAACAAGCTTCGTAATACCGGGGTACCGGTTTGATCCTAACTGTCGTGCGTTGGTTTCGACAGTGGCACCCAGAGCTGACCGTTTAGTAAGCAATGGCAAACTACTGAACGTAAAATTTCCCTAGAAAAACCACAACAGCCAAAAACAAAAAATCTCGGGGTTGATTCTGCAACGTCCTGTAAAGGATACACAACTAGCTTCAACTAATTTCGCAAGATATTCTTCACTTTGTTGCCCTTAATGAAGGGTTGAATGTATTCAATGCAAGTTTATGTTAGTTGCATGTTATCTTCGGGATATCTATCAGTGCTATTCAGCTAGGTTTACTTAAAGGCCTATGTAAAATGGCGATCGTCACAGGCCAGAAGTCCGAGTGCCACTGATGAAGGATCAATAATGCAATAGAGTTGGCATTGATCCGCAGACCACTTGCTAGGCCTCTGGGAGCCAGATTATGCCACCAGTTGAATTGCCCTGTGACCTAAATAAACCCTATAATCTGTTAACTATTTCATAGTTTTACTAGACAAATTTTACTTTCATTAGTTTGTCATTCCTAAAGAAAGCTACAGCGCTCATACTTTTGTCAAAGTCCACGCAAAGCGGTCTGCTTTCAAACCACCAGAAGACGATTTCGAACACGATATGTTAGAATAGTTGAAATGCATAAACAACCCCTTAGCTGAGTTTGTCTATATATTTTGTAAAACATTAGAAGTACTTTTAGATTAGAAGTTTATGTCCATATCTCATACTAGCACTTGACGTGGGTGAACGATCTAACTAGTGAATTAAAAGTTTATGTCAATATCTCATACTAGCACTTGACGTGGATGAACGATCTAACTAGTGAATTAGAAGTTTATGTCTATATCTCATACTAGAGATTGAAGAGGATGAGCGATCTAACTAGTGAATTACAAGTTTATGTCTATATCTCATACTAGAGATTGAAGAGAATGAACGATCTAACTAGTGAATTAGGAGTTTGTGTCTATATCTAATACTAGCACTTGACGTGTATCAACGATCTAACTAGTGAATTAGGAGTTTATGTCTATATCTCATACTAGCAATTGAAGAGGATGAACGATCTAACTAGTGAATTAGGAGTTTATGTCTATATCTCATACTAGCAATTGAAGAGGATGAACGATCTTAATAACGAATTAGAAGATTTTGTCTATATCTCATACTAGTACTTGACATGGATGAAAGATCTAACTAGTGAATTAGAAGTTTATGTCTATATCTCATACTAGCACTTGACATGGATGAAAGATCTAACTAGTGAATTAGAAGTTTATGTCTATATCTCATACTAGCACTTGACGTGGATGAAAGATCTGACTAGTGAATTACAAGTTTATGTCTATATCTCATATTAGCACTTGACGTGGATGAAAGATCTGAATAATGAATTACAAGTTGGTGTCTATATCTCATACTAGCAATTGAAGAGGATGAACGATGTAACTAATGAATTAGGAGTTTATGTCTATATCTCATACGAGCACTTGACGTGGATGAAAGATCTGATTAGTGAATTACAAGTTTATGTCTATATCTCATACTAGCACTTGACGTGGATGAAAGATCTGTCCAGTGAATTAGAAGTTTATGTCTATATCTCATACTAGCGACTGACGTGGATGAAAGATCTGACTAGTGAATTACATGTTTATGTCTATATCTCATACTAGCACTTGACGTGGATGAAAGATCTGACCAGTGAATTAGAAGTTTATGTCTATATCTCATACTAGCACTCTACGTGGATGAAAGATCTGACTAGTGAATTACAAGTTTATGTCTATATCTCATACTAGCGACTGACGTGGATGAAAGATCTGACTAGTGAATTACATGTTTATGTCTATATCTCATACTAGCACTTGACGTGGATGAAAGATCTGATTAATGAATTACAAGTTTATGTCTATATCTCATACTAGCACTTGACGTGGATGAAAGATCTGACTAGTGAATTACAAGTTTATGTCTATATCTCATACTAGCGATTGACGTGGATTACATGGTAGATACCATGAATCCGGGAGAATTGTGACTTTTCTGCCTACTCCTAGGCGTGAACCCGGACCACAAGGAGTTCGTTACTTGGTTGCCGCGAAATGAGGTTTAACTAACTACGCGAGCCAGCCAGGCGTAATACACGGTAAATGTTAGCTTTATAAATCAAACACAAAAATAACAATGAACAAATAAAGTTCACTGCAGCAATAAACCTGCATCAGCAAACAACAAGAAACAAAACAATTTAAAAAAACAAACATACTTTGATATATATATATATATATATATAGGGGCATTAAAACGGGAAACGAAAACAACAAATTAAAGAGTAAAGTGCCCCTGTTTTATAGATCCACTGTGTCGTCTCTGGAGCAACAGTAACTCGTGCTTTGTGTGATATTCTTGGCGAGCTAACACAACACACTTTTCAAAGAGACCGAGTAATTTGGGGTAAAATCAAATACGAAATCAAAGTCAATCTTCTAGCTTTTAAATATTTCAAAATCAATAGCCCTCTCAAAAGTTTCGGTTCCTGTGTTGCTCTTTCATCTTATTGGCAATTTTCTCGTGTTTTGAAACTGTCCACAATCTCTTAAATGAAATGATATTTTGTTTCGCAGAAGTAAATCACTATTTGAATTTCAGCTCAGACTGCTTTTTTATTCTAAACAAACCGCAATGTTTCTCATTTCTAAAATGTTAACTTCTAAAAGTAAACGCTTGACAAAGCAAACAAAGTTAACCCGTTTCATAGTCTGCAAAAAGTGAATCCATCCTGGCAGACGGAAGTACTGGTGCGTCTCATGCCACAAGATTCAGACGTTTTAAAAGCCAGAAGAACGATGTAACTTTCCCAGACAATGGTAGCCGGAACCAGATATTTACGTTTCAGCAAGTTAGTTGGAAAGTCAGACTTAAGATGTTATTTTCATGAGGATTAATAAGAAGTCATGAATGGGTTCAGTCTGAAGAAAGTCGATTCGTTTAAGAACTCGGGCACCTTCATAACATCGGATGGAAGATATTTTAAAGAAGTTAAATGTAGAAAAACAAAAGCGGCGGTTCACAAAGTGATGAATATTCTATGCAGCGGTGCTGGATTTATGTACAAGCTTAATGAGCTATGCCTAAGAACCGAAGGTCGTGGGTTCATGGCCTGATGGGGGCTGACTTTTTCAAACATGACATTGGCTGCCAGATCGACCCAGCCTTAAATGGGTAGCAGGTAAAGCCCTGGGAAGTAAAGTCGACCTGCGTGATGTTGACTCCGTCACCGACTGAGTGCCACTTGGTCTATAATATATAGGTCTAGCCCTATACGCCCAGTAAGCCTGAAGGTTAGAAATCTGCTACAGCTTAGGGTGTCACAGTTTGCAATGGCCTTATTTCTACAAGAGCCTCACAGTTAGAGAAGGCTTCACAAACTGCAAGGGACTCAAAATACTCCTATTCGTTACACAGCATATCTGTTGATGTCATGATCAATGACTTTGCATTTGGGAAATCAAGGAAAGAAAATGTTTTAATTTTTTTTGGGAGCCTTTGAGAAGATTATATAATATGATTTATTTACATTTGCAAACACATTCATTAATATATATTTTGTTTCAATAAAAATTCAAGGACGATATGTTTCCATTATGAGTATTATTTAAAGGCGTATCTATTTTACAGATAATTTATATAAAACCGAACGAAAGGAATATCAGCAAGCTCTACAATATAACAAACACAAATATCCACAAACAAATATATTATATCATCATCATCAAGTCAATTCTCTTTATGCCTAGTGGCACATGAGGCTTGAGAGAGGACTTTCCATGCTATCCTGTCCTGTGCAATCTTCAGTGCAGTTTTCCATGTCAGAGATGCCGCACTCGAGTCACTTTCCATCGTTGTTTTTGGGCGCCCCTGTTTTCTCTTTCCGTTTGGTATCCATGCGAGAGCTGTTTTGGTAGGAATGTCAGGATTCATTCTCACAATGTGGCCAAGCCATTTCCATCTTCTTTTGGTTATCATACTGTCTAGAGTTTTTTGGTTTGTAACTTGAAGTAGTTTAGTGTTTGCTATTTAGATTAGTTGCAGTAATTTAAAAGGGCAGGGATCCCAGCGCTTTATTTATTTATTTATTGTTTTATTTTTTATTTTTTTATTTTTATTTTTATTTTAAGTGTTTCCCAACTTTTCTTAGTCGTGTGCGCTTTTCTTCTATTAAAATTTCACACGGCTCCCTAACCTAAGTAAAAGTATGACTATTCGTATATAAGAGATATATTAACTCTTAGAGTCCCAGGAAATTTGGCATCAAAGATCCAAGGGGTGGTCAAGAGAAATGTAAAATCAGTGCATCTTGCGTTCATAGGGCCTCTGAGTAGGACCATATAAACGTACAATGCGTTCCTTTGGACTGAAAGAGTTAAAAAAATGTGTATCTTTGAATATTTCGCGGCGCCCCTGTGAAGAGATCGCGGTTCCCCATTTGGGAATCACTGGCTTAGCGCTTCATCAGTCTAAATCCAGTCAGCATAGCTAGAAAGAAAGAGAGGCAGAGGGAGACCACAATGGAAAATGCAGGACAATCTGGCATAATAGATTGGGATTCATCTGCATTATAAATAACTGAACTTTTACGAGACAAAACGTACAGATGAAAACAGGAGCCTCGTTATCGAGGCTCACACAAGACAATGGTTGAACACACAAGAGCGCGCCTAAAGAAATTTCCGTTGAAGTATTTCCATATTTATCGTGGCATTGCAATACATTTTAGCCTCCTCCCACGCACACATAAAATATGCAATTTCCTTTCTAATTTGACAGCCCTGATTGGACTCTGAACTGAAATAAAAATCGTAATATTTCCCGCCATGTATTTTCTGACCTTAATTTTTTTTTAAACTTTTAATTTCGCAATGCTAGTTATCTAAGTTAGACAGAAAATAACACATTTACTCTGTCAGAGAGTCGCCGTGGCGTTGGTGCCTAGACGCGCACCTGCGAATCAGAAGGTCCTGGGTTCGCGTCCTAACGGAGCCGGATATATTTCAAAAATGACCTTGACTCCCAGGTCGACCCAGCCTTGTGTGGGCACCATAATAATATTGTGCAGTCCTGGGAAGTAAAGGCGACCGGCGTATTGGTGACCACATCAAGTGCCGATTGGTCTTTTAAAATATACGTCTCGCCCTATATTCCCACTTAAGGAGTGGAAAAGGGACCTTTTACTCTTTCGGATTTAGAGTTACTATGTGAAATAAAATTCCGTGTCGCTCAGAAGATGTGTAATAGAGATAGGAAATAAAATAGACCATGTCAGTAGCGCGGACACCAAGAAAACATGGGAGCCCCTCAGGCCCCCACCCTCACTCTCTGCATAAAAGCACACGTAGCAAGTGTTCTAGGCGGTGTCTTTACAAATTTGATTGGCGGAAAGAAACGGCAGGGGTGGGGGGGGGGGGGGAAATGGGGTCGGGGGACGAGACCACTAAACTATATGGGGGAAATAGTCCTCGTCATCCAGGTTGCGGCGAATGGTGTATAACATTCCACTATAATGGGCTACATTCTTTTGGCACTCAAGGCATTTGCAACATTAGGTTAGTTAGTTGCGTATCCTTTGCAGCACGTTGCAGAACCAACCCCAACTGCCCCTGGCTATTGTGTGGTTTTTCTAGGCAATTTACGTCCAGTAGTTTGCCATTGCTTCTGACCGGTCGGCTTTCTTGATACCACTGTCCAAACCAACGCCAGGCGCATGGCCCGCAGCTGGGATCGAACCCGGCATTCCGGCATTACGAAGCGTTCATATCGACTTAGCCACAGAGCCGACATTTCCAACATATATTTTAGAAATTGCAAACTTCGCTGCCTATAATTCACACAGATATGATACTAAAAGGGCTCTTGACATTCCACATTCTGCTTTGTTTCTTCCTTATTGCAAGGGTCCACAGTCCCCCGACAGTATTAACGTGCTCCTACGAGCATGAAAATGTCACAGAATTTGAATATATAGCCACGGCAATAAACAGCAATGGAGACTGTTCAACAGAGATAAAAAAGAGGATGGGTGTAGCAACAGCAATTAAAAGACTATGTTTAATCACCATCAAGGAAATCAGAATCATCATTTCAAGAGCATGCATCTTTCCATTAACAACATACGAATGTGCTTTGTGGAGTATCTTGCAGTCATTAAGGAAGAACACAGCGGCTTTTGGGCTAAAATGTCATTGTAAGATTCCCAGAATACCAAGGAACCAAGAAGAAAAGAAATACAAACATTCTAAAAAAGATCTAAACATCAAGGAAGACTAGCTAGTAAACAGCTTATTGTCTCGAAAACTGAAAATGGTTTGGTCATGTCAAGCGCTACAAAGGATTGGAAAGAATAACAGCAGAATGCAAGATACAAGAAAAGAGGGGCAGGGGCTGACCAGTACAAAGATGGACACAGACCTTAGGTAGGAAAGTGTAAGAGGCAGGACAGCTGACGAGAGACTGGGTTTCTCTGACGCAAGCTGTTGAAAAATGAATTAAGAATTGATATCACGACACTCGTGCCACTCTCATGAGCGCTTCGTCCCCATCCTCAGCAGCAAGCGAAGTGTTCCTATTCCGATGCCACCAGGAACTGCATGATTGTATATTCGTCTCGCCTTTCCCTTAAGTGTTGAGCGTCGACCAGATTGCCCGGACCCCCCTCCCCTTTTCCTCCCACAGTGTCATTCTCCTCAGACCGTAATGATCTATCTGTGACTTCGCTGTTCCCTGGCTCCCAAATGGCCCCCACAACATCTAGCTTGTCAATCACCAGCAAGTGGTGCAGAACCGGCCAATTTATCTGCCTGCTCGTTTCCCAACACACCAGCATTACTTGGAGAAAATATCTGAAGAACGCTAACTAACCAGGATGAGACAGGCTGTGATGAGAGCGACGTTTTGCCTCCTCACGATGGTTATTGTTACTATCGTTATTAGTAAAACTTAACATTAAACAGAAACTATTTTTTTTTTCTGCAACGTCTTTTAAAGGATATGCAAGAAACAACTGTTCTTACGCACTTAAATATTGCTTAGGCTTTTTGAGGGTAGCTTCCGCCTCCCCCACAAATAGGCAAAAAAGCTGAGTGCATGCGTGCATTATGTTGTATATGTATGATTGTTGGTGCAAATGTTTGTTTTAGTATCCAGAAGCCATGAGTTGTTAACCCTTAGGCTCGGTATTATGGATATCGCAACCTTTCGGCCTTGATTCCATTGTAAATACCGTAAATCTGGGAGAAAATGTGGCTTTCCTGCCTACCCCCGGGATTGAACCCGGACCACAAGGAGTTCGTCACCCGGTCTCCGCGCAATCCGGTTTAGCCAACTCCGCTAGAGAGCCGGGCGTGGGTGCATATATGTGAATGCATGAGTGTTGGTGCATGTATGTATATGTATGGGTGTGTATGTATGAAAGTGTTGGTATGTATGTGTATGCAAGTCTGAGACTACATATGCGGGTATTATGAGAGTGTGTATGGGTGTAAATGAGTGTGTGTGTGTGTGTGTGTGTGTGTGTGTGTATACGTGCCTGTATGCATGTGTTTGCGCGCGCATGCATTTAGCATCTATGCTTTTGTGGGTGTTTTTACTTTACATTTACATTATGCATACTGTTACATAAACATAATATGCTTCATAGATCAAATAAATTGTTCTCTTAAAGGTGAGTCTTTGGAAGAAACTAATGTAAGACGGGCCTGTGTGCCCAATTTATTGACCCACTGAAAATAAATATCGTTCGCTTGTTCGATCGTTCGTTCGTTCTCTTCTAATAGCCTCGCCAAGGTTTTCTTTGTGTCGGAATCCCTGCTGACCTTTATACTTGTTTATCTGGACTGGCATTATTATCTCACAAACTGTTCTAAGACCTTACATTGACATAATTTTCCCCATAAAAGAATACACAAGGCAACATAGGAATCACCAGACCATAAGACAACTAATCAAATTGACCACATATGTATTAACAAAAAGTTTAGATCATCCCTTTCCGATGTTAGGGCTTTCAGAGGTGCCGATGTATTTACTGACCATTTCCTGTGATAAGTAAAATCAAGTTGAAACTAAAAAGATATATAAGATCTTATAATCATAGAAACCAATATAATGTAGGCTTTCTCAGAGATAAATAAATTAAGGAACAATTCTCAGTTACGGTCTCAAATAAGTACCAAGTGTTGCAGCAGTTAGCTGAAGATGTCAACACAGAAGTCTGCTGGAATCAGATCAAAGGAATCTGGAATGAATCTTGCGTAGAAGTTCTTGGCAAGAAAGAAATGAAAAAAGATATATAACATCTTAAAATCATAGAAACCAATATAATGAACGCTTTCTCAGAGATAAATAAATTAAGGAACAGTTCACGGATACAAGTGTTTGCAGCAGTTAGCTCAGAAGTCTGCTGAATCAGATCAAAGGAATCTGGAATGAATCTTGCGTAGAAGTTCTTGGCAAGAAAGAAATGAAACATAAAGCATGGATAACACCAGAAACCATTAAACTGATTGAAGATAGGAAAAGTAAAAAGGCAGAATTAAACAATAGCAAAACTAGAGCTGCTAAAGCTAGAGCTTAGGAGAATTACACAGAAGCCAACAAGGAAGTTAGGAGGCATATAAGGGCAGATAAAGTGAAATATCTAAATGATCCAGCACAAGAAGCGGAGACAGCAGCAGCAAAAGGAAACCTCAGAGAACTTTACAGTAACACAAGAAAATTAGTAGGTAAATATAGTCAGCCAACTGGATCAATCAAAAATAGTCAAGGAAAGGTACTTACTAACACTAAAGATCAAATGGACAGATGGGTGAATATTTTGAAATGCTTCTAAATAGACTAGGCCCAGAGGTTCCCCCAGATATCCAGCCTTTAGAAATGAAACTGGATTTCAACTGTGAGATACCATTCAATGAGGAAATTAGAAAAGCTATAAATCTTCTTAAGGAAGGAAAGGCGTCAGGCCCAGATGGTATCCCAGCTGAAGCCATCAGGACCAACATAAACACATCAACAGAATTGCTACATAGATTTTTCAGTAAAGTCTGGGAGACCGAAGAAATACCAGCAGACTGGAGAGAAGGAGAACAGCATAACTAGAATGTCTTTGCATAGGAACCCACAGGGACATAGGAATAAAGGAAGGCCAAAAAAAACACATGGAGAAGAGAGCTGGAGAATGAGGTTAGAAAGATTGGGAGGACATGGGGAGAGCTCCATGCAATGGCGAAGGATAGAACGACTTGGCGTGAGTTGGTTGAGGGCCTATGCTCCATTGGGGGATAGAAAGGCAGAAGAAGACATTGACATAATGCAGTGATTCTCAAGCTATGCGCCTTGGCGCCCCGAGGAGCCGTGACCTCTTCACAGGGGATCCACGAAATATTGTAAAAGCTTCATAATTTATTTAACCAAGACCCGAATAGTCATACATTTTTACTAATCGGGGGCCGTGGAAAAGTTTTATTTAAAAAAAAAGGCGCCGTGACCAGAAGAAGTTTCGGAAACACTGACATAATCTGTTTTTCTCCTTTTTTGTTTTTGTTTTCAGAGCTAAGACAGTAACCTAGAAAAACTCGCAGAAATGGAGTGCGGTTTCCATATTTTGTTGATTGTCACCTTGGTCGTCGCTATGGTAACAAGTGCGCCTCTAACCAATCAAGAAAAACTTGTCAATGTTGATCAGCCTGGAGACAAAGTGAACAGAGGTATGGCATCTAATAGTCTCTGTCTCTCTTTCTGTCTTTCTTACAGAGAGAGTGTGTGTGCGCGCATGCGTGTGCGATTGAGTTGCCTAAAAGTTTGCAACGCGAGAATAGAAATGAATTATTCCAACTGAAAAAATATTCCAACTGAACTATCTTTTTCCGTCCATGGCCTTGTCTGGCTAAACATTGTCTTGTGTGAGCCTCATTCTATGAAGACTCTCTCGCTCCTCTCTCTCTCTCTCTCTCTCTCTCTCTCTCTCTCTCTCTCTCTCTCTCTCTCTCTCTCTCCTCTCTCTCTCTTGCTCCTCTCTCTCTCGCTCCCTCTCTCTCTCTCTCGCTCCTCTCTCTCTCTTGCTCCTCTCTCTCTCTCTCGCTCCCCCCTCTCTCTCTCTCGCTCCTCTCTCTCTCTCTCTCTCTCTCTCTCTCTCTCTCTCTCTCTCTCTCTCTCTCCTTCTCTCTCCTTTTTACAGTTCCCTACTGGTTGGAAAAAATACAACTGGATAATGAAAGATTAGTTCTTGGAAGAATCGAATCTAAGACTGGTAGTGCCAAAATTATGACCCTTTGAAAATATAGTTCGTTCCCCCCCCCCCTTTTTATTCTTTCTTTCTCTTTCTCGCTTTCTCTCTCGCTCTCTCTCTCTCTTTCCCTCTTTCTGTGTATGTGTGTGTGTGTGTGTGTGTGTGTGTGCAAATCCGGTGTGTGCATTATCCGTGTAGGTAATAGCTAGAAAGCGTTGCTATGTGTACACTAGCAATGTGTAAAGCCTAGACAGACACTATATGTTACTGTGTGTTAAACATGAAGTATAGGACCTTTTTTTAAGTCAACAGCGCTTCAAGCGTGTGGTACTAAACCATGTTCGTATAAACCAGAAAAGTACTTAACTCCCAGCCGGCCAGCTTGACTTCCTATAAATATTTTCCTGTACCCATTTAGGTTGAGTCAACGTTCGAGGCTAAGTCAATTATAAAAATGCAGCCTGATATGGCTCGGACCCACGACCTTTAAATTGTCAGGGAGGCGTCCAGCCACTTCACCAGCACGGCTCGCAGCCTTAACTTGAGCTTGCCTATATTTTTTTCTCTACATTTTGCATGTTTGTTTTTTAATCTCGTGGAACAAAAATCGGAAACTATTGTGAAAACATACCATACATGAATATATACCCCCCCCCCCCCCCCGCCCTAAAAAAAAACAATTTAGAGTACGGGAATACTTAAGAAAGAAAGAAGGAAAAAACCAAGAAAGGCATACAAAGTAAGAACAGGAAATCCCACAGAAGTAACAAACTATTTTTAAAAAGTAGGGATGTAGGCGAAAAAGAGGAAAAAAGGAGACATCCAGGTCGACTGAACCTTAAATGGATACCAGGTAAAGTCCTGAGAAGTAAAAGCGACCGGTGTGAGGTTGACCACATCATCCACAGAGTACCGATCTGTCTATAAAATAGACGTCTAGTCCTATGTGCCTTATACGTTTGCAGGCGTGGAAAGAAGACAAGGAACTGGGAGGGGAAAAAAACATGGTGACAAAGTGTGATAGGAGGAAAGGGAGAAGGAATGTTTCAACGCAAAGTATTGCTAATGCGCAATGAAGCGTACTGGGTATACGTTGTTGTCTCCGCATGCATGTTTACTGACCAATCAAAACTTGCAAATTGCGTCAAAATTTTGAAAGACCAATCAAAATGCATGTTTACTGACCAATCAAAACTCACAAATTGCGTCAAAATTTTGAAAGACCAATCAAAACTCGAGATATTTTCCAAATATTGAAAATAAAATCACAATGCATGTTTACTGACCAAAG
>CAJHNH020000541.1:30000-60000 GCA_905116865.2 Candidula unifasciata | reverse complement strand
GGCCAAGAAATCCGACCTCAGCAATCTCCTAGTACCAGCTCCACTTCCGGGTGAAGTGGATCAAGGTTCAGAGGTTATAGTTCACAAAGAGATGCCCGTAACGGACGAGCTGGCGGCTAGAGCCGAGGCCGCGGTCGGGAGCGTGAGGGAGAACAATGAGAAGATCAAAGAAGCCGTTGAAGCTGCTCTTGAGGCTGTGGCGGAGGATGAGGCTGAGAAAACAGAGACGGTCACTGACCGCCAGGTATGTTCAAATCCATATGTCCTAGATCATCATCATCATCATCATCATGTGCTGAGTTTTAAAAAAAAGCATAGGCGTTTATATTGTTTCATAGATCTTATTTGTTTTCTGGATTAAGTCTGGTGCACATATTCTTCAGTCCCATGGTCTTACATCATTCGGAATCTTGTATCTATGTTTTTGTCTCTTCTAACACTGGTTTCGTCGGTTGTCACCCTTTTTCTTTTCTTCCTCCAGTTTCCTTGTCTAAGTGTGTTCGTGTGGGTAAGCGTGTAGGTAGGCAGGAAGGTAGATAGATAGGTAGGCAGGTAGGTAGATAGGTAGGTAGATAGATATGTAGGTAGATATATAGGTAGATAGATAAGTCGGTAGGTAGATACGAAGAAGTGTTTCTGCCTGCTTTTCTTATGCCTTGTATAAACTTATCTTTATTTCTGTAAGGCGTTTCTTGGTAACGCAGTTCAGTCCTTTGCGTTGTCTTTCTTTTCTTCTGTGTTGATTAGTTTTTTTAACAGCTTTACTCTGAGTGTCAGTTGGTACTATGCAACTCTCGTCAAATTACTAAATCGTCTACTGTTTCTCCTTAATGACTAAGTCTTCTCCAATTTTCTAATTTTTTTTTTCAATTGTATATCTTTTCGTAACTCTGGCAGCTTTTCTAAGATACCTCATCTTAGTAGTTTTTTTTTAAATTTTAATTGCATCTCCTTTCATTAAGGATCTATGTTTGACACCTGTAGCATAAACTTGCCAAAAAATATAGGTAACTACAGATCGCAGTAGAAAAAGGTGTGCGGATACAGGTTCTATTATTAACCCAGAACAGGCAGCAGTATTGTGGTGTTTGCTAAATTATCGAATTGCTAGGAACGAGATTCTGCAAATTACAGTAAATGAAAGTAACATTAACAGAGAGCATTCACTAAAATATCTTGGAATCACTTTTCATAGAAGTCCGCCTTTCAACTACAGGTGACAGGGGTGGTGTTAAAACTAGGAAAGGATTGAAAACATTGAAAGCGATGGCATCAGCTGATATATAATACAGCATGCTCTACAGTTTACCAGCAGCTGATTATTTCGGTGATGGAGTATGGTTTATCTTATGTCATCGCAATCGACGTCACTCCAGGTTGAGCATCCCCACCCACCCTTTCCTTTCTTTATTTTAAAATATATGTACTACCATGGATGTCCTGGGAAAGTAAATACGGCCGGCCTAATTCTGGCCACATTACACACCTAGTGCCGATTAGTCTGTAATAATATGGGGTGCTCTTCCCATATGCCCGATGAGCCTATGGCCCGAACCGGGATCTTTACTATATTTGGGCGAGGTTACTATTGGTCTTCCGTACTCTTCATCTGTCTTATAGAAACAAACTACAAGTTTCTCGTTCTGAAGACACTGCCACTTTTATTATATATATATATATATATATATATATATATATATATATATATATATATATATATATATATATATACATACATATAATATATAAAATACTGAAGATGAAAGTAATCAGTTCTCTTTTTCAATAATTCTTATGCATGAAATCTTAATACGTTGTCCAACGGTTTTTAAAACCATATCTCGGAAGCTTCCATATAATTTCCTACAAATTTCTTGGATCTCTGTGATTAAGTGCCCTTTGTTAGATTGGCTGTCGTGAACCTGTGGATAACAAATCTCAAGAAAGGCAAGTCGGATGTACAGTCAGACTGCTAGTGATACCCTCGTAACAGGGACCTTGCTGTCTGTTAAAGATTTAAACAAAGCGTTTATGGGAATGCCCCAGTTGCTGCCATTTCGGCTCTTAACTCATTTCAACCCTCCCTGCAAATAAGAGGAAGCTGCCTGATCTTGTGACATAGCGTCCTCTTCGAGTGCTAGAGGTTCCGTGTTCAGTCCCCTGCAAGAGCTGGGATTTTTTCACATGCACAGATAAGTCTCTTCTTCTTCTTCTGCCTTTCTATCCCCCAATGGAGCATAGGCCCTCAACTAATTCACGCCAAGTCGTTCTATCCTTCGCCATTGCATGGAGCTCTCTCCATGTCCTCCCCATCTTTCTAACTTCATTCTCCAGCTCTCTTCTCCATGTGTTTTTTGGCCTTCTTTTATTCCTATGCCCATGTGTGTTCCAATGCAAAGACATTCTAGTTATGCTGTTCTCCTGTTTTCTCAGTGTGTGTCCTATCCAACGCCAGCGTCTTTTCTTCACCTCTTGGTCCACTGGGGCATGTTTAGTTTTCTCCCAAAGTTCTACATTAGTTATTCTATCATACCATTTAATTCCCTCTATTCTGCGCAGGCACCAGTTAATTAATGTCTGTAATTTATTAGTAAATGCCTTGGCTGGATTGGCTTTTTACCCCACCAGGACATCACACAAGCGATAAACACCCGATGACACAAAGTGCCACCATGCGGATGAGGATCACCGTGGAGAGGTCCCAGAAACCGCGTTCAGACATTTGGCCATAATGATGACCTGCCTATATTGCGGCCCCTGGCAAAAGCCAGAGTGGGGCTTCAAATAACAAAAATTAACGTCCTAAGAAGGACGTAAGGTATTAGTATTAGTAAATGCCTTGGTTGTTCTCCATGTTTCCGCCCCATACAATAGTACTGATTGGACATTACAATTAAAAATTTTTTAGTTCACTGTTTCTTTTAATTTCTTTTGACCTCCACAAATTCCGTAGTGCTATGAAAGCCCCTCTTGCCTTTTGTATTTATATTTTAACATCTCTATCAGTTCCTCCATCTTTATCTACATTACTGCCTAAATAGGTGTACGACTTCGCGTCTTGGAGTGGGGTGCCATTAAGAGAAACCACACTACTATTGGCCTGATTTATTCTCATTATCTTTGTTTTTCCTTTATGGATTTTCAGACCAAGCTGCTGTGATCTCGCATCAAGTATATTTAATTTATCCGGCATCTGATTCCATGAATGGGACAGAAAAGCAATATCATCAGCGAAGTCCAGATCATCAAGCTGTTTTATAGGGGTCCACTGAATTCCATTCTTGATGTTAGCAGTTACTGTTTTCACAGTCCAGTCAATAGCCAGTAAAAATAAGAGAGGCGACAAAAGTCATCCCTGTCGCACACCTGTTTTTATTTCAAATGCATCTGCTAGCTTTCCCTCATGAAGAACTTGATATTTCATGTCTTTATATGTTGCCTTTACTAAATTGATAATTGTCTGTGGGATTCCATAGTGCCCCATCAATTTCCAGAGAGATTCCCTATCAATGCTGTCAAATGCTTTTTCAAAGTCTATAAATCCAATGTAAAGTGGTGAGTTCGGTTCAATGCTTTGCTCTATTATAATACGTAATGTGGCTATCTGGTGAGTACAGGATCTGTTTTACCGAAAACCTGCCTGCTCATCTCTTAGCTTTTTATCAATAGCATCTTTTAATCTTTCCAAAGTAATTCTACTTAATATTTTTTCAGGAACTGACAGCAACACAATTCCTCTATAGTTTTCACACTCCTGTAGATCATCTTTTTATGCAGTTTCACAAGATATCCTTCTCTCCAGTCTGCTGGTAATTCTTCTGTCTTCCAGACTTTACTGAATAATCTATGTAGCAATTCTGTTGATGTGTTTATGTTGGCCCTAATGGTTTCAGCTGGGATACCATATGGGCCTGTCGCCTTTCCTTCCTTGCGAAGATTTATAGCTTTTCTAATTTCCTCTTTGGATGGTATCTCACAGTTGATATCCAGTTCCATTTCTAAAGGTTGGATATCTGTGGGAACCTCTGGGCCTGGTCTATTTAGAAGCATTTCAAAATATTCAATCCGTCTGTTTATTTGATCTTTAGTGTTAGTAAGTACCTTTCCTTGACCATTTTTGATTGATCCAGTTGGCTGACTATATTTACCTACTAATTTTCTTGTGTTACTGTAAAGTTCTCCGAGGTTTCCTTTTGCTGCTGCTGTCTCCGCTTCTTGTGTCTTCATTTAGATATTTCACTTTATCTGCCCTTATATGCCTCCTAACTTCCTTGTTGGCTTCTGTGTATTTCTCCTGAGCTCTAGCTTTAGCAGCTCTAGTTTTGCTATTGTTTAAGTCTGCCTTTTTACTTTTCCTGTCTTCAATCAGTTTAATGGTTTCTGGTGTTATCCATGCTTTATGTTTCCTTTCTTTCTTGCCAAAAACTTCTACGCAAAATTCATTCCAGATTCCTTTGATCTGATCCCAGCAGACTTCTGTGCTGACATATTCAGCTAACTGCTGCAACACCTGGTACTTATTAGAGACCGTAACTGAGAACTGTTTCTTAACTTCTTTATCCCCGAGAAAGCCTACATTATATTGGTTTTTATGATTATAAGATGTTATACATCTTTTTAGTTTCAACTTAATTTTACTTACCACCAGGAAATGGTCAGTAAATACATCAGCACCTCTGAAAGCCCTAACATCGTAAAGGGATGATCTAAACTTTTTATTAATACATATGTGGTCAATTTGATTAGTTGTCTTATGGTCTGGTGATTTCCATGTTGCCTTGTGTATTCTTTTATGGGGAAAAATACTTCCACCAATAACATACTGGCTTCCTGCACAAAAATATGTGAACAATTATCCATTTTCATTCATTACTCCTAGACCATGTCTTCCCATAATTTTTTCATAACCTGTGTTGTCTGATCCTATCTTCTTCTTCTTCTTCTTCTTCTTCTGCCTTTCTATCCCCCAATGGAGCATAGGCCCTCAACCAACTCACGCCAAGTCGTTCTATCCTTCGCCATTGCATGGAGCTCTCCCCATGTCCTCCCAATCTTTCTAACCTCGTTCTCCAGCTCTCTTCTCCGTGTGTTTTTTTTTTTTGGCCTTCCTTTATTCCTATGCCCCTGTGGGTTCCAATGCAAAGACATTCTAGTAATGCTGTTCTCCTGTTTTCTCAGTGTGTGCCCTATTCAACGCCAGCGTCTTTTCCTCACTTCCTGATCCACTGGAGCCTGTTTAGTTCTCTCCCAAAGTTCTACATTAGTTATTCTATCATACCATTTTATTCCCTCTATTCTGCGCAGGCACCAGTTAATGAATGTCTGTAATTTATTAGTAATTGCCTTGGTTGTTCTCCATGTTTCCGCCCCATACAATAGTACTGATTTGACATTAGAATTAAAATTTTTAGTTTAGTGTTTCTTTTAATTTCTTTTGACCTCCACAAATTCCCTAGTGCTATGAAAGCCCCTCTTGTCTTTTGTATTCTTATTTTAATATCTCTATCAGTTCCTCCATCTTTATCTACATTACTGCCTAAATAGGTGTACGACTCCACGTCTTGGAGTGGGGTGCCATTAAGATGATCCTATCTTAGCATTCAAGTTACCCATCAACATTTTTAAGTTGCCCTTTCTTTCATTATTTATAATATTTTGAAGCTGTATGTACAATTCTTCCTTAACAGATGAATCTTTATCATTTGTTGGTGCGTAACACTGTATTACCGAAATGTTCACCTTCTGTTTCACTGTTCTAAATGATGCTCTTATTATTCTGGGACTCACAGCTTCCCATCTACTAGTGCCTTGTCTGCTTCTTTCCATAGCATAGGGCCACTCCTTCCCTGTGGGGCGAATTTTCCTCTGTGTGTCATGAGAGCAAAATAGTTTCCCCTGCATTTAGAATACTTTTCCCTGCCCCAGTCCATCTAGTTTCACATAACCCTAAAATACTAATTCTATAATGTTTCATTTCCTTTGCTACTTCCATTGTTCTCCCTATATCATAGAGGGTTCTAGCATTCCAGGTGCCAATTCTGGAGGTTTTCCTAGCTGAGAGGAGGTACGTCAACGCCTCGCGACTTTCTCCACACCGTGTCATACTTCTTCTATTTGAAGAGCCTCCCCTCATCTTGGTTGGCTGTATTTTACTTGCTTCTCTTTTTGACTTATCCATGGATGGTTGGTTTTTGTGGCTATGGTTTTTACAGGATGAGGTAGCCAACCTCAAGCCCAACCCTACCCTTAGTCGCCTCTTACGACATGCCTGGTAGGGTGCAGTGTCACTGTTCTTTGCTTCCTGTGAGGGCCCCCGTGACACACGGGCAGCACAGATAAGTAATTCTTAGTAATTCCCCCCGGTCTCTAGGTAGTGAGATCGAACGCCCGTTTGCAAATTGGCAGTTGGAAATCGAAAAAGAGTAGCCCAGGCAAAATTTGGAGTTGAAAATCTACCCAAAATATTTCAAGATCCTCGCCGGTACTACACAGCTTGTGCACTGTGCTATGCTTCTTCGGACTCAAACTTAAGTTAGAAGGAAAACTGAGCACTTATGGGTTACTACCCGCGTGCCGTGATGTTGATCCGTTGTTCAAACTTCAAACCTCAAACCGCAAATAAGATATAGCTAAAGTGACACATCTGCCAGTGGGACGCCGCAATTCATTTAAACTGTAGCAGCATGACAATGGAGGTTAAGGCTGTGACAAAGGCCCTAGAATGGCTAAATACTCAGGAATTCACAAATGTATGTTTGCTCCACGACTCAGTGAGCATGTTATAGAAGATCAAAGCAGGATACATACATACGGAAACAGTGGCTCCATCTGATACAGCACGCAACGTTTTGCAAAATCACCTTCATTTTTGTCCCAGGTTATGCTGGAGTGAAAGGCAATGAGAGAGCAGACTCTCTGGCTGGCAGTGCGACTATCGGGAATCGCCCCTCTATGTGCAGAAGAGACACCATTATTGCCGTACGAGAGACTAAACGCTGTGAGGCTTTTAGCTTCGTGGAAAATGAGGTTTTCCTTAATATACTGAACATCTTGGGTGCACCAATTGGGGCGACAAGGCTGACAACCACGCGGGAGCCACTCGATATTTCATCAACCAGAATGGGAGTTGTTAGCCTAAAAACTCTAGAAGACATACTCAAGAGGAGATCGGAGCAATTATGGTCATCTCTGATGTGTGCTGAAAATGATCTCAAAAAGGAACAATGAACAATAAGAAATAAACTGTAAATTTCAAAAGAAGCATATTCCCTTGGGACAAGACAGTGGACATCAGGATTCGCTGGTGTAATCACTTTGATATCACAAAATAACGCCTTTCACAAGAGTCCTTTCCCTGAGATAACATTTAAAACACGCTGTTGAATTACGTTGCAGCCCATTAGCATTCTAGTTCCTATCTTCGTTTGCGCTGAGACCTCTAGTTAACGTAGCTGTTTAAATAATTGTGTATCCTTTAGAGGGTGTTTCAAATCAAAACACTAGCATTGTTAAGCGGTTGGTGATTTTACTAGGCACTTGTGAGTTTAGTAATTTGCCATTGCCACTCATCCATTGGCGATACATATCATTGATAAAATCAACGCAAAGCGATCTGTTAACAAATAGCTTGCAGCTGGAATGCAGCGAGCTGTTTCGCGATTACTCCATTTAATTACATGCAATCCATTAACGTTCTCTTTATAATCTTCGTTTGCACTCAGATATCCCTCGCTAACGTCTCTGATAAAACAGTTGTTATTTTCGGAATCAGGAAGTTGCCGTTAGGTTTTAGGAAATTAAGTTGGATGGTGACATTTTTTGGTTGAGTTGAAAAAAAAAAAAAAATTAAACGTTGGATAACGTTGCAACTGTGGATGGTTGGGTAACCGGGGCTGATATGGCAAAGAAAAATTCGACCTTTTATATCATCATCACCTGCATTGCCGAATGGCTGGGGCGATCATGCCTCTCCACAATCTTCGATCTCGTGCAGCATGTATTAGTTCGTGTACTGACACACCTCCATGCCATGCAACAAGACTGTCAAGAATCTTCTCTCATTGTCTTCCTCTATCCTTCCTTCCGCAGATCTTTCCAGTGGTCACTACATGTTCCATTTTCCTTCTTTTCATTGCATGGCTGTAAAATGATGACTGATGTCTGTGATAAGTTGTCTTCGGGCTGCCGCCTCTTTCAAATTCTCTTGGTTGCTTTTTTGTTGGCGGTCCAAGGTATTCTGAGCATTCTTCTATAAAACCACATCTCTGAGACAGCAAGAAATTGTTTGGCCTGCCTACCGATTGTCCAGGACTCACAGCCATACGTTAAAACTGATGTATGTAGCTAGCAACATTTCTTTTTCTAACTTTCAACGTCAGAGATATATTGCCTGAAAGTTGTTGTTTGTTTTATAAAATGCAGTTTTTGCCTGTCCTATTCTGTTTCTTATCACGGTGATGCATCTTTCATCTGATGTTATCCATGTGCCCAGATACTTAAATTTATGTACTTGTCCAAAAAAAAAAAAAAAAACACCGTTAACCTTTTGTATAAGTCAATAACTCTCTCTCTCTCTCTCTCTCTCTCTCTCTCTCTCTCTCTCTCTCTCTCTCTCTCTCTCTCTCTTCTCTCTGTCTCTCTCTAATCTATTTTATCCACCTTTCTATCTATCTATCTATCTATCTATCTATCTATCTATCTATCTATCTATCTATCTATCTATCTATCTATCTATCTATCTATCTATCTATCTATCTATCTATCTATCTATCTATCTATCTATCTATCTATCTATCTATCTATCTATCTATCTATCTATCTATCTATCTATCTATCTATCTATCTATCTATCTATCTATCTATCTATCTATCTATCTATCTATCTATCTATCTATCTATCTATCTATCTATCTATCTATCTATCTATCTATCTATCTATCTATCTATCTATCTATCTATCTATCTATCTATCTATCTATCTATCTATCTATCTATCTATCTATCTATCTATCTATCTATCTATCTATCTATCTATCTATCTATCTATCTATCTATCTATCTATCTATCTATCTATCTATCTATCTATCTATCTATCTATCTATCTATCTATCTATCTATCTATCTATCTATCTATCTATCTATCTATCTATCTATCTATCTATCTATCTATCTATCTATCTATCTACCTACCTATCTATCTACCTACCTACCTATCTATCTACCTATCTACCTATCTATCTATCTATCTATCTATCTATCTATCTATCTATCTATCTATCTATCTATCTATCTATCTATCTATCTATCTATCTATCTATCTATCTATCTATCTATCTATCTATCTATCTATCTATCTATCTATCTATCTATCTATCTATCTATCTATCTATCTATCTATCTATCTATCTATCTATCTATCTATCTATCTTTCTATCTATCTATCTATCTATCTATCTATCTATCTATCTATCTATCTATCTATCTATCTATCTATCTATCTATCTATCTATCTATCTATCTATCTATCTATCTACCTACCTACCTACCTACCTACCTACCTACCTACCTACCTACCTACCTACCTACCTCTCTGTCTGTCTGTCTGTCTGTCTGTCTGTCTGTCTGTCTGTCTGTCTGTCTGTCTGTCTGTCTGTCTGTCGTCTGTCTGTCTGTCTGTCTGTCTGTCTGTCTGTCTGTCTGTCTGTCTGTCTGTCTGTCTGTCTGTCTGTCTGTCTGTCGGTCTGTCTGTCTGTCTGTCTGTCTGTCTGTCTGTCTGTCTGTCTGTCTGTCTGTCTGTCTGTCTGTCTGTCTGTCTGTCTGTCTGTCTGTCTGTCTGTCTGTCTGTCTGTCTGTCTGTCTGTCTGTCTGTCTGTCTGTCTGTCTGTCTGTCTGTCTGTCTGTCTGTCTGCCTGTCTGTCTGCCTGTCTGTCTGTCTGTCTGCTTGTCTGTCTGCTTGTCTGTCTGTCTGTCTGTCTGTCTGCTTGTCTGTCTGTCTGTCTGTCTGTCTGTCTGTCTGTCTGTCTGTCTGTCTGTCTGTCTGTCTGTCTGTCTGTCTGTCTGTCTGTCTGTCTGTCTGTCTGTCTGTCTGTCTGTCTGTCTGTCTGTCTGTCTGTCTGTCTGTCTGTCTGTCTGTCTGTCTGTCTGTCTGTCTGTCTGTCTGTCTGTCTGTCTGTCTGTCTGTCTGCTTGTCTGTCTGCTTGTCTGTCTGTCTGTCTGTCTACCTGCCTGCCTGTCTGTCTATTCCTGTGTTATGTGTGAGCGCGACTGTGCACATGCATTTTACAACCCTTCTTTTTGTTTTCTTGATCTTTTAAATGAACATAACATGCTTTAATTATAAAATCAAACTGCTGTGTAAAAGATGGGTGTTTTGAAGGGTCGAATGTAAGGCAGACCAGGTGCCCAATTTATGACCCTTTAAAAATAAAGTTCGTTCTCTGTCTGTCTTCCCTGCCTATCTTTAACAGTCATTCCTTTCATTTGGAAGAATAGAAAGATACCCAATGTATTGCACAATGCATTGCTAGGTACACTTCCCTGCGCTTTGTCAAGTGCAAGAGGCATCCAACGAAAAAATGTAGGAAACAAATTGTGCTGTATGTGCCGATGTTTACATTCCTCACGAAAAGCCATCACTCAAATAATTTTTAATTTTTTTTTCATCGACAGGAACCAGTTGACAAAACAGATTCAGACGACAAAGCCATCAAACAGTTGATCGAGGACGACATTGAGGAAAACGAGCAAGGTGCAGGAGAAGTGAGTGACACAGCCGATGAAAACCCGCCACGTGATGACACCGATGATGAAGATACAGATCTGAAAGAGCTTCAAAGAACAGCCGAGAGCAGCGCGATGGTAGCAGCAGCAGCAACAGCAACAGCAGCAGGCGGTAATGATGAAAGCAGTAACAAAGCATCCTCTGCCGAGGAGGGCATTGATAGTGATGAGGTGGAGAAGTTTCTGCAGGAGTCGCAACAACCGGAGGATGAGGGTGAGGTGTCTCTGGATAGAGATAGAGAGAGGTCCTATGTGAATCAGATGAGAAATTTCCTTCTGTCTCTAAATAACGGTACGTGTCTCTGGATTATCATAATTCTCTCATGTGTGTTGGATGCGTGTGTGGTTACGTGCGTGCTTGCTTGTTTGCCTGCGTACGTATGCGTGTGCGTGTGTGTGTGTGATAAATGGTGAATTCAGAATCGACATCACAGCACTCGGGACACCCCCAAAAGCGCTACGCCCCTATCTTTAGCAAGAGTTTCAATTCCGATGGCACCAGTTAACTGTCTGATTGTATATCCGTCTCGCCTTTCTCCTAAGTGTTGAGCACCGGCCAGATCCCCTTGTAACTCCTCGCAGCACCATTCTCCCAAGATCGTAAGGATTTATCTGTGCCTCATCACTGTTCTTCCAAAGAGCCCTCACAACATCCAGCTTGTTATGCTAATGGGGTTCGATAAACGAACGAAAAAACAATTGGGAGAGGGGGGAGGTATGTTGGTCAATATGTTAGTATGTAAGTAGTTAGGTTTTCCCAGCAAGATGCTAACTTAGTGGACACATTCCTTTCCTGTCAACACAGCCTGAAAATATCGGTAGTAGCTACAATTGTAGAAGGCCTGGCAGACGGTTTCGCAACCACCAGTAAATAGAGTTGCACTATACTCATACCTGTCGACACTGGGCTCCAGGTTACTTCAAATAGTTTTGCTGTGCCTGTGTATGACTGTGAAATATGGCTACAGGGTCGAACGGAGTTTAGAGGATTTGTAGCCGTTTGCTTCTTATTATTGAGAAGTTAAACCTACAGAATGCAATCTGAAAAAGAAAAAAAAAATTGTGTCGGGGGGGGGGGGGGGGGGGGGGGGGGGGGGGGATTTAAATACTAGTTTTTTTTTTCTGTGCCCATTAAATTAAAAATTAGGCTGGTTTCACCATGTCCATTTTAGTTAAAGTTTAACTAGTATCTTATTGTCTGTTACATTAAAAGTTTGATTTGTTTCTTCATGTCCGTTACATTAAAAAAAAAGTTTGACTAATTTTTTTCATGTCCGTTATAGGTAAAGGTTTGACTACTCTTTTTTTTCATAGTGGACAAATAACCATAATTTAACAGCCAGTAAATGCTAAGAAGAAGAAGAAGAAGAAGAAGAAGAAGAAGAAGAAGAAGAAGAAGAAGAAGAAGAAGAAGAAGAAGAAGAAGAAGAAGAAGAAAAAGAAGAAAAAAGAAAATAAGAAGAATGTCTATTCCAGTCAAACGTTTATTATAATTCTCTATTCACGTTTTTTGCTAATTTCTGAATAATTACTTTATTTCCATAAAACAAATATATGATTCCTCTATATCCACAGGTCGTCGTTACCAGCGACTTATAAGTCCATACTTAGAACGCTACCGTCGCTCTGTGGACTCTTCCAAGAAAACCGCTCCCTCAAAGAACAACAAGAGAACTAGACGTATCAAACGTGACCTCCTCGAAGACACATCTGAACTCTACGAACCTCCCTTCTACTCTGCTGGATACCAGGATCCAAATCCCGACTCCGAAGACGTGGTTCCACTCACCGATGAAGAGGCGGAGTATCTGTACAATAGGCTGGTGAACTATCTATCCGATGAAGCTAACCCAGAGCAAGAAGAAGTAGAACCAGAAGAAGGATCTTTAGACTCGTATCTCAATGGATATGGGGAGGAGGACAATGAGCCGTATGTTCCATACACTACATACAACGACGACGATGTTTCGTATGTTCCGAACGTGTATGATGACAGGTATCAATATGGACCTGTTAGTTTTTTGGGTTTGGCTAAAAGAGGGATGATTGATTACTACCCTCCCGAGGAGGAAGAGAAAAGGTATTTCTTTCCCTTCAACAAAGAACCAGAGACTCACTGGGGAGCTTTCGTGCCCGAGAAGAGAAGCTATGACGAGGCCATACAGAGGTTGCAGAGGTTGGCATTGGCGCTAAGTGATAACCCGGGGCCTTATTATAGGGAGATTTTGGAGGTCAGTTGTGTCCAGTCATATTTATCATCACCATCATCATCATCACCATCATCACCGTCGCTATGTTCTGTGGTTGTGCTTCACATTCTAAAAGTAGTGTAAAGGGGCTTTTTGCACATTTTCAGGCGTATAGGGTCTTTAGGCCCAGACCTATAGTTTATAGATAAATCAATCGGCACCAGGAGGGTGATGTGGTCAGCATCACACCGGCCGCCTTTACGTCCTAGGACTTTACTATCAAGACTTTATCGGGTACCCATTTTAGGCTGGGTCGACCTAGAAGCCCCCCCCCCCCCCCCCACTGACTCCGTTAGGACCTGAACCAAAAACCTTTAGATCAGCCAAGCATCTAGCCTCCACACCATGGTGGCTGCCATACGTCACACAGGCTTTGTATTTTAGTCATCCCTTATATTCTATCATTTGCAATTGGGTCACTGTCATGGATGCGATCCAGTACAGCACGTTTACCTTCTCTCAATAAATATGGTATCCAAACACAAAACTACTTCAAGTCACAAACCAAGAAACTCTAGACAATATGATAACAAAGAAAAGATGGAAATAGCTTGGCCACGTTATGAGAACTAATCCTGATATAACTGACAAAAAAACTCTTACATGGATACCAAAGGACAAGAGAAAAAAGGGTTGCCCAAAAACAGCATGAAGACGAACAATGGAAAGTGAACGGTGTGCTGCATCTCTGACATAAGAGACTGCACTAAAGATTGCACAGGATAGCAAAATATGGTGCCACTAGGCATAACGAGAATTGATGAACGATCGTCTAACGGTTTCTTCTATAATCACAGCCTGTGCCGATTTACAGTGTGACTAGCAGTAAAGTGTGACTAGCAAGACAGTGTGACTAGCAAGACAGTGTGACTAGCATGACAGTGTGACTAGCAGTACAGTGTGACTAGCAAGACAGTGTGACTAGCAAGATAGTGTGACTAACAGTACAGTGTGACTAGCAGTACAGTGTGACTAGCAAGACAGTGCGACTAGCAAGACAGTGTGACTAGCAAGACAGTGTGACTAGCAAGATAGCGTGACTAGCAGTACAGTGTGACTAGCTGTACAGTGTGATTAGCAAGGCGGTGTGACTAGCAAGACGGTGTGACTAGCAAAACGGTGTGACTAGCAAGACGGTGTGACTAGCAAGACGGTGTGACTAGCAAAACGGTGTGACTAGCAGTACAGTGTGACTAGCAGTACAGCGTGACTAGCAAGACAGTGTGACTAGCAGTACAGCGTGACTAGCAAGACGGTGTGACTAGCAAGACGGTGTGACTAGCAAAACAGTGTGACTAGCAAGACGGTGTGACTAGCAAGACGGTGTGACTAGCAAAACGGTGTGACTAGCAGGACAGTGTGACTAGCAAGACGGTGTGACTAGCAAGACGGTGTCACTTGCAGTACAGTGTGACTAGCTGTAAAGTCTGACTAGCAAGACGGTGTGACTAGCAAGACAGTTTGACCGGCAGTACAGTGTGAGAAGCAAGACTATGTGACTAGCAAGACGGTGTGACCAGCAGTACAGTGTGACCAGCAGTAAAGTCTGACTAGCAAGACAGTGTGACTAGCAGTACAGTGTGACTAGCAAGACGGTGTGACTAGCAAGACGGTGTGATTAGCAAGACGGTGTGACTAGCAAGACAGTGTGACCAGCAGTAAAGTCTGACTAGCAAGACAGTGTGACTAGCAAGACGGTGTGACTAGCAAGACAGTGTGACTAGCAAGACGGTGTGACTAGCAGTACAGTGTGACTATTAGGATGGTGTGACTAGCAGTACAGTGTGACAAGCAAGACGGTGTGACTAGCAGTACAGTGTGACTAGCAAGACGGTGTGACTAGCAGTACAGTTTGACTAGCAAGACGGTGTGACTAGCAGTACAGTGTGACTAGCTAGACGGTGTGACTAGCAAGACGGTGTGACTAGCAGTACAGTGTGACTAGCAAGACAGTGTGACTAGCAAGACGGGGTGACCAGCAGTACAGTGCGACTAGCAAGACGGTGTGACTAGCAAGCCAGTGTGACTAGCAAGACGGTGTGACCAGCAGTACAGTGTGACTAGCAAGACGGTGTGACTAGCAGGACAGTGTGACTAGCAAGACAGTGTGACTAGCAGTACAGTATGACTAGCAATACGGTGTGACTAGCAAGACAGTGTGACTTGCAAGACGGTGTGACCAGCAGTACAGTGCGACTAGCAAGACAGTGTGACTAGCAAGACAGTGTGACTAGCAAGACGGGGTGACCAGCAGTACAGGGCGACTAGCAAGACGGTGTGACTAGCAAGCCAGTGTGACTAGCAAGACGGTGTGACCAGCAGTACAGTGTGACTAGCAAGACGGTGTGACTAGCAGGACAGTGTGACTAGCAAGACAGTGTGACTAGCAGTACAGTATGACTAGCAATACGGTGTGACTAGCAAGACAGTGTGACTTGCAAGACGGTGTGACCAGCAGTACAGTGCGACTAGCAAGACAGTGTGACTAGCAAGACGGTGTGACTAGCGAGACAGTGTGACACGAACGCGCAGAGAATCTTGCACAATAAATGAACGAGATTTCATGGCCATTGTTGCTATTACATGTATCTCCCATGTTTCTACTGAGACTCCCAAGTTCCTAAAAAAGTTATTTGCCTATCAATTACTGTACGTTGCTGAACTGCCCCGGTTTATTTTTTTTCTGCTGTGGTTTTTTTCGGCAAATTTACCATCAGTAGTTTGTCATTGCTTGAGCGGTCGACTTTCGATACCGCTGTCGAAACCACCACAAGCGGTCAACTGTCAAACTGCCTGCAGCTAGAATCGAACCCGTCACCCCATCATTAAGAAGAGCCTTTGCAAACGCCTAAAACATAGATGCCGTGCTCGGTTTTTAAAGTAATGACATTCCACCACCATTTTGGGGTCCCTGTCAAAAAAAAGAATGTGAACCTTTTTTTTTAAATTACGTTTTGATGTCTAAAGATTCAATTTAAACTGGACTTAACCTTTCTATATTAATAAAAATAGGAATTTTCCGTTGATGTGAGCTAAAAACTCGGAAACTACTGAACCGACTGCTTTCAAATTTGCACACAACGTTGCCTTGGACTCCAAGCGTGATTTTTTTGTCAGAAAATCGAACAAACCACGAACGACGTAGCTCCAGCAACGGCCAAATCATTATTTGTTTCGTTGCCGGCTCGGATTTGTTTTTATGTAATCGGCCATATTTGACTGCTGAGCTCTAATTGAACCTTGCATTTTTATATAATTTCATTTCCACTATTTGCTTCAGTGTTTGGTAGCGTAATTGTTAATTATTTTGCCTATCATGCAGGTGACCCGCGTTCGATTCCCCGCCAGGTTATATATATATATATATTTTTGCCCTCAACTGGGCGGCTGGCACGTTGTGTTGTTTACGGCTAGGCTGCGATATCTACGCCTTTTTCGGTTTTAGGGTTTACAGCTAGCCTGCGACAGCGGCGTCGTAATACTCAATGGTCATGTCACAGGTAATCTTCGTTCGCCCTCGAGAGGGCCGTTGACACGTTGTGTTGTGGTTTACAGTTAGGCCTCGATATCTGACCTAAACTCTTCAGTCGTCGGTAGTAAAGTTAAAAGTATGTTATCCTTCACTCAGGTGACTGGTGTTCGATTCCCTGCTGGGTGATAATTGTTATTTTCCCCTAAAAGGGTGGTTGCCACGTTGTGTTGTGGTTTACATCTAGGCTGCGATATCTGCACCTTTCGCCCAAAGACATTCGATTTCAATTATGTCCTAATTAGCCTCCCCGCGACGCTTCTCGATCAAAAATTATTCGGCGATGACAGAAACTGTTAACTAAGACGGCTTACAGTCCTGTTTAATTTGGGTGGACATGGATGCCAAGGTCAGTTAAATATCGTTATCTCGGAGAGGGATAGATGACGGGTGCGGGGTATTTTACTCCCCTATTCGTGAGTATAGTGTACTTTTCACTGTGGGTTCCATCACTGGTTACGTGATGAAGTTTTTTTTCCCTATGTCCGGGGCAAAATCAAACTAAATAGTTCGTGGCGACAGCATGCTGCGATAAATCATCTTTTCTACACTGACCTACACAGACTGTAGTGACAGTTTTTGTTGTTGTTGTGATGGTGGTGGTGGTTGTGTTTGCAGTAGTACTGGTACTGGCTGGGTGATGTGGTAGCTGTTACACTGGCTACATTTACTTCTCTGTACAAGTTAATGCTACCTATTTAAGTCTGGGTAGACACGGATGCAAAGCTCAATTTAGTTACAATATTTTTTTACACGGTGACTTCCCCATCCTTCGGAGAAGATGATATGATTGGGGGGGGGGGGGGGGGGGGTGTTTATGCCAGACACAGTTAGCTGAGAGACCTTAAAAAATTATTTTAAAGTTCTCATTTTTCAATCTTTGGGAGAGGGAGATGTGAGTGGGTGAGCAGGGGGGGGGGGGGGGGGGGTTATGCCAGACACCGTTAGCTGAGAGAGCTTAAAATATTATTTTAAAGTTCTTATTTCTTAACTATTTCTATTATAATAATTTCGCCATGGATGATTTGTCAATCCTTCGGAGAGAGAAATATGACTGCGTCGAGGGTAGAGGAGGGAGGTATGACAGAACTGTTAGCTGAGAGCTATTTTCTTTCCTCTCCATTTCACCAATCTGGGCCACAGCAACGCGTGGCCGGGTACAGCTATTCAGCAATAATTGTATTCTCTTGTTTTTTTTTCCTCTTTCAATTCCCCCTTTCCCCAGGAAATGTGATCTGTGGCATCCTGTTTTTGTGAAACTATCTAAATACATGCACCCTTCATGCCGCCTTGCACACATCGTAGAGTTAGACTCAGACATTTTCTGCCCATTTGCAAATTACCATAGAAGATGACTTTGGTGACTCTACTCTCCTCAATCCTCCGAGTATGTTCTAGCCATATGATCTGTTGGAGACCGCTGAAGACTGGGCATTGAGACAACTGTCGGGGCTGAATCTACAAATATCAAAACATAACGAAAAAGGCTTAACCTCGTTTCGACCGAGACCCAAGATGGTGGTTAAATGTCATTATTCTAATTGGGCACCTTGTCAACATCTTTGGTTCCATGGAAAGGTCCGAAAGCACAGTTTCTATACCACTCCTTCTCTGGGTATCTAATTAATGTTGTTCTCTCAATTAAGCCCCGGATTTGGCGTTTCTGAAGGACGTCTGGGGGTTGAATTGCCGGTTTCTGTAAAAACTGTGTGTCGATAGTTTATCTTTAATATCTCATTTAGCTTGTCTTGTTACCAGACTTGTCTTAGCTGACAATCCATGGTACCTTGGGTTTCAGGTCGACCCAGCCAAAACTGGGTACATGCAATGTTCTGGGAGGTAAAGGCAGTCGGTGTAATGTTGACTACATTATCCATCGAGTCAAGTAGCGCAGATCGGTTGATTCAAATGAGCTGGAAGAAGAAAGTAGGAAAACACGAAAGAGGAGGCTAAATAAAATTATAATTAGGACAAAAAGTAATAGTTCCTCCTGAACATCAAAAACAGGAAAGTAAAGAAAAGATAAGGGTTCTTATGCACAGGGACCATGAAATCAAAAGTTTTTGGCCCAGAGAAAGGATATTTGTATGGTGAGTTACATAACAAGAACCTAACTACATGATTACATTCATCTAGGCAAACCAGATGCATGAACGAATTATATCTTGGATCAAGCAACTGACCATAAGTGTCACATGGCCATCTGTTTATTTCACTTAACATAAAATAAGCGTGGTTTACAAATAACAATACATTAACAACCATCAACGTGCCAAGCACTTCACTAATAAAATGAAATATTTCCGAGCGATGATACACACTGATTTGTCTCTACACATTCTAACTACTATAGACAAATTCAGATCTAAATATGAAACCATACTACCACCATGCAGTCGGCTTGATCTGACACATCTGTTCAGCGTTGAGACTACGTGCAGTCAAACAGGGCGTCTGACCACACCGAGCCTACTTCAGAGCGACAGCCTAAATGAGGGTAGGAAGCCAAAATGAGACCGGTCCCGGGTGTCTTGACCTTTCTATACAGTGTCCATTTTTCTTCACATGTGCAACTAAATAAAGGTATTCGCCATAGCTTGGCTACACAAATATATGCCTAGTATTAAATGCCCGATAGATCAAAGGCGTAAAAAGCTCCTTTTTCACCTTAGATATTTAAATTTCATACTTGTCCTAAAAACATCTTTCACTTTCATTATTCATTCTGACACTATTCTCGTTTTTGATAATGCCGTTACTTCAGTCTTCCTATTATTCAAGATGAGACCATTTTATCACTTTTTACTACTATCTATCAATCCCTGTAGTTCGTCATGACTTGTTGCAATCGTCGGGTCGGGCTAACGATGCGTTAAAGAAGTGGCTCACAAACTGAGTGCCGAGGCACCCCGGGGTGCCGTGAGCCTATGTCAGGGGTGCCGCGGAAATAATCGAGAAAAGTCGGCTAACAAATGGGACATTATTATGGAAGGCATGTAGATACTTAAAAGTTAAAATTTCAGTTGTCTTCCCTTGCCAGTGTTGACAATAGTTTATTTCTTGTTTGAGAACCGCTGCGTTAATTCATCGTTAGCCCGACTCAGTGACGTCAGCAGCTCGGCCCGTCAGCTGGATCCGGTGGTGGATCGACCATGGATGGATCTCCGCCACGTCCTGCAACAGGAGGCAGAGATTTAGTCGGCAATTTCCAATGAAAGGGTCGACGATTTCTGTTCAGAAAGCTATTTTAAAGATGTATTTTACATCCATGTCAGTCACATTTGAAAGTCAGGGTCTGTGGCTTAGGCATTTCGAACGAGCTTCGTAATGCCGGGATGCCGGGTTCGATCCCAGCTGTGGGCCTTGTGTTGGGTTCGACAGTGGTAACGACAAGCCAACAGCCCAGAAAGAAATGGCAAATTACTGGTCGTGAATTAGCCTCGAAAAACCACAACAGCCACGCACACAAAAGCTGGGGTTGGTTCTGCAATGTCCTGTAAAGGATACGTAACTAACATTTCAACATATTTGAAAAGTGTGTGTATTTGTTCAATTGATATCAAAATGTCAGACATATTCTCTTACAAACACGCGCACACATAAGGACATAGAAACAGAGACAAACAGAGAGAAAGGCGGGGGGAGGGGTTGGCAAATATAGGTCAGATGATACAGAGAGAGAGAGAGAGAGAGAGAGAGAGAGAGAGAGAGAGAGAGAGAGAGAGAGAGAGAGAGAGTGAGTGAGAGAGAGTGAGAGAGAGAGAGAGAGAGATAGAGAGAGAGAAATGGCACCCCTGGCATAGGCTCACGGCACCCCGGGATGCCTCGGCACTCAGTTTGTGAGCCACTGCTTTAACGCATCGTTAGCCCGACCCGATGACATCAGCAGCACTTAGACCAGTGAGTTACAGTTTGGTGGACATATGGAAGATTCATGGGAGCGTTAAGTAATTTTAAATGGAAATGCATTTATATTTGTAATAATCTGCTATACTATACTGTTCCACACAACAACAACAAAACGCATAGTTACTGAAAGGAAAAAACATACTCACAGTTTTGACATTCTGCATTTTTTTTTTTGTAATGCAGTAACTGAAACTACTCAAATTTCACACAAGAATACCTTAGGGTTTCACCACTCAATTGACATCTTTTTTTTTTTTTTCATCTGGGTCACGATAGTTTTTAAGCGTAGGCCTTTCCCGTTAATATGTTGTGTGGCTTCGATCAGATGTTTGATGTGTGCCTGTGCGATGGATGCCCACACTTCCTGGCGTGTCTGGACACACACAAAACAGATCACAACCATTGGCTGGAGCAACATTTCGGTGACAAACACGTCTTTGCAGCTCATCCCACAAGTGCTCAATCGGACTCATGTCCGCAGACAGGGATGGCCAGGGAAGGGTTTGAATGTTATTGGCAGCCAGGAACTGCGTGGTCAACTGTTCAGATTGGGGTCTGGCGTTGTCTTGTTGAGAAAGATATCTGTTGGCATCCCTAAATGGAAGGACATATGGTCGAAGAATTTAATGGACGTATAGTTGCGCATTCAAGCTTCCTTCAATGTGCACCAATTGACTCTTTACGCTGTAACTAATCATTCCCTATACCATTACACCCCGACCACCATGCAGCAGCGCTTCATCAACACAATTTAGGGCTTAACCTTCATTTTGTCTACGGTAGAACCTACGCCGTCCATCATGAGACGCTGCAACAAAAATAAAGATTCGTCACTACACCGGACATGTCTCCACTGATTGTCACTTGCCCAGGGACGATGTTAGTTGGCCCAAAGAAGTCGATTTTGAAGGTGGCGACGCGTAAGGACATGTCATCATTGTGGTCGTCGAGCCCAAAGCCAAACATCATGCAGTCTGTTTCGAACAGTCTGACAGACACATGACGTCTTGGAGGCAACGCCTGTGCAGTTGAGGAAGCTGCTGTAAACCTGTCTCTGAGGTGACGAAACCGAATAAAGCGATTCTCCTTAAAAAATTAACTTTTTCTTTGTAGCAGTAGTTTTATACCAAGGGGTCCTGTTCGGAAGAACCTGAGGCCAGTTGACCTGAAGCGTTCAAATGTTAACTTTGGAATGGCGAGTTTGTAAACGGGCATGGTCACTCTAGTCACCATGACAAAATCTTTTTACTGCTTTTTATATTGCCTATTTTGTCCGGCTCTCTAGCGTAGCTGGCTAAACCGGATTGCGCGGTGACCGGGTGACGAACTCCTTGTGGTCCGGGTTCACTCCCGGGGGGTGAGCAGAAAAGCCAAATTTCTCCCAGATTTACGGTATTTACAATGGAATCAAGGCCGAAAGGTTGCGATATCCATAATACCGAGCCGAGGGGTTAACAACTCATGGCTTCTGGATACTAAAACAAACAAACATATTGCCTATTTAATAATTTAAAAAAAAAAAATCTCCGTTAGCTACATCGGGGTTCAGTGACCGGAAGTACACAAGTCACTCGGGTGACATCGTTCATAACAGGAATATTGGCATAGCGTGTTGACGCGTCTGGCTTCTGTAATTCGCTTTCTTGCCTCCAGAGGTTTGCCATTTCGTGGAGAAAATCAGATAACTGTGTCAGCACAAAATTGCAGCTATTTAGGTGTAGTTTGAGCTGGTCAGTGAACCTGACATTTTTTTTTAGAAGAACATCTTTAAATGTGTGGGGAAATCTAGAAACGGAAATCGGTGATTTTTTTTTTTTTTCTGCCAGTTGTGTGAGAAATGTATTGAACTGATGCAACGACAGGCTCTTTGTATTGTCCTTAAAAAAAGGTCTTAATGTATCATTCGATAATAGGTAAAGAAGTTCTTTTTGTCATATTTTTATGCACTTCATATTAGACGGAGGACGATAAGAAGATTAAGAAGGAAAAACGGAGGAGTATAGGATGAAGAGAAAAGGAGGAGAAAGTGCCAGAGGGAACAACATACACATGCACGGATAGTCATAGGCTCCGGAGCACGTGGGCCTTAGAACTTTGAGATGCCCCCCCCCCCCCCATTGTTAAGGGGGTGGAGCACCCTCCTCTCCCCTACCTCCCCACCATGTAAAAACGTTCTTCTATCAGTATGTGTTTATAATTTATTATTATTTGAAATTTGCCATTCACACGGACAATCAAAATTATTATTATTATTATTATTATTATTATTATTATTATTATTATTATTATTGCGCAGTTTAAGAAGTCCTAAGCCCCTTGAGACCCGCGCCACTTCTATTGGATTTATTCGGTGCAGTGAAACTGCTGCATGGTGCACACAAGTCCGAGTATTCTGTTTATGATACAAAATATATATTCATAAAAGCATCAACAAAATATCTATTCCTAAAGGTATCAGCATTGCAAGAATTTATTTTCAGCAACTACAAATGTTTGGCAAATTTGATGCAGCTTTTAAAAGCATTCTATAACGATTTTAAACATCTCCCGGGGCTTTGTCTATTCAACAACATTGTCGGGCTTCTTTGAATCTCCGTCCTTTAAGTTGTGGCAGGAGAGCATGACAGATAAAACTGGCAGGGAGAATATGGAACAGGTCCCAGGGCATTCGATTTTGCATTGAGAGCTACGGGTTCACAAATGAAGTCGTTATCGACATTCAGCGACAGTTTCACGCTGCAGCACCCATTTGTTTGTTCTTTATTTTTCACTTAGTGTTTGTGGTTCACTAAAGATTTGGAACTGCATCAGTTTGGAATTCGTGATACGCTTTTTGAAGCATCATTGTTTTCCCTCTAGGGTGACTTTTGAAGCAAAATGTAACAAATGTAAGTTGTTTAACACTGCGTGAATACTTCAGTCATGCTTCTAAAACTGCAGTTAAAGATCGAATGGAAGACTACAAGAGCTCTGAAATGTTCCCCATTTCATTTGATAGGGAATCTGACAGACTACCTCATCTCCATATCATGAGAATTAAGCATATCGTCTAGCCAAGAACTAAGAATCTAGCCATAGATTTCCACACCATGGGACTAAATGTTAAATGTAGAATTAACCCTTTGGAGACAAAGCCTTTTTTTTTTTTTTGAGTTCAATGCCAAGAAGACGGAGACTTCACGAGGGGATTTTCTTCATTTGCACACAAATAATTTTTTTTTAATGAATCAATATATAAAACTAACTACATACATAGAAAACTGAATTAACCAACACAATCTTTATGACTCGTGCTGACATTCAGTGACATTAAAAAAATTTTTTTTTTAATTAGCTATGGTGATTTGCATATTTACGCATGCATTTTTTTTTAAAACTAAGGACAAACATGACTCAGTTTAACAATGTGGATAAATGTTCTGATGAATGAAGCCTGAATAAGTCCTAAAGACTTGTGTTTTAGGAATTAAGGACCATGGAGGCCCTTTAGACACCTCTGGCACATGGTTCTTCTCCTTTTCCTGCCTCCGACTATAGCTTGGTTGCTATGGCGCAACATTCCTTTTCACCATTGTTGGGCATAGGTAACAACAACAAGAACAACAACAACAAAACCAACGAAAAATTACAGAATGCAACAGACTTTTTAAAAAAGCCGTCATTGAACAGCCCGCATGTGCAAGAAATGTGAGAAGTAATCAAATTAGCTGGTATGAAGACGAGCTAGACAATCTTAAGGCTTATATTACCGGGCCGACAGATCGGCTCGGATCGGCCGTCATTTTAGCAATTTTTCTGTTGCGCCGACCCCAGCGGGTTAACAAATTGACTTTAAGGCACTTGAGATATTCCCATATTTCCGAGCAGAATTCTAATTACGATGGCACGGGTAAAAGTCTAACTGCATAACCATCTCATCTTACACTCGAGTGTTGGGTTAGAGTCAGATCACCTTATCACTCCTAGCAGCGCCATTATGTTCAGACTCCACATCATAGGAGCCTTAGGAACTTTCGCGTCTCCGGTCGATTTCATCCACAAAATGCGGAGAATGCCAGATGTATTTGACATTTTGATTTTTTTTTTTTTTTAACAGAAAGCAACATACAAAAATGTTCTGTTTACGAACAGGACACTGCACTCTTGCCACATGCATACAATAAAGATTGTAGCGTCCAAAAAGTGTGCCTGTCAAACGGGACCACAAACACGTAAGCACATTCTGCAGACCTGCCCACTCTACATACAACTCCGAAATTACACCTGGCCTTAAGAGAAAAGTGTGAAGAACAAGCTATGAAGGACCTGCTACTGACATGCGAGTGCATAGAAGCAACCCACCTGCTGGTTTGATCTGAGCAGGTTAACTAGAACTAAATCTCAGTGACTGGACAACTTGAGGAAGCTGAAAGTAACATAAACACCGAACACAATTAAGCAACAACAAGAACGATAACAAAACAAGAGATACGCTAAATTCTTATTGTTTTAGAATAATAGTCCAACAATTTATTTAAATGACCTCCCGGTCAGGGTTCAAGGCCTTTTTTGAAAGGGAAAAATTTGACTCACTGTTCACTAACATGGATGTCGTAGGAGGCTAATAATAAGGGGTGTTTCTTTAAAAATTCAGACTGCATCTGAGATGCAAAGAACAAAGAATCTGCATTAAAATAAGCCAGGTACGTAAAAGCGATGTGCACGCAAAATTCAAAGTTATGGATCAAGACCAAAATCAAGAAGTGGACGAACAAACAGAAAAAAAGAATAATACTGGAATAACCATGCCACACACACATACACTTAATCACAGAATGCGAGAAGCAATAGGAAATATAGAGACGGGGGGGGGGGGGGGTGAATTCAGCCATGCAGATACAAGCACATTCTATTCTTCTTCTTCTTCTCTTCCACCTTGTACCTCATCGAAGTGGCTGGTGGAGATGTTCGTTGATGAGCTCTGTCAAGAGCACTATTAAGACTGATGTTCACTTCTGTAAGGCTGTTCTTAATGCCATCACTCCATATTTTCCGAGGTCTTCCACTCGCTCTATACCCGTTGTAACACATTCTATTGACAATGTTAAATGTTCTGTGTATTCTTTCTTGTTTACAGGAGTACAGGAGAAAGTAATTGAGCGCCACAAGTCCAAGTTCTACAGAAACTACCACAGTGGTAAAGACTCCATCTACGTCTATTTGTAATATTGTGTCTGTGAATCATTGTACCATCATTTTTCTAACAAATTTTCCCGTGTTGATAATAAAAAGAATACAGTTTTTCTTCCCCCAACTATACTGCGTTAATAATTTCTTGTCGTTGTTCCTGTTGGCAATAAGTAAAGTAAAGATCCTTGCTGCGCCTTAGGCCCATCGGGCAAATGGAAAGAGCACCCACATTTTTACAGACCATCGATAGGGTCAGCATTACGCCGGTCGTCTTTACTTCCCCAGGACATACGTCCTGGTACCCGTTTAAGACTGGGTCGACCTGTGACGCCCCATACCATAATAAAAATCCACGCAGCCAGAGGTGTGTTTCGATCGCGGTACGTTGGAGTTATGAGTCTGACACGCACCACGTGTTGACGATTCCAATTGCATAATTGTTTGCAATTCCAAATGTAAATATTGCATCATTGGCCGACCAAATCATAGCCGAGGTGTAAAGATGATATTACAATTCTTCCTGTGAGAAGCTTATTAAATTATCATTATTGTTGTTAGAAAGGGTTATGAGAAATTAGAGATGAAATATCTCAGAGATTAGATCCACTAAAAGTTGAGGTAATCCTATTCCAGAACTCAGATATGCAGACGACACAGTTCTCCTGTCCAGCAGTGTACAAAGTTTCGACAAATTATTCTGGCCGTCTCAAAACACAGGGAAAAAACGAATCTGTTTCTGAATTTGAAAAAAAAAAAAAAATGTCTTCAGTAAAAAACAGCACACCAACCACGTATAGCAATCGAAAATGAAGAAATAGAAAATGTAACAGATTTCTTTAGTGAACAACAGTGGCGACTGCTCAAAAGAAGTCATAAGAAGACTTGATTTGACAATGCAGAGATGAAATAGCATGAAGAACCTATGGCAAAGCACTAGTAAATTGGTTACAGTAAAACTCTTGAGATCATGCATTTTTTTTTTCGTGGCATCTCGCGGTTGTGAGTCACGGACTCTCAGTCACTGAGAAAAAAGACTGGAGCTTTTGAATCGAAATGTTTTGGAAACATTCTTAGAATACCATGGATTAGGAAAAGGAAAAACATCGACATTCTGAACGATTTGAACATTAAGGAGAACTCTCTCATGAACAGCATCTTGTCCCGAAAGTTGAAGTATTTTGGCCACATCAAGCGTCATGGTCGCTTGGAAAAGACGACAATAGAAGGTTGCAGTTTGTGGAAGCGAGGCAGGGTTCGACCACCGCGAAGATGGATAAAAGACATTGAAGATCGATTGGCATTGAAAGCACATGGGGCTGGAGAGCTGGCTAGGGAAAGGGATACTTTCAGGCGTGCCGTGAAGAGAGCGACGTTCTGCAAAGGACTTGCTGAGTGGTGATGAGTCGGCAATCTTCAGTCGCACTCCACAGTTACTCCTTTCACATAACAATGAAAACCATACAGGATGCCTATAACTACCCTAAGTTTAAAAAAATGGAACAAACTGCGATTCTAGCAAAGCCAGCAGCATACATACGCATCAAATGCGTTAAAGCAGTTGCAAGTACCAACATAAACAGTCCGCGATTAGACAATAAAACTCTTCTATCCAATGATATGTAAAGAGAAAGATCACGTGTCAATTTGAAGTTACCATGGTAATAATGTGACCGATGTTGAATTTCCAGCTGCTGGATGTACATCAACTTGACAGTATGGTATAGGTTTATACATTTCAGCCAGAAAAGGATTTATTTTATCTGGTAATCTTAGTTTCAGCTTCACAGCAAACGGGTCACCCCATAGTTGCTCCGCTCATGTGCCAACGAAAAACACACAGAATGTTTATCACAGTCCCTTGTGGAAAGATTGACAGACTGCTGTCTAGCATAAACACGCATTAAAAGCATATGGTAGCCATCCGAAGTGCTAACACAAACAGTCCGACATTAGAAATGCAGTTCCTCGTGGATGTTAGAAGAAGTCACCAACAGATCAGCAGCTGCACACGCGATCAATTTTCATCACATAATAACACCACCAATATTACAACAGGCATCGCGCCATTTTCTGAATCTACAATTCACACCACCACGTTGGTCACATTCGAAAAACATCCCAAATGATATCCGCAGCTTACGGTGTCACGCCATGCACTTATCTCTGAAGCTGGGCGAGGAAACTATATCATGTCAGTCTACAGATGGAGCAAAAATGCAACAGCCACCGTCTGGCAGAAGCAAAAAATGTGCCACGGCTCGAAACAATGACCATGCCTAGCGTCCATTTTGACCGGAAGTCAATGTCGGATTCATTTTATGCTTCATTATACATTGTAGTAATGCACCTGTCCAGATACAGCGAAATGTGGCAGGTGATAATTTGTGTAATCTACTCTGTGAGTCCGGATTACTTAAATGGAATATGCATTATTTCAGAAGATACTGACTTTTCTTTTGCTGCAGACACCCGCCATTTTCTGAATACGCAGTTCACGACACAATCCATTTTAGGCAGAGTCGAAAAGCACTCCATATAAAGTCCATGGCTGAGTGTGTCGCACCCTGTACACACAAATTAGTAGATGGTCTTCGGAACTTTTAGCAGTAGTAGTTGTTGTGGTGGTGGTGTGGAGGTCGTGAAGGTGGTGGTCGTGACTGTGGTGGGGGCGTAGTCGTTATAGTCACGGTGGTAATGATAGTGGTGGTGATAGTAGTTGTAGTATTAACAGCAGTAATAGTAGCAAAGTAGCATTAGTCGTAGTAATATTTGCAAAAATGGCAACTGTATCAAAATAATTCATGTTTTAGAAGTAGTAGTAGTAGTAGTAGTAGTAGTAGTAGTAGTAGTAGTAGTAGTAGTAGTAGTAGTAGTAGTAGTAGTAGTAGTAATAGTAGTAGTAGTATTAGTAGTAGTAGTGGTGGTGGTGGTGGTGGTGGTAGTAGCAGCAGCAGCAGTAGTAGTAGTAGTATTAGTAGTAGTATTAGTAGTAGTATTAATAGTAGTAGTAGTAGTAGTAGTAGTAGTAGTAGTAGTATTAGTAGTAGTAGTAGTAGTAGTAGTAGTAGTTGTTGTTGTTGTTGTTAATGTAGTGGTGATGGTGGTAGTAGTAGTAGTAGTAGTAGTAGTAGTAGTAGTAGTAGTAGTAGTAGTAGTAGTAGTAGTAGTAGTAGTAGTAGTAGTAGTAGTAGTAGTAGTAGTAGCAGCAGCAGCAGCAGCAGTAGTAGCAGTAGTAGTAGTAGAACAACATCATGGAACAGTTAATATAGGAGATCGAACTTTAACAAACTTAAGGTTTGCAGGTGACATCGATGGGTTGGCCGGGGAAGAAAAAGAGCTAGTCGAGCTTGTAAATCTGCTCGATGAAACATCAACCAAGTATGGCATGGAAAAAGACGCAGAAAAAAAAAAAAAAAAAGAAAAACATCCAGCTGGCATAACTTCACCAATCTTCGTTAAAGGTCACACATTAGAACAAGACAATCATTTGAAAATATTTAGGATCCCTTTTAAGTGACCGGGGTCGAGACCAGAAATTATGTAAAGATTGCCCAGACAACATCAGTCCTTGCCAAACATTATGGGGATCCACAAACATTTCATGCAAAACTAAGATTAGATTGCTCAGCGCATTAACTATTAGTACATTTACGTATTGCTGTGAAATGTGGATCTTAAAAGCTGAGATGGAAAAGGAAGATACAAGCATTCGAAATGCAATGTTTCCAAAAAATTCTTGGCATATCATAGAGAGACCACATTACAAACTAAGAGGTTCGCTATAAAATTATGTAGCACATTGGCAGCTATGAACATCTTTGAACTACAGTGAAGGGGCGACGAATGAATTGGTATGGACATGTAGTAAGTAAGATGTAACGGCCTCTTAAAAACAATACTACAGGCTCAGTTGAGGGAAAGATGAGAGGAGGCAGACCAAGAAAGGCTCGGTTACAGAAGCTTCGACTGGACAGGCCACAGGCGTGCAACTATAAGGTCCATGACAACTGATAGCCAATGATGAAGAGAGTTGATCAGACAGTCAACAGACACTGGTGACACAACGACACGCAGTGTTACGGGATGCTGATGATAAGCAATAGCAGGAGCAACAGTAGCAGCAGCAGCAGCAGCAGTAGTAGTAGTAGTGGTAGTCGCTGTAGTAGTAATAGTTGCACCAGTAGTAGCAGTAGTAGTAGTAGCTAGCTGCAGTAGTAGAAGTAGTAGTATTAGTAGCAGTATCAGCAAAAGCAGTAGTAGTAGCACTAGTAGATGTTGTCGATGTTTTTGCAACAATAGTAGTTGCAATAGCAGCAGCAGCAGTAGTTGTCGTTGTTGATGTTGTTGTTGCAGTAGAAAGTGTG
>CAJHNH020000541.1:25000-27500 GCA_905116865.2 Candidula unifasciata | reverse complement strand
ATGTTTATTAGTTCTTGTGTCACAAGTCCCTTTCCAAATCAAATTATTAACAATCCATCAGTTTCTTATGAATTCTGAGACGCATTGAGTACAAATTCTTCTGATATTCAGCAATGTCCATCATACATACTTTGATTTTGACTCTGAATGCCTAATTCAACTGCATATTCAGCCACTTTAAACCCCAATACCACACATATTGTAATCCCATGTCAGCATCTACAAGTCAAAAACTGTAGTGCGGATCTGTATAGCATCACATACATCCGGTGTTTCTCTTCTAAATGTTCCTGTGTGTGGCTAATTTTTAGCATTCTCTTATTAATTATTTTCAAAATAATATTCTCACATAACAACATATCATCATATCCAACATATATTCAGTCAATCTAATTATATCGTACATAACTAATAATCAACACATTGATTTATTTTTTATTTGTCGTTTCTCGTCATTTATTTATTCCAAAACATCTTCTGCAAAATTATAACATACAATCCCCCTTTTCTTCAACATCCTAGCATCAACATATACACAAAATCTCTCTTTTCTCACATTCCATTCTATCAACAAATTCACAAAAATAAGATTCTGTCTTTTTATTCACAATTTAACCAAACAATATCTTTCCCATCCTAACTTTAAAATCTCAAAGAGAAAGAAAAGAAAATCAATCAAATGATGCATTGTTTAACATTCGGAGAGGACATGGATTCTGGGGGAAATCTCTTAAAATCATCAATGGGGGGCAATTTAGCATCACATCTACTGTAATCTACGTACTCCTTTCTCCATTTTCCAATTCACAATCATCAACTCTAATAATAGTCTAAGGGGAATTTTCTGGTGGGTCTCAATCAAATTATTGGAATGGGAAGGGGCGGTCAAGAAATTCTCAATAACAAATCATCGCATAGGTCACAAAATAACGTTTCAATATCACGAACTTGGAAGCAACAGCACAGGCTAATCTTCAAATCATGAATAATTAACTGCATAAGCAACATCAATGCCTAATCTCCACATCCTATCTCTTACAGGCACATTTCAAATCATCTTCATATATATCGAAGATCTATACAATTATTAGGGCGCATTTTGCTCACATCATTCTTATTAACAAAATACAATTCTCTTCAATTCGACCATCTATGCATATCGGAATTTAATTTGATCATAAATATATCATTAACTCCTTCCTACCGAAAAATCTGTGTCTATCTTTTTCTTTCCCTGTGACATACAATCCATCATCGCTTTCAGGGGACGCAAATAAATTTCTCATAACATCCACTTACAATAACAATCCGATCTCAAAATCTTCATTTCTACACAGTAATCCACAATCGACAGTGTAATTCCAAGAACGTCACAATCAATACACTGTAGTGTTGGCTGTTCAATATTAATGTTTTCTCTCGAATTTTATCTTCCCCCCAACTATCAAGCAAAGATGCAGTCCGATTAAATCTCTTTATTCTCCTCACATCCTCTTAAATCTTCAAACATCTCAAAGAAACGGGAGACCCATCAACAACCAAAAATATGCATCAAATATCATTCTCTAAAATATTAATTCTTCCTTAATTTTATAGCGACTTGTTCGTATCTAGCCACTACAGTTTCGCATATGATCCCTGCCGCATGAGTGGCGGGGTAAACATTGCCTTTTTTCAAATTGATTGTCCCTTGTTCTAATGTGTGACCTTTAACACGAAGGATTTGGTGAAGTGAATGCCAGCTGGATGTTTTTTTTTTTTTTTTTTTTCTGCGTCTTTTTCGCATGCCATACTTTGGTTTGATGTTTCATCGAGCAGATTTACAAGCTCGACTAAGCTCTTTTTCTTCCCCGGCCAACCCATCGATGTCACCTGCAAACCTTAAGTTTGTTAAAGTGCGATCTCCCATATCAACTGTTCCATGATGTTGTTCTACTACTACTACTGCTACTACTGCTGCTGCTGCTGCTACTACTACTACTACTACTACTACTACTACTACTACTACTACTACTACTACTACTACTACTACTACTACTACTACTACTACTACTACTACTACTACTACTACTACTACTACCACCACTACAACAACAACAACAACAACAACAACAACAACAACTACTACTACTACTACTACTACTACTACTACTACTACTACTACTACTACTACTACTACTACTACTACTACTACTACTACTACTACTACTACTACTACTACTACTACTATTAATACTACTACTAATACTACTACTAATACTACTACTACTGCTGCTGCTGCTACTACCACCACCACCACCACCACTACTACTACTACTACTACTACTACTACTACTACTACTACTACTACTACTACTACTACTACTACTACTACTACTACTACTACTACTACTACTACTACTACTACTACTACTACTACTACTTCTAAAACATGAATTATTTTGATACAGTTGCCATTTTTGCAAATATTACTACGACTAATGCTACTTTGCTACTATTA
>CAJHNH020000541.1:15000-20000 GCA_905116865.2 Candidula unifasciata | reverse complement strand
TATCTATCTATCTATCTATCTATCTATCTATCTATCTATCTATCTATCTATCTATCTATCTATCTATCTATCTATCTATCTATCTATCTATCTATCTAATCTATCTATCTATCTATCTATCTATCTATCTATCTATCTATCTATCTATCTATCTATCTATCTATCTATCTATCTATCTATCTATCTATCTTATCTCATCTATCTATCTATCTATCTATCTATCTATCTATCTATTATCTATCTATCTATCTATCTTCTATCTATCTATCTATCTTATCTATCTATCTATCTATCTATCTATCTATCTATCTATCTATCTATCTATCTATCTATCTGTCTTCTTCACTTTTACCGGGTTGTAGCCCAGTGTCGTGGTTTAAAATGTTTGTTTTGAGCCTCTCGCGTGATTTGAGTGACAGTTTTCTGGATCTTCTGGCCATATTCAGCTACTCCATCTATCCATTTTTTCCTGAGTCTTCCTCTGGCCTTTCTTCCAGATGTTCTACTGTAAAAGGCCTTATAGGCAATCTGATCCAGTTGCATTCTTACTAAATGGCCAAATCAATTCATTCTCTGTCTTTCAATATGTTTCATGCATGCTCTTGTTCCAACTTTGTCTCTAATGCTGTCGTTTGTGACTCTGTCTCTTCGTGTATTGTTGGTGACTCTTCGGAGACATGGCATTTCACACGTAGTTTTTTTGTGTGTGTTGCATATGTGATTTGTTCATTGTCCACGTTTGGCACTGATAACATAACGTAGGGATGAAAATGCTGTTGATTATCCGCTGTTTGGCTGGTAACGAGATCTTTGGATGACGAAGAAGTGGGGCCAGTTGGTAGTTGACTGCATTGGCTTTTTGAACTCTAGCCTGTATCTTTTTATCGAGTCTTCCATCTTCTGTAAATATGCATCCTAAGTACTTGAATTCTTGAACTTGTTCTAATTGTATGTCATTGATTTTTATGTTTACATTACTGTGTTTCTTTCCTATGGTCATTGCTTCAGTTTTTGAGGTGTTTATTTTCATGTCAAATTTTGTACAGTTAGTGAGCAATGAATCAACATGTTGTTGTAGTTTTTGTTCTTCTTCTTGTAACAAACATTGGTCATCTGCAAAGAGTAGTTCATTTATAATATCTGTGTTTTGGTTTGACTCCTGTGCAATTTTATCCATATACGTGATGAAGAGTAGGGGTGATAGGACACATCCTTGTCGTACTCCTGATGTAATGGGGAACCAGTCTGTCATACCTTCCGTTGTTCTTACAGCGCTCTGGCTATTTTGATAGAGAGCCATTATGTTTCCCAATAATTGACCTGGTACACCATATTCTTCAAGAATGTTCCATAGTTTATTTCTGTTAACCCTGTCAAAAGCCTTATCTTGATCAATGAATATAAGATTCTGGTGTTTATTATATTCGATTGTCTGTTCACAAATTTGCCGAAGAGTAAATATTGCATCAGTGCAGCTCTTTCCTTTTCTAAATCCAAACTGATTGTTACTTAATTGAGGTTCTAATATCACTCTCACTCTTCTTTCTAATTTTTTTGCAAACATCTTTCCTACATGGCTTTGTAAAGAGATACCTCTGTATGTTTCACAATCTCGTTTATCACCTTTCTTCTTCCATTTGGGAACTATAATTGCTCTCTGCCAGTCAACGGGAACTTTCATTTCCTCCCAGGCCATATTGAATATTCTTGTCAGCCATTTTACTGCTGTTGCCTTATATGCAAGTATTATGTCTGTTGTAATACCGTCTGTTCCGGCCGCTTTGTTTCTTTTGCTTTGCCCTAGGATCTTTTCAACTTCAGATTCTAAAATATTAGGTTCTTGTTCTTGTCCAAATTTTATTTTATTAGACACTGGTTCTTGTGGTCCACTATTCAGTAATTCAGAAAAATTTTCTTGCCATCTTCTTTTAACATCTTGGGTTTTGGTGAGTGGTTTTTTTAGCCTTGCTGTTTATGATCTTTGATGGGTTAAATTTCTCTTCTCTCAGTCTCATAGCCTTGATGCTTCGGTAGAACTGACCTGGTGAATCAGTGCATAGCCTTGCTAATTGTTCACCGTAGTTTGCCCATGATTCTGATTTCGCCGAATTTACTTTCCTCTTGCTTTTTGCTCTTGCTTTTCTATATTTGATGTAGTCCTCATCTAATTTGGACTTTTGCCACTGATGAAAATATTTCTTCTTTTCTTTGATAGAAATTTTAACTTCTTCATTCCACCATGCTGTTTGTTTCATGTGTCTTCTTGGCTTTCGGAGTCCGCACTATTCTGTCATTACATTCAGGATGCAGGTTTTAAAAATCTGCCACTCTTCTTCTATGGCATTTCCTCTCTCTAGAGTACTGAAGGTGTTTTTAACTGTTTCCTCAACTTGAATTGCCACATCTTTGTCTTTTAGTTTCTCTATGGCTATCTGATCCATTAGCTGTGGTGTTTTATCAATGCAAATTCTTGTTGGTTTATAGAGCCAAAGTACTACAGGTCTATGGTCAGAGTCTATTATTGCATTTGGGATGGCCCTGGAGTTCTTTATTCTCCATCTGTCGCTTTTTTTTTTTTGTGAGAATAAAATCTATCTGTGATGCTTGGTTAATATTATTCCATTTATACCAGGTTAATATTTTGCTTCTCGTATGTTGGTATAGCGTGTTGCTAATAATTAGTTCATGCTCTGCACATACATTGAGTAATTGTTCTCCGTTGTTGTTACATTCATTTTCTTTGTCACTAAATGGTCCCATATATGTGGACCATGGAATTTCGACGTTCTCCCACATGTCCGTTGAAATCCCCCATCACATACAAGCCATCAGTGTCTGTAACTTTACTGATGGTTTCACTAAGTTGGTCAAAAAATTCCGTTCTTTCTTCTTCAGTGTAAGTGTCATTACAAGGAGCATTTACTTGAATATACGATACTCTTCTTTTACCTGCAACCAGTCTGATACTTATGATTCTCTCTGACACGAAATCTGAATCTAGTAAATATTTTGCTGTTTCCGGAGCAATGATAAAACCCACTCCGTGTTTATTAGTTTCTTGTGGTTGAGTCCCTTTCCAAATCAGAACAAAGTTCTTATGAATTTTCTGGACGCCTTGAGCTTTTCTTCTGATATCAGCAATTCCCAAAACTTTGATTTTACTCTTAATCATAAATTCAACCAATTCAGCCGCTTTATCCCCCATACCACAAATGTTCCATGTAGCTATCTTAAAAACTGTAGTGCCGGATCTGTCTATCTTGGCCGGTGTTTCTTTCATGATTGTCCTGTGTGTGGCGGTTGGAAGCGCTGGTGTAATCGCACTTTTTCTTCAAAATACACCATAAATCTTGAGCAATGGTGCTTGAACAAACAAATCCCCTACCAGCTTGCTGGGCCTGTCGTTGGATCATCCTTGTTTGAACAATAGTTTGATGGAAATTTATTATTATCTATATTAATATTAATGTTAATTTTCCGGTGTTATCGTGTGTTATCGTATCTCCTAATTTCTTCACCGACCCCTTTAATAGATGCATTTTTCTCCATGATCCCTATATTTAAATGACGCCTTAGGTTCACATTTTGTAACGTTATTTAGAAAACTTTATTTTAAAGTTCTTATTTCTTAACTATTTTTTTTTTAAATAATTTCGTCAGGTGACGATTTTTAATCCTTCGGAGAGGGAGATGTAACTGGGGGAGGGGAGAGAAAAAAAAGGGGTGGGGGGGGGGGGGGGGGTTATGACAGACACTGTAAGCTGAGTACTATTTTCTTTTTTTTTTCTCAGTTCACAACCCCCAACCACTAGGAAAATTTAAGTGGGATTTTCTGTGTGGGTTCCGGGGCTATATTGGGAATGGGAAGGGGTGGTGGGGAAGCGGAATAGAAGCTTCTAGAATAGGTCAGTAATTAAGTGTAATCTTCGAACTTGGAATGCATCTGCCAGAGAGCCGAAGAACCAACAGTCTGCATAGAAATAAGACAAATCTCTAAAACGGATGAGCAGGCACATTTCAAGTTGTGAAAGTGGACGAAGAACCATAACTTTTCTCTGGAGTTTGCAGCCGGTGAAGGCTAACAAGAAATTGGGAAGGAGGGGGGGGGCGGGGATGGCGGAGGCTGAGTGCTGCCTCCACTTCCCGCCCTCCTTCCTCCCGAAATTCTCTGTGTATAACTGCCCCTGACAAAAAATATATGCTGTCAGACCCAGGAAAATTTCTTTTGTAAAACTGACAAACAATCGATTTGTAATTCTTCGTTTTCTGTTTGCACATTTTCTAGTGTAGTTGGAGGTTTGGTCCATTGTGTACACTGTATTGTTGGCTGTTCGCTGTAAATGTTTCTTTTGTATTGTGTCATTGCTGAACCAAACCCAGGATGTTTGGCTATTACACGATGGGCTCTCGATATCAACGTAAAGCGGTCTGATACCAAAACGCTCGCAGTTAGAATTGAGCTGAACAACACGTATTTTTGAAACGTGTTCACAATGCATCAACCATAGACGTCAACTTATTTGATATATGGCCTATGCAATTTTTTTTTAATAAAGAAAGAAAGACAAGAAAAAATATGGTTTGTGGGAATAAATAGTTAAAAACATAATTGTTTTTTAAAAATATTCAGGTGTGTTAAAAAAATGTGGTTGGGGGGGGGGGGGGGAGGGTGTGGCCTCAGCCTTCCTTCTGAAAAATGTCTATAAGGGGAGGGGGAATATATTCAAATTTCCCTGAATCTATAAGTTCCGGAGGCCCTGAATATTGTCCCCACTTCAAAAGAAACTTCTAACTGTCATTGCACAGAAAATACGCAGCCTGAGAAAGTCGATATGAATACCAGGTTTAGAAAAAAAAAAAAGAAAAGAAATGACAAAAAACCTCTCTCCCCCCCCCCCCCCCCCCCCAATCCCCACTCACAATGTTGGCTGAGTGTAATTGCATTATTGTTCCCAGTTTTTAACCTACGTAGTTCTCTATAATAAACTGGATCCTGCTGT
>CAJHNH020000541.1:10000-12500 GCA_905116865.2 Candidula unifasciata | reverse complement strand
TAGATAGATAGATAGATAGATAGATAGATAGATAGATAGATAGATAGATAAAAAAAAAAGCGACAGATGGAGAATAAAGAACTCCAGGGCCATCCCAAATGCAATAATAGACTCTGACCATAGACCTGTAGTACTTTGGCTCTATAAACCAACAAGAATTTGCATTGATAAAACACCACAGCTAATGGATCAGATAGCCATAGAGAAACTAAAAGACAAAGATGTGGCAATTCAAGTTGAGGAAACAGTTAAAAACACCTTCAGTACTCTAGAGAGAGGAAATGCCATAGAAGAAGAGTGGCAGATTTTTAAAACCTGCATCCTGAATGTAATGACAGAATAGTGCGGACTCCGAAAGCCAAGAAGACACATGAAACAAACAGCATGGTGGAATGAAGAAGTTAAAATTTCTATCAAAGAAAAGAAGAAATATTTTCATCAGTGGCAAAAGTCCAAATTAGATGAGGACTACATCAAATATAGAAAAGCAAGAGCAAAAAGCAAGAGGAAAGTAAATTCGGCGAAATCAGAATCATGGGCAAACTACGGTGAACAATTAGCAAGGCTATGCACTGATTCACCAGGTCAGTTCTACCGAAGCATCAAGGCTATGCACTGATTCACCAGGTCAGTTCTACCGAAGCATCAAGGCTATGAGACTGAGAGAAGAGAAATTTAACCCATCAAAGATCATAAACAGCAAGGCTAAAAAAACCACTCACCAAAACCCAAGATGTTAAAAGAAGATGGCAAGAAAATTTTTCTGAATTATTGAATAGTGGACCACAAGAACCAGTGTCTAATCAAATAAAATTTGGACAAGAACAAGAACCTAATATTTTAGAATCTGAAGTTGAAAAGATCCTAGGGCAAAGCAAAAGAAACAAAGCGGCCGGAACAGACGGTATTACAACAGACATAATACTTGCATGTAAGGCAACAGCAGTAAAATGGCTGACAATAATATTCAATATGGCCTGGGAGGAAATGAAAGTTCCCGTTGACTGGCAGAGAGCAATTATAGTTCCCAAATGGAAGAAGAAAGGTGATAAACGAGATTGTGAAACATACAGAGGTATCTCTTTACAAAGCCATGTAGGAAAGATGTTTGCAAACAAATTAGAAAGAAGAGTGAGGGTGATATTAGAACCTCAATTAAGTAACAATCAGTTTGGATTTAGAAAAGGAAAGAGCTGCACTGGTGCAATATTTACTCTTCGGCAAATTTGTGAACAGACAATCGAAAATAATAAACACCAGAATCTTATATTCATTGATCAAGAGAAGGCTTTTGACAGGGTTAACAGAAATAAACTATGGAACATTCTTGAAGAATATGGCGTACCAGGTCAATTATTGGGAAACATAATGGCTCTCTATCAAAATAGCCAGAGCGCTGTAAGAACAACGGAAGGTATGACAGACTGGTTCCCCATTACATCAGGAGTACGACAAGGATGTGTCCTATCGCCCCTACTCTTCATCACGTATATGGATAAAATTGCACAGGAGTCAAACCAAAACACAGATATTATAAATGAACTACTCTTTGCAGATGACCAATGTTTGTTACAAGAAAAAGAACAAAAACTACAACAACATGTTGATTCATTGCTCACCAACTGTACAAAATTTGACATGAAAATAAACACCTCAAAAACTGAAGCAATGACCATAGGAAAGAAACACAGTAATGTAAACATAAAGATCAATGACATACAATTAGAACAAGTTCAGAATTCAAGTACTTAGGATGCATATTTACAGAAGATGGAAGACTCGATAAAAAGATACAGGCTAGAGTTCAAAAAGCCAATGCAGTCAACTACCAACTGGCCCCACTTCTTCGTCATCCAAAGATCTCGTTACCAGGAAAACAGCGGATAATCAACAGCATTTTCATCCCAAGAGCATGCATGAAACATATTGAAAGACAGAGAATGAATTGGTTTGGCCATTTAGTAAGAATGCAACTGGATCAGATTGCCTATAAGGCCTTTTACAGTAGAACATCTGGAAGAAAGGCCAGAGGAAGACCCAGGAAAAAATGGATAGATGGAGTAGCTGAATATGGCCAGAAGATCCAGAAAACTGTCACTCAAATCACGCGAGAGGCTCAAAACAAACATTTTAAACCACGACACTGGGCTACAACCCGGTAAAAGTGAAGAAGACAATAGATAGATAGATAGATAGATAATGTGGCACGTTTGTGTTTTGTGTGATTTTCTTACATACACACACGCGCTGAGTCTAAGGCAACGTTGTGTGAAAATTTGAAACCGATCGGTGAAGAAATGTAGAAGATTAGACACGACAACACCGGAAAATTAACATTTTCATTAATATAAATAATGTGGCCTGTGTAAACTGCCAATTACTGCAATTTTTTTTTACCACTTCTTTGGTGAAGGCCGGGGGTTCTTTGAGCATAACTATTTATCGCGGCATGAATATTAGTGCTATCAACCTGTCTGTGCTGTTGAGGATTTTATTTTGC
>CAJHNH020000541.1:0-5000 GCA_905116865.2 Candidula unifasciata | reverse complement strand
CTGATTGCCCCGTTAAGTAGTAAAAGTACAACTAATAGCTAATTAAAGTGTACACGTACGGCTGATTGCTACAGAAATTACTAAAGCACATCTTTCTAAAGTTGTAAAGTACAACTGATGCCACGGAAAAATTAACAAGTGTGTGCGACGTGAAGCAAAAATATCGTGAGGTATGCAGCATAGGCGCCAGAACCTGGGGGGTGGGGGGAGAGTCCGTGAGACACATCAAGCCCCTCTCCCCGCTCTCAACTTATTGGAGGGGAGGGGGGGGGTTGAGCACCCTCCCTCACTTCCTGCCTGCCCCCATTTTTTATTAGGGGGAGAGGTGGGAGAGGAAAGGGGGGGGGGTACCATTTTCAAGGAAGGCTTGTATTAAAATAGATTATGACTGACTGACTTTCATCCCCACAAGGACCGCACAACAAGCGACCAACACCGGGTGAAACAAAGTGTCACCATTCAGATAGGAATCTCTCGGGTGCCGATCACAGTAACCCTTTTTCTGATCCCCGCCGACAAAAAAAAAAAGTATTTAATTGATTGATATACACTTATTGCATCTTAAGATGTTCAGTCAATTCAGTTTTATACTTACCTTTGCATATTTCGGTTGGCTATCAGTAGTAGTTCTGGTGATGTCTGTACGGAATCAACCTCTGCCATGCTTTCTGAGGCGTGTCCAGAGATGCAGTTGCATTTGCTTCAACAATCCTCTCTAAGGGTCTAGATGTTCCTTACTTTGTTGGTTTCATTCTAAGCCTCATGTTCACACAAAATCACAGGAACCTTTAAAATTTATAAATATTTTGAGACACCATGCGTGTACATTTATTAAATACATATTTGACTATAAAAGCTCGAAATCCCACTAACACTCTTCATGACCGTGTTTTGTACAGCCTGGAGAAGAATTTGTGCATGGTGCTGTGGCCTGAGGCGAGCAGAACTTCTTTTATTATCAGCCTAGTTGAGGTTCTCCAAACTGTGAGTTCAAGAACTGTGTGCTGGTTGACAAGCAGCACCGTGATGACATGCAATGCTGGTTGAAGTATTACAATGCTGGCTGAAGAATTACAATGCTGGCTGAAGTATTAGAATGCTGGTTGAAGTATTACAATGCTGGTTAAAGTATTACAATGCTGGCTGAAGTGATACAATGCTGGTTGAAGAATTACAATGCTGGCTGAATAATTACAATGTTTGCTGAAGAATTACAATGTTGGTTGAAGTATTGTAATGTTAAATAAATAACTGCAATGTTGACTAAAGAATTGTAATGCTGGCTAAAGAATTGTAATGCTGACTAAAGAATTGTAATGCTGGCTAAAGAATCGTAATGCTGGCTAAAGAATTGCATTGCTGACTAAAGTATTGTAATGCTGGCTAAAGAATTGCATTTGCTGACTAAAGAATTGTAATGCTGGCTAACGAATCGTAATGCAGGCTAAAGAATAGCAATGCTGACTAAAGAAATGTAATGCTGGCTAAAGAATAGCATTGCTGACTAAAGAATTGCAATGCTGATTAAAGAATTGCAATGCTGGCTAAAGATTTGCAATGCTAGATGAATAATTGCAATGCTGGTGGTGGACTTGAGTAATGATACTTTTGGTTCCTGTCTTATTCATTTATTGCCTGTGCGTGTTTCTGGATTTAGCTGGGACTAAGTTTTATTAATAATTGTCTGCCTGGATCGCGAAAAGCCTTATACATATATGTGATTTTCACTAGCACTTGAGAATAGCTATTATGTCGACCCATTTGCAATAAAGTTGAAACATGCACTATCAGTCGTAAACAATTGCTGCGACAGATCTGCTTTGTGGTCACGTGTCAGGTTTGCAGTTCTCAGTAGGTTTGTTGACAGCGTAAACTAAGGGGCAAATTGCAAAGTCTCTATGAAGTTAAAAACGGGAAAGGGAAAAGAACCGAAAGATTCGACCAAAGTCTTACCGGCGAATAAAATACCTTTACCCTACCACACACAAACTCACTCACACACACGCACACTCACTCTCACACACAAATACACACACACGCACACTCAGTCACACACACACACTCAATCACGCACACATTCACAGTCACACACACACTTAATCACACACTCCCACACACACACACAATCATTCACAGTAACTCACTCACTCACACACACATATATACTAGGGATGTACCGACTATTCGCTTCGTATTCCCTTCGGGGCCGAATAGTGGACCTAATAACTATTCGGTATTGGGCCGAATAGTTGCGGTCGGGCCGAAACGAATAGTGGTTACCTTACACCTGTTCCTGGACTGGTAGAAATTAAACATATCAAGATTTCCCACCTTGGTTCATACTGTCCAGCGTTATCACTGTGCACCACCTACGAGCATACCAAGTAAACGTCTGTTTAGTACAGCTGGAAATACCTTCAGTGAGACAAGAAGCTGCCTTAATGCTGACAACAAGGAACGATTTTTTGTGTGTGGAAAGCTAATGCCGTTTAAATGGATTAATTAAGCTGTCAGTGACAATTTACATATTTAGTTACTTGTTATAAAACTAAGAATACTTTCACTCCTAGATATTAGTTACCACAGACTGACTGGCTAAAGAATGCAAAACATGAAATGTATTTAAATGTTTACTATTCTGTACTACATTGTGTGAAGTAAAATGTCAGCGTAAGTGGAAGAATGGGCCTCAGTGTGAATAGTGGGAAGACAGACGTAAAGGTGGTATCAAAAAAAATAATTACTCCTAAATGTGTAATAAAAGTCAATGGTTTTATTTTGGGACAAGTTCGAAAATTTAAGTATCTGGGCACATGGATAACATCAGATAGAAGATGCATTACTGAAATACGAAACAGAATAGGACAGGCAAAAACTGCATTTTATAAAATGAAGAACATCTTTTGCAATATATCTCTGTCATTGAAGGTTAGAAAAAGAATTCTTGCTTGCTACATACATCCAGTGTTAACACATGGCTGTATGTCCTGGACAATCGGTAGGCAGGCCAAACAATTTCTTGAAGCCTCAGAGATATGGTATTACAGAACAATGCTTAAAATACCCTGCATAGTGAACGAACATCGAACCGAGGCGAGCGGTGCTTACTACGAGAAGGCTGGTAAACCAGCAATGAACTAGGTTGAGCAGTGCTCACTACAAAAAGACTGGTGAATGAACATCCAACTAGGGCGAGCGGTGCTCACTACGAGAAGACTAGTGAACGAACATCGAACTGGGGAGAGCGGTGCTTACTACAAGAAGACTAGTGAACGAACATCAAACTGAGGCCAGCGGTGCTCACTACAAGAAGACTAGTAAGCGAACATCGAGCTAGGGCTTTCACTGCTCACTGCAAGAAGACTGGTGTACAGGCAATGAACTGGGGCAAGCAGTGCTCACAACAAGAAGACTTGTGAACCGCCAATGAACTCGGACGAGCAGTGCTCACTACAAGAAGACTGGTGAACCTACATCGAACTGGGACCGGCAGTGTTTACTACAAGAAGACTAGTGAACCAGCAATACACTGGAGCCAGCGGTGCTCACTACATGAAGACCGGTGGATGAACATCAAACTGGGGCGAGCGGTGCTTACTTCAAGAAGACTAGTAAACGAACATCGAACAGGGGCGAGCGGTGATTACTACAAGAAGACTGGTAAACCAGCAATGAACTGGGTCGGGCAGTGCTCACTACAAGAAGACTAGTGAACGAACATCGAACCGAGGTGAGAGGTGCTCAGAGATGTGGTATTACATAACAATGCTTAAAATACCCTGGACTGTCACACACACACACACAAAAGCAACCAAGAAGTTTTGATAGAGGTGGGAGCCCGAAGACAGCTACTCACAAACATCAGAAGGAGACAGTCATCATTTTTCGGCCAGTTTATAAAATGAGGGAAAATAGAACATGTTGTGACCACTGGAAAGATCTGTGGAAGGAGGGATAGAGGAAGACAAAATTCTTGACAGTCTTGTTGCATGGCAGGAAGTGTGTCAGCACACGAACTAATACATGCTGCAGGAGATCGCAGATTGTGGCGAGGCATAGTCGCCCATGCCAGTCGGCAAAGCACCTGATGATGATGATTCACTATTCGTATTCGTATTAGGCCGAATAGTTGGTACAGCTATTCGTATTTGGCCGAATAGTGAAAATCATTATTCGGTACAGCCCTAATATATACACACATTCACTCACACACACACTCAGTCATTCACACACGCTCACTCATTCACACACGCTTACTCACACATACACAAACACACACACTCACACACACACACAACCGAATGTTTACCATCACGTTTATTGATAATCTGTCCGTGTGATTATTAACATGCGTTTTTAATTTCATTTTTAATATAATTATTGTATCGCTTCCGATTTCAGTCCCCAATAGTGGTGGGATAACAGCTTGCCTTGTTATTTCTCCCTGGTGGATTTATGGCTGAAGCACTCAGTGACTCAACTTGCGAATACAACCAGAAGCACATCGTAAAAACAGCCCGGAGGATTGCCACCCCCGCCCCCTTTTTCAAACAGTTATATTGCGACACCCGACTGTTACAAAATAATCTGATGTCCAGTGTGCCCGATTAACTGTTTGCTAACTAGTAGTAGTAGTAGTACATTTTACCCGACCAGGACATCACACAAGCAATAAACACACGATGAAACAACGTGACACAATGCGGATGAGAATCACCCTTGGAGAGGTCCCGGAAACCGCGTTTAGCCCTTTAGACTTATTTATCGCAGGGGTATATTGTAGCCGCTGAAAAGAGCCAGGGTGGGGGCTTCAAAATAACGAAAAGTTGCATCCCACGAGATGATGATTGAGTAATTAACTGTTTGCTGGCCAATACTGTCAGATTTAACAATAAACACTGGTACCGGATAGGGCTGATTTTTTCTGAAAGTCTTTGGGAGTCATGCGACGATAAGGACAGTTATTCATCCCAATCGTTGTCGTCCACCAACACATATAC